>CM019828.1:134297885-134770385 GCA_009763385.1 Coix lacryma-jobi var. lacryma-jobi
CATGGAGGGTAAGGATGAAGCGTTTTCTTTTGCTCGTGATTTGATTTTGAAGTTGAAAACTGAGTTTCCCCCTGATACTATTAGAGCTATTCGTAGCGATAATGGTACTGAGTTTGATAACTCTCAGTTTGCTTCCTTCTGTTCTTCTAATGGAATCGAGCATCAGTTTTCCTCTCCGTATGTCCCTCAGCAGAACGGTGTTGTTGAGCGCAAAAACCGGACCCTTGTTGAGATGGCCAGGACGATGCTCGATGAGCATAGGACTCCTAGGCGTTTTTGGGCCAAGGCGATCAACACCGCTTGCCATGTTTCAAATCGCATCTTTCTTCGTGCCTTGATGAAAAAGACTTCTTATGAGTTGCGTTTTGGACGGGTACCCAAGGTATCTCATTTTCGGGTGTTTGGGTGTAAGTGCTTTATCCTGAAGCAAGGCAATTTGGACAAATTTGAATCTCGCTCTGCTGATGGGGTGTTTCTTGGTTATGCTTCTTATTCACGTGCTTATCGAGTTCTTAACCTTGAAACTAACCGGATAGTGGAGACCTGCGAGGTCACATTCGACGAAACTATGCCTTGTGTTTCTTCTGTTTTTGATGTTGCAGGAGAACAGGAGATGGGAGAGACCATCTTTGAGGAGGAGGAGCAGGAGAATGTCGATTGGGGTGATCCCGAGCCAACTCCACTGGCTGCCCCCATCGACCCTGCGACGACTACTTCAGCTCGAGGACCCGATCCCACGACTTCTTCTTCCTGGGGTCCTCTTGAGCCACCTCTCTAGCAAGCACCTGCTACACCTGGGAGAGCAACAGCATCTGGCGAGGGGGAGGCGACCTCGGCGAGGCAAGCACCCCGAAGTGTTCAGCAAGTTCACCCCCCGCGACAGATGATCGGCGGCATCGACCAGCGAGTCACGCGGTCGCGAGCGTATGAAATCTCTCACTTTGCTCATTCTGCATTCGTTGCTTCTTTTGAGCCCAAAGATGTTGGAAATGCACTTTCTGATTCTAACTGGGTCAATGCCATGCATGAGGAGTTAGAAAACTTTGAGCGAAACCAAGTTTGGACCTTAGTGCCACCTCCACCACAATGCCACCCTATAGGTACCAAGTGGGTTTTCAAGAACAAAGAGGGTGAGGACGGGATGGTAGTGAGGAACAAGGCTAGACTAGTAGCTCAGGGTTTTTGCCAAAAAGAGGGTATAGACTATGAGGAAACCTTTGCCCCTGTAGCCCGTTTAGAAGCCATTAGAATCCTTCTAGCCTTTGCTGCTTCGAAGGGTTTTAAGCTTTACCAGATGGATGTCAAGAGTGCCTTCTTGAATGGGTATATAGAGGAAGAGGTTTATGTTAGGCAACACCCTGGCTTTGAGGATCCCAAGTTTCCAAACCATGTTTATAAACTTTCAAAAGTTTTGTATGGTTTGAAACAAGCCCTGAGAGCATGGTACGATCGTTTGAAAACCTTTTTACTCTCCAAGGGTTTTAAAATGGGACGGGTCGATAGAACTTTGTTTCTCCTCAAGCAAGGCAACGATACCCTGTTAGTCCAGATTTATGTGGATGACATCATCTTTAGGGGCTCTTCTCATGCGCTTGTTGCCAAGTTTGCAGATACTATGAGCAGGGAGTTCGAGATGAGTATGATGGGCAAGTTGACTTTCTTCCTCGGGTTGCAAATTAAGCAAACCCGGGACGGGACATTTGTGCATCAAGGAAAATACACGAAGGATATCCTGAAGAAATTCGACATGGGCGAGGCCAAGCCTCTTACGACGCCCATGCCGACGACTGCGGCGATGGACGCAGATCAGGACGGAGAGCTGGTTGACTAGAAGGAGTATAGAAGCATGATTGGCTCGCTTCTGTATCTGACGGCAACGAGGCCAGATATACAGTTTTCTGTGTGTCTGTGCGCTCGTTTTCAGGCGTCCCCTCGGACTTCCCACAAGCAAGCGGTCAAGCGCATCATGAGGTACCTCCGATACACTCCTGAGTTCGGACTTTGGTACTCCTCCTCTTTGACTCTTTCGCTTTGTGGTTATTCCGATGCGGATTTTGCCGGCTGTCGACTTGAGCGCAAGTCAACTTCTGGGACTTGTCAGTTTCTTGGCTCTTCTTTGCTTTCGTGGTCTTCTCGCAAGCAGTCGAACGTAGCCTAGTCTACTACTGAAGCCGAGTATGTTGCTGCTGCTTCCTGTGCTTCGCAGCTTTTATGGATGGTTGCTACATTGCGTGATTTTGGTCTAGATTTCAGTCGGGTCCCTTTGCTTTGCGATAGCACTTCTGCCATTAGTGTAGCAAAGAACCCTGTTCTTCACTCCAAGACCAAGCACATCGATGTTCGCTTTCACCTTTTTCGTGATCACTATGAGAAAGGCGACATTGATCTTAGGCATGTAGACACCCATAACCAGGTTGTGGATATTTTCACCAAGCCTTTGAACCTCTCAACTTTTGCTAGGTTGAGATGTGAGCTTGGTGTGTGTTTCCCCTTTTAGATGGGGGAAACATTTTGCTTGTTGTAAAATAAACTGACTTTCTGATCCTTTTTGTTTTTGGGTCTTGAGTCTTTCTGTTTTTGCTTTGGCTCCGATTCTGACTTCATCATGCATACATCTTTTTATTTCAAGCTTCATGTCTATATTCCTTAGAATGAATTTATGCTCTGATTAGTGTATGCTTCGATGATATCTGATGATGCTTGTAGCTTAGGCTCTCTTTGATCACTGTTACATTTTGTGAGTTAAGCTATTTCTTTCAGAACGCTAAACATGTCTAATGAACTTAAAACTTGATACATGTTCACCGTTGAGATTGACAACTAGCATGTGTAGTATGTGTTGAGGTCACTTGAGCTATTTCATATATGCTAGGTTGCTATGTCTCTAGTTCTGAGTCATTCACTTGCTTGGACTGTTTATAATCTGCTTAAAATGAACCAAGTTTTAGTGAATTGAAAAGATTGAGATGGGATTGCTTTGTCAGCACATCACGGTATCGAGACTGTTTCTCATAGCACATTGAGTTAAACTTGAGTCGTGTAGTGTAAGACCGAAACCGATGCTTTAAGCTCCTGATTGCATTTGCATAGGCTTAGCACGGTTGGAAAGTAAGGCAATGACAAGCTCTCAACCTCTCGCAATCACATGCTGAATTTGAACTTGTGTAAAAACCGCTGCAAATTCTCCGATAAAATCTGAAAACACAAGTCTATGTTTCATTCTATAGCATGATGATTGAACTGTGCTAGGGGTAGTTCACCTTACATACATGTTTAGCACTTGTTTGACTTCCTGTCTTTACATGCTTAGTGCTAATTTGATGGTGAAACCCCTTTCTAAATGGCTTAAAACTGCTCACTGAGCTTATGCAATCATATCTTGTTTTCGGTGATCAGTTTGAGCCTTTGCTAGCACTTGTGTATGTTGCTATGTAGTCGGATCAGCACTCATTAGGGCATTCTTTCACTCTTTCGAGTATATACCTGAAGCTGCTAACATGCATTTTTGACTCATGTGCATGTGCTTGACTCCGATAGGCATGACCTAGCTCCGTTTGACTTACTTGAGCTCTTTTCCTTCTCTTTTTGATTGCAAATTGCCCCCAAGGGGGAGAATTGGGGGAGAATGTCTCGTTGTGGTGACAATTTGCAATTTATGCTTCACTTGTTGAGGGGGAGTTCTTTAAGTGAGGGGGAGTGTTTCTGCCTGTTCTGAGTTGGTTTTGGTTGATATCGATCCTTTCAGCTAGTTGCGTCGAGCCTCTGTGCCTCTATCTTGAGGGACTAGCAGTAGCTGCTTCTTACGCAGTCTTCATTTGGTGTTCGAGCTTTCAGCTAGTGGTGTTGAGCCCCTTCTGCCTCTTCTTGAGGACTAGCTTGCTTCTGACTTGGTTGCGTCAAGCCGTTGCCCATGTCTTTGGGAACCAAGTCTTGTGCTCTGATTTTGATCGAGTTTTGCTTCTTGATGAGTTGTTGCTCCGATCTTTTGCTTGGTTGTGTCGAACCGTTGCCCATGTCTTTGGGGACCAAGCTTCGCTTATCTCGAATTGTTCTTCTTTGGCCTTTTCTCTGGCTTTTGGACATTTCGAGTGAGTTTTTCTCCTTCTATCTAATTCTGCTTTCTTCTATTCTGGTTACGGATACTAAGAGTTGACGATGCACTCATCAAGGGGGAGATTGAGAACACAAGGTTGATATGTGCCCTTATGGTTCCCTTCCTGAGTGATGAGTGATTGATCACCGAGCAACATGTCTCTTGGCTGTGTTGATGTGCAGGTGCGGAGCTCGGGCAGTGGTCGAAGGTGAGGTGAAGGTCAAGTGGGGACGTGCCGTGCCGACGGACCGGGAGCGGTGAAGGGCGGACGTGGAGCTTGGACCGACGGACCAGGAGACCTGAGGATCAGCTGTGGTAGCTGGCACGTGGCGTTGACAAGCAAGAGTACATGGGGAAGCGCGGTGCATCGGCCGAGTCGGGAGGATGCCCGGCGTGGAGGCTGGACATGCTCCGGCATCGGTGCTGGAACTCGGGGTGTGCGAACCGCATCCCGTCTACGGCACGGGTTCGGTAGCTGAGCCTCTAAAAGCTACCCTCGACGGTTTCTGAGTTTGGGCCTCAAAACTCGGGGTGGCCGGTTTTCCGAGTTTGGGCCTCAAAACTCGGCGTGGACGGTTTTCAGGTTTGGGCCTCAAAACCTGGGCGCGCGGGTTTCTGAGTTTGGGCCACAAAACTCAGCCTGAGGACAGGTTTCCCGGTTTCAGCCTCAAAACCGGGGGGAAGCCCAGGTTTCCCGGTTTTAGCCTCAAAACCGGGGGGGAAGTCCGCAAAAAGGACGGTCGACGCGTGGCGGCGTGAAGAGGCTGGCGCGGCGGCGCAGCTATTCGCGAAGTAGGCGCGGCGGTCGACAGGGCGGCACGTGGCGGCATCCTGAGGCTTGCGTCGAGGCGAAGCTAAGGATGAGATGGGCGCGTGGCCGTCGGATCGGCTATCAGCAGAGTTGGACCGGGATACCCCTAGGGTTGGCCGCTTCGCTCTTGTATCTAGGGGTAGAAAGGGGATTACTGTTTTAGGCTATAAATAAGAGAGGCACCCCTCCTCTCTCTCGATCCTTGCAGTCATTTGTTCCTGAGCTCTCTCTCTAGCCCTCGCTTAGGTTCTAATCATACCTCGCTGCAAGCGATCCACAGAGACGGAAATCATACCTCTGTGTATTTGGATCTTTTGAGGAAACGAGACCGTATTCTCGTTGTCTCCTCGTGTGGAGGAATTTCGGCTGAAATCGAATCGTGTTCTGTGTTCTTCACGTTTTGGTTTTCCATCTCTTGGAGATTTGCCTCGTTCTCCCTCTCCACGAGATGATTTTCGATTCCACTTGAATCAGTTTGTTCTTGGTCGTGAGGTCCATCTTTTCACCGAAGGATTTCTTCTATAACCTCACGAGTCCATAGATCGGGTTGATTTTGTGTTCGTTCTTCCTCTTTCCCCCTTTCCGGTGTTTCTCGGATTACTCTCGATTGACTTGGATTGGTGCGATGATTTCTTAGGATTAGCACCCCAATACGTTGAGGAATTGTGTATCGAACTCCCTTTTGATTTGGTGAAGTTCCGATTGATTTGCCTTTTCACCCTGAGCAGAATTGTGCTTTCTGTTCATCCGCGGTCTATATCTCTTTATACGATTTCTGCACCAAAAGAAGGCCAACCAGCGTGGCCACGTCGCTCGCTTCTCCCGTCCGTCGGATCGGCCCGCCGGACGGCCCAGATCGCGCTTTCTCCGGTTGTTTTGTAAAAACACCCTCGAACTTTCCCCGAATAAACCCGCAGTCCAGTCCTGCTCTCAGATTTATTTGCAAAAAAGTTCTCGAATCTCTTTATACGATTTCTGCACCAAAAGAAGGCCAACCAGCGTGGCCACGTCGCTCGCTTCTCCCGTCCGTCGGATCGGCCGTCCGGACGGCCCAGATCGCGCTTTCTCTGGTTGTTTTGTAAGAACACCCTCGAACTTTCCCCGAATAAACCTGCAGTCCAGTCCTGCTCTCAGATTTATTTGCAAAAAAGTTCTCGAACTTTAACGAAATCGACCCGCAGTACAGGCCGGCCTACCTCCCACTCGGGCCTGATTTTCGCTCAAGCTGGGCCTCGGTGGGCCGAATTCAGCCCGACCACGTTTTCCTATTTTCCAGCGAATTTATTATTTATCTAAATCATCTGAATTTTTTAAAAAACATAATAAATCAAATAAAAATCATAAAAATGTCAAACCAAGTTTGTTAAACTCTACACAACTAGAACTATACTGTAGGCACATAACATCAAATATTTTACTATAATTTTATTGCTATAAATGTACATCTACATTTCTCTAGAGTTTTCTGTAAATAATTAATAGAACCAATTTCTATATTCAAATTGACAGGAATTTTAATGATAGCTTACCCATACCACTCATAAAACAAAATAATTAAATGATTTTACCAGCTTTACGATCTAAAAAAATATTAACCTCCACGTAAATATTACCCCATACATGGATTAATTGTTCATGAAAAAGGGCTAAGTACCAAAAGCAGGCACCTATTGAGTATGAACTAAATGAACAAGACAAAGGCCGCTATATAGTAATATAGCGCAAAAAAACACCACTAATGTAACAAGCTCCACTGAAACTAACCAAATACGCATAGCTCCTACTCAGAAATAATTTGATCAATCAAAGTTGAATACTGCAAACTACTGCATAAATAAAAATATATAATCAGCTGTAATTTATTGGAATGACCACTTTCTCTAATGTTGACCTTTTCCCAAAAATACAGCAAACAAACTAAAACCTCTACATAAATTATCAATTAATGGTATCTATTAAAATATAATGGACATATACTAGCCCACACGGCAAACCCTCATAACTTAATTTTCCAAAGACAAGTACTTGATTTTTCCAAGCACGATGTTCACAAGTGTTCTGATCCCTCTCAACCATCTTTTCTTTATGAGTGAAATCAGACGTTACTACTCAATACAGAAACATTGTATATCAACGCTGCAAACAGACCACACGCTGGCCATAAGCGGCAACGCCGCGAGCATTTCTAGTCCATATGTATACGTGCAGTTTCGAATGGTGCGTGTGCTTGTGCACCTGCACGGCCGGCGCGCGTATCCGAAGGATCATCAGCGGACCAGATCGAGTAGCAGTGATAAAGGATCCTCTAATTTAGCGGACCAAATTTAAAGATCAGACTTAGGGTGTGTTTAGTTGGAAAAATTTTGGGTGTAAAGTTCATGTAGCACTTTTGTTGTTATTTGACAAACTTTGTCCAAATATGGACCAACTAGACTTAAAAGATTCGTCTCGACATTTACAAATAAATTGTGCAATTAGTTATTTTTTTTACCTACATTTAATACTCCATGCATGCGTTTAAAGATTCGATGTGACGGAGAATCTTGTAAATATTTAGGATCTAAACATGCCCTTAATAAGGATCGGATCGTGCACCGCTCTCGTCCCTCGTCGTGTCATCATCATCAACTGGTCCTGCCCATGCGCAGCGTCTCTCACTCTGGACTCGGTAGCGGGACTGCGGCCGGTACGTGCGCGGTGGGAGTAGCGACCGTAGCCGCTAGCTGGCCCGGTCAGGTCGGTCACGTCTCCTCGTTTCTGCCACTTGCTCTTCAGGCCGGGGCCACACCCTCCCGAACCGCCCCCGACCTGTCGACTCTCGTGCCAGACAGCATCGGCACGGCAACACACCACACGGCACGACAGGGTTCGGGTCAGGCGTGTGCGGGTCGATTGGTTGATTGTTCGCAGCGTCTCACCGCCGCCGTGCAGGCAGCGGGGCCGGGGCCGCGGCCGCGGCCGCGTCACCCTCTTCAAGCCACGACACGACAGCGTCGTCACATGCAGCGCAGCGGCTGCGACTCGGAAATTGTCCTCTTGTGGCTGTTTTGCTGCTGCGACCACACAGACACAGCAGCGGCCCCCACCCCACCTGCCCCCGGGTGGGCTCTGACTCTGACCTTCTGACCGTCCGAAGCGCCCGGGGCTGTGGCTGTGGCCCCCACGCGGACTCCACGGCCGCATCGCATCGCATCGCATCGCCTGCAAACATTGCGTAAAGAAAAAGAAGATAGTCAGGGCGTCTCCACTAATTAACTCTTGGCTAACTCATAGAATATTTTCTCATATTTTAATAGGAGAGACAAGAGAGTTATCTCTTGTCCAAGAGATAGTCTTATACACACACTTCGAGATTATGTGAGAATGATAAGTGGAGTCATTTATATTAAGAGCTATGTGCTAAGAGATAGGTCATTTGAAGGGTTGTCTCTTAGAGTGCTTAGAGCTAGATACTAGCTCTTATTGTTGCGGATGCTCTCACTCCGTCCCAAAATTAATGCATTTCTAGAGTTTGAAATTTATCTAAAAAATAAGTACACGTTTACATAAAAGACAAACTAGTCTTATTTGTCTTTTTCTACTTTCTCATTTTTCGAGGCGTAATGATTACACCTTTCTAGGGGTATAAATGTAATTTTATACTAACCTTAACATCTTTATTCAAAATCTAGAAGTGCACTTATTTATTTTGGGACGGAGGAGTACTCCATATGTGTGCGGGGTGGGGCCACCTGGAAATGACGGACCCCAGGACCTAGGAGTCAGGCTGCGGCGGCTGTGGCTTGGCTCCGGCCGGTGGGCGTACTAGTAGGGAAGGCGGGCCAGGTCCGTGTCGGTCCCGTTCCCGCCTTTGTACTCTGCCCCGGCGACATCTAGAAGCTCACTTTCTTATATAAACCTCCCTCCCCGGCTCCCCCTGCATTCGCCTTCGCACCGCCACCGTCCGGATCTAGCCGCAGCAGCGCCTCCGTCCTCCCGCAAGGCCGCAGCGCCCAGCCGAGGCCGGCGTCAAGTTCGTGCTGGTGACCGGAGGCCCCGTGACCCGTGAGCGGAGCAGCCACACAACAACGGAGGGCCCCCCAGGTTCCGAATCATCATCCACCACCATCGCGCAAGCTTCGCTCGCCGCCAAGGGACCGCGCTTCCTCGCCGCCTCCAACAAACGGTAACGCTCCTTCTCCTGATCTCCTCCGTCTTGGCGGTTTTTGTTCTGACACTAAATTTGGGCGCAAGAGAACACATGATTTCTGCGAAAACCTGAGCATCTACCGTGTGAACGCGCTGTGTAGCCCGTCGGCGACATCCTTGTTTGTTCAGTGATTCTCGTTTACCTTCTTTGATGTTCTGGTTAACAGAGGACTACGGACTACGGTGCCGGCGACGAGCACTCCGGGAAGCAGGGCGATGATGGCCATCGGCTTCGTCGTCATGCTGCTTTCCGTCAGCGCGGGCATGCACTTCGGCGCCGGCGGCCTCGGCTTACTCCTCTGCTTTGTGGGGGTCCTCGTGGGTGGCAGCCTCCTCGCCGCCGGCGTCCGCATCGCTGACAGCCCTGCGCCCATCGCTCCCGTGGTGTTCGACGGTGCACGAGCTCTCGTCGCGTTCGTGCGCCGCAACGCCGCCGCTGTCGGGCTCGTTCTGGCTTCCTGTGTCGTCACGGCGCTCTCCGGCGAGGAAGACCCCGTGCTCTGCTTCGGCATGTTCGCTCTGCTCCTGCTCTCGGTCTCCCTGATCAGCATCGGAGCCCGTGGTGAATAATCGGTTCAGCTCCTGCCGTCTTCGATGCATTGATGATCCACTGATTCTCTGCGTTCCCTGGAACCCTGAACTGCCAGTCTGACCGGCAACATGACGTTGTTGCCGCCGCCGCCGCCATTGCTACTGTCACCCGTCACCGCCCCTATAATTCCTGAATTGGTCTGGACTCTGCAGTGGGTGTTGCTTGTTGTGGTACGGAATATCTCCCTACCGCGTGCTTGCCGTGCCGGAGAATCTCTGTCACGTCGTGTTGTGTGCTTTTGTTGGAGTGAAAAGGTTATGCTACTGTAGTGTATTTCTTTTGAGCGACATTGTAAGTGTGCCTATGAGCATCTGGTCAAATACAATCATGTCTGTAACTTGAGCATGGGATGTTTCGAGTATCTACTCCTATTTGTAAATGTCCTTGATATGTGCAATGAAATGGTACTCGACTAACCATGGATTAGGAGATATCATAGGGCCTATCAGAGTGAAGTATATTTTGGCCATGGGCCTGACAACCTGAGAGACAAGTGACCAGGGCCGCTGCATATGTGCTCCTCGCAACTGCTAATGCGTGCTCATGGAAGTTTCACTGCAGATGTGTTTGTCAGTTCACAGCTCAAAGTCTCAAACCCAACACACAAAAGCGAGCTGATCTGACGAATTGAATGCATCATCGTTTCAGATTTCAGATAATAACCTGCAACTATACTGGTCGATTTGGAAGTGACAGTAATTAATTCAAATGTAAGTTAGCCTGTTCGGCAAGCGTAAGAGAGCAATAGTGGACGGAAAACCAAACAGGTGTAGCTGCAGCTTAAAGGTCGCACGTTGATTTGAGGCTTCTGAGTTTTGATTAACAGCTGTAAGCATCGGCTCATCTCAGGTCTGCTCCTTTCCATCAATCTGTCGACCCGTGGCTGCAGGCTACAGTGCCTAGTGGAGCATTTTTGTTTATGTTTTAATCAGACAAAACGAAGTCATGATTGTTTTTGTTTAGCAGAATGATAATTGAAAGACGATATTCTTCACTGACTGGTACATTTTGACATGACAAATTCAAGCAAACCTGACGCCGACACGCTCATCAAGCGAAAGAGCAGAGCAAAGCAACGACTCCAGATCCAGGACCCCTACAGTCCTACACAAACACAACACACATGCCAGATTATTCCCCACCAAATATAAGCTCATTTTGTAATCAGATCATCATATCACAATATCACATGTTGGCTGCTTCAGTCCACCCATCATCGGACAAGCCGGCGATCCCGGGGTCGGCGGCAAGCCAATTGACAGCTACGGAGCAGGCGCCAATTCCGACGAACGCAAACAGGCGACGAAGGTGTTCGGTACGGTAATTCGGTCGCCATGCCGCGGTTGTCGTACCCTGCGCCGAGGCTGGGGTCTCGGAGCATGCCAGCTATTCCGTCCCACTGCAATCGCAAACACGGACGGGGACGGGGGACGGCGCATTTCTTGGCTGACATTATCGAAAGCCAGTCAACTACATATACTCCGTATAGATTGTTGCAACCCGAGCCCGATGAGCGAATTTCAATTATCTGCTAGGTTGACATTATCGAAAGCCAGTCAACTACATATATGGGCGTTCTTGTCGTTGTCACTGATAATGATGGTCTGATACTCAAGCTGCCGCGGTCGTTGGACTAGACTATTACGTCGCTGACACGCATGTGGCGTGTGGGTGTGCCGTGCGCGCATTCCTTTCTGGCCGCCTCCTCCCTCGTGTTCGTGTTTGTGTTCGCGTTCGCGCTCGTGCCCGTCCCGGCGCACAGCACGCCACCCGGTGTGTGTGTGTGCGCGCGCGCGCGCGCGCGTCCGCCGTGCGTGCAGGTAGCCACCGCGCACTGGTGCGCCACGCTCACCGTGTTGTCGTCGCTCTGGACGACTGGACCTCTGTCTCCTTCCTCCCGCTTTCCGGTATCTCGGCGCCATCAAATCCATAGACCAGTCGTCCAGAATTCATGTTCATGTAACACCACTACGACCTCTCGCCTCTCGCCAGCTATTTGCTCGGTGATCTCTGTGTGTGTTCGTTGCTGTGGCGTAAGATTTTTTTTTTTTTTTTTGAGAACACAACCACGGTAACAAACACGCTACAGCAACTGCATGCCGCAGGAAAATTGACTGCAGCACTGCTTGCATACCTCTGCGTCAGCAACCATCAATCTATCCTTTGCTAGCTGATGGCCATGTCATTCTATTTTCAGCGGGTCGGCCGGCTCAGAGACGTGCAGTCAAATGCTGCGTGCGGGCGCGCATGTAGTATGAGCATCGGCACACCAGAGCTCGATGGGTTGGTTGGGTTCCGATTCCGACGCAGCAGGCGTGTCCGGTCTGGCAAACTCCACGGTCGGTGTCGCATTCGCATGGCAACGGAGCGGGTCAGACCACAGTCCACTTGCGCATGGCGCGCCCCGGGGTCAGGGTCAGGCGCGCGAGGTGGGGCGCCGCAGCGCCAGAGGCCCAAGGAACGTGGGCCGTGTGGCGAAGGAGTTTTGAATGATGCCTCAAAGTTACCGTGTCCGTTGGATCGTGGTGGACCCTACAGAGAAGTCATGTCAGCCATTGGTCCTGTTCGCTTCGTACTGTTAATTTTTTTTTAAAGAAAAAAAAACTGTTTTACAGCAGAGTAGCTCAAACGAGTAAATAATTATGTTAATTTGCTGGGTGCACAAACGGAGCGGGTCAGACAAATTTGGGTGGACATAGATCTGTTTGCATTGTTTCTTTATAGAGTAGTATCATTCATGGTTTGTTTGGTAGAATTCAGCTCGACTAGTGAATCGATTTTTGTTGGTTTTGGCTCCAAAAGTAGTTTTTATCGATCGATAGTGCTGAATTTGTGTTCATTAGGAAAGATAGCAAAGAGGGAGCTATGAGAAGCTAGTATTTTTTTAGTTTCACCTAGCTTCACATGAAAAACTGTACCAGTGAGAGAAGCTGACAAACAACTTGTAAAGAGAATAGAGAAGGTGTCTTGTTACTTGTTAGAGTGTGATAGGGGAAACTAAAAACAGCTTAAGCTGGCAGAAGCGTTACCAAAGAGATCTGGTACGGTAGTACTGATTGAGCATGTGCCCCGGCGGCGCCTGCTTAGACTATCCATACTCATGTTCCTCTATTTTCATCCTCTATACTGTCTGGTCATCAAAATTCTCTCCTCTATAACCATTTCTCCTGCATCCATCCATGCTCTATATCATCCTCTATCTACTGTGGGTCCACTTATCACTTTATCTAAATATATCCATGAGAGATCTAGTTTTGAAGAATTAATTGTAACGAATTCAATGGTGCAATCGGAATTTAATTTGAATTTTCGGTTTGTGATATATAGTATTTTTTGAAACTTAAAAAGGTGTGGGACCCACCAGTGCTGCTCTCCCCACACACGCAGGCGCATGCGGCACGCTCCGCTAAAGGCCGCACCTTCCGCTATGTTTGGCGAACGTGAATGTTTGGCGTACGCTGTACCGGCTTCCACTGCAGATTTGTTTTTACGCTACAGTGTTTTAGAGGAGGGTGTACCGTAGGCCGGTGCGGACGGTCTTATGCCTTAAATTAAAGGTGCTCTCCCGCACATTGGTAGTACCGACACCATTACTAAACGTACGGTTGGTGTACTGTAACCAGAAGTAAGGCAATAATTGTCTACGTGATGGGATTGGTTCGAAACTCCCAAAATCGTCAACAAGTCGCTGCCTTCCGTAGCAGTAGCAGGGAATAACGTCATAGAGGGCAGATTGGATGGACATTATATTGGAGTGCAAGGGAAAGCAACGGAGGAGGGGTCAAGATGTAGCGAGCGATCAGCAGTGCCGTCTACGCCGATCCGACTACTATTAAGCTTGTTATAATAGTGATCCTAAACCTGTAGTCAGTTGGGGTAGTTGGTGCGTCCAGCAAAAACGGATAAAATCTGTGCTACGCCACATGTGCACGAAAGTTTGGCAGGCAGCTGACAAATCACAAATGGAGGCATGATTAAACAAATAAGTACTGTATGTGATCACGAACCACCCAAGCCCGCTGAGTCACCTTGCAGGCGGGGCGGGCTGTGGACAGTCCGCAAGCCACCAAGCTGTTCACTAAATGATAATGTGGACAATGCGACAATCCACTAGTCACATAGTCATTATCGCAAATAATTAGTGGAACTAGCGGACAAATATTAAAAGTCCGCTACTGTGCGCAAATTGACATGCAGCAAACAAGCGCAAGGCACGTAGGAAAAACATGGACTATCTTGTTGGGCAAACAAATTTTAATAATGGAATCTGCGGGCTAAATGCAACTACTGAAACAAACACACATAATTTGATTTAGTTAATATTTTGTTAGCAAGCAATATACCACTCCGAGAAAAGGCAAGCAATATATAGTACCACTCGATCCGTTCAGGACACAACCGGAGAGCGTCCAACTGAATATACACATATATCAACCAATTTGGGACAGATCGGGATGCAATCGTTGCGGGTTCTTGCGGGTTCATTGCGGCCTCCCCTTTTGGCCAATGGGTTTTGCGGATTAAATGACACTAGACCGCGAAAAAATACAGTTATGCTGCAATGGCCACGAATCGAAAGTTTACGGGGCGGGCTGTGTTAAAAGCCCGCCCCGCCTGCAATTTGACCGCTGAGTACCGACGCCGCGAGTTCGCGCGCGCGCGTTCGCCCCGGCCGCCTCTGCCTATGCCTCGTGCAGTCGTGCCGAGAATTTCCCCGGGAGCCGACGCCGATGGGAAGCTGACGGCGGCCAGTGGCAGTGGGCCAGGACGGCACGAAAAGGTCACCGACCCGTTGCTACCGAATTTCCGGTCGCGACCGCACATCAGGCTGGAGGTCGGTGTCCATCGCCGATAAAGTTTTTTTTCCATGCATATGCATGGCCGCATGGGCCATGGCATCATCCACCTAGGCGCGGCGCGCGTAGGTGCCGGTGCCGGACCTGGCAGTTGGATTCGAGGCCGGCTCGTGGCCGCCCTGACATGGAAACGCTGCATGCACACGCCCGCCTCTGCATTCCAACCAGCACCACCCGCACGGACGCATCCTCTCAAGGTCAATCGAATAGAAGTGGAAAGTATTTCAAGCCACATGCGTGGTGTTGCCAATGCCTGCGTGGGGATTGGTCCTGCGCTGCGTCTCATTCCAGATCGCGCGTGCCGTGCCGTGCAGGTGGGCGTGTAGCGCCGTCGCCAGCCAGCGGGCCCCACCGACAGCAACCTGAGTTGCATTTGCGGGTGAGCAGTCGTTGTCGCCTCGTCGGTTTTATGCTCATTGCTCAGACCTCGTTCCGGCGCGACGCTCTTTGGTGATGTGGGGCCCAACAAGGAGGCGAGGCGATCTCCCCGCCCGCAGTTCCTCTACACACCAAGTGGTCCCGTGACCTCTCACTGCTAACATGGCCCCACCCAGCCCTTATAAAACCTCGTCTCCCGACGTGAGGTGCGTGCTACTGCTACTCTGACCGGAGGTGCTGCTCCCGTGAGCAGAGCAGCCACGGGATACGGGGAACTGCCAAGGTCCTCACTCCTCAGGCTTCGACCGAATCATCAGCATCCGCCGGCGATGAGCGCTCCGGGAAGCAGGGCGACGGCCGCCGGCCTCGCCGTCATGCTGCTTTCTGTCAGTGCGGGCATGCACTTTGGCGGCCTCGGCTTACTCCTCTGCTTTGTGGGGTTCCTCACGTGCGCCAGCCTCCTCGTCGTCAGCGTCCGCACGGCCGAGGCCGCCGACGGCGCCCCTGCGCCCATCCTCCCCGTGGTCTTCGAAGGTGCAGGAGCCCTCGCGGCGTTCGTGCGCCGCAACGCCGCCGCCGTGGGGCTCGTCATGGCTTCCTGTGCCTTCACGGCGGTCTCCGGCGAGGCCGACCCGGTGCTCTGCTTCGGCATGTTCGCTCTGCTCCTGCTCGGGCTCACTCTCGTCAACATCGGAGCTCATGGTGATTGGTGAATAATCTGCTTCCAGTTCATCAATGCATTGATTCTCGATTGGTTTCTGAATTGGCAATGACTGGCAATCAGTTAGTCACTGCCGCTGCCGCCGTCACTACCTCGTGCTTGTTGGCTTGTCGCAGAATCTGTCATGTCATGTTGTATGCCTTTTGTTGTAGTAAAAAAGTCGCCATATTGTAGTGTTTTTCTTTCCTACTTGCAATCCATAATAAGGCAATATACGATTTCTTTTGAGCGATCATGTAATGAGCATTTGGTCAAATGCAATCATATATCTGTAACTTGAGCATCATGTTTACAGAGATGTCCTTGATTTGTTCAACGGAATGTCCTAGGTACAGGAACGGGGATCACAAGGTTACCTTTTGTGTTAATAACTTCCACTGGGTTATTAGAAATTGAAAACTTGAAAACAAAAAAAAACATATAGAATTTACATAGAAAAAGAAAAGGAAGGAGCAGATCGATCAAATTCATGTTGGGTTATGATCTCCTCCCGTTAGGCCCAACGGCCTAACAGGCCTCTCATCCGCGCCCTCATCGGGGGCGTCCAACCTGGTGGTTGGTGGGTCCCCGTCGCCCAGCGCTATAAAGGAAAGGTGGGGGCCGGGGCACACGGTACGAGGTTCACCGCGCCGCCAGACCCCCACACCGCGCCGCCAGACCCCCACCGACATCCAAACCCTAATCCGATCTCTTGGGTGCGCTGCCAGCGGCGGGAAGACCTCACCGACGCTCTTCACTGCGACCTACAACATGTCCGGGACTCCGAGCAACGGCAGCGGCGACCATGGAGCTTCTCCCAACCCCTTGGCCGGCGCTTGCACCACTACGACACCCATGGATTCCCTCGGTCTGCTACCTACTTCTCTATCTCCCTCTACTCTTCTAGATGCATATTAGGATCCGTGTATATGTCTCTGTATGTTCCCCTCTGGATCTACTGCTAGTGGTTCTATTTATTTGCACAATGGTATCGGAGCCAGGCTAGATCAGTGGATCTAGATCGGGGAAAGTGAATCAATCAAAAGAACAAACCGATTTTCAGATCGGGATTTGAAGAACAGACTCGAATTCAACTCGATTTCAATCGGGTAACAAACGAACGAATCAATTCAAAAGAAAACACCGATCCGTTTTTTTTTGGATCGGGATGAACACTCATGAACCGCATCGACTTCGAACCCTAACCCTAACTTGAAACCCTAGCCCGAGAACACGAATCCGATCAGTGAGGAGACCTACCCGGTCCTTCTCTCCGTCGGGGCGCCGTCACGACGCCGAAGAAATCCAGGCCGGAAGTCGCGCCTGCGCGGACTTCGGCTTGGATCCGACAGCTCGGACTAGGGCACCGCGGAGAAGCCGTTCGACGGCGGTGCGCTCAACCAGAGGCGAGCGCACGCACCGGCGAAGGGCTCCCCGGCGGCGCCATCCTTCACCACTGCTTCGGCTCCGTCGTCGTCGTCCCGGCGTTTGACGGCTGCCGTGTGCTCTGGGGAGGAGGAGAACGGCGGCCGGGGGGAGAGAAAGAATGAAATGATTTAGGGTTTTTGGGAGCCGGCGGCCGCCGCACGAGTTTTGATCGGGCGAAATCGAAGGAGAACCGTCCGATCAAAACCGACGGCCGCGATCGACCGGGCCGAATACGGCCCAGGAGGGCGCGCGCGGGGGTGCCATTTCCCGGCCCAGGCCCAGGTTGCGGCCTGGGCGCGGGGGGCGCTTGGTCGGGGCGCGGAAAGGCCGCCATGGGCCACGCCCGGTGGCGGGCCGAAACAGGCCTTCGGGCCGAAATTGTGAATGAACAGTGAAATGAACGTTTAATTTTCCAGAAACTTATTTAATGAATGATTTAATGAAATTTTGAACCAAATTTTCTGCGTAAATTTTATCCAACGATAATTTTACTCAGAAAATTGAAAGATATGATTATGCTTCTGGAAAAGTAGATATGAAATGAATTTAAAGGTTTCCGCTGCGTATTATGTTTTATTATTTTCCATTATCAAATTCGAACCAACGGGAGAGTTTAATTATGGAAAATGAATATTTCTGATTTTGAGATTATTATAATGTTGTTATTTTCTGACCAACGTTGTTAATAACACTATTATAATATTTTATTCACATGAAATTATACATTAATTCTACTTCTGCCCAACGGTGATGTTGAATTTTTGTATAAATGAATATTGTATGTTTTAATTTTGACCAACGTTGAGATAAGGCATGCAATTTCATATGTAAATGTTCTTATTTTTTCTTTGAAATGGTTTCAGGAGGAAAGACTGTGTTGAATGTCAACAACATCCCGCCGCTCAATGGGACCAACTATCGGGTCTGGCGGGAGAAATATGAACTTGAACTTGCGCTTGGAGAGATTGATATGGCAATAACCACACCGTGTCCTATTGCACCACAGGACCCGGTGAGGGGAGCCGATGAAACTGATGCTGATTTCCTTGCTCGGCAAAGAAATCATGCTGAAATCAGGATGAAATATGATCTCGAACACAGACGTTGGACACTCTCCAATCGCAAGTGCTTGATGGTGGCCAAGGCCACGATTGAAGAACCCATAAGGGGGTCGATCCCAGAATGTCTCACTGCCATTGAATACCTGGAAAGGGTTAAGAATCAGTTTACTGGGTCTGCAAAGGCCACAACAAGCACATTGATCAAGGAATTGGTCACTATGAAATACAATGGTGGTAGCATTAGGGATCATATTGTGAAAATGAGCTCCATTCAGGCTAAGTTGACACCAATGGATGTAGTGATCAATGATCAATTCCTACTCCATTTGGTTTTCCACACTTTACCAAGGGAATATGAAACCTTTACTGTGAACTACAACATGCAGCCTGAAAAATGGGACATTGAAAAGCTCATTGCCATGTGCGTTCAGGAGGAAGAGCGGGTTAAGTCCTCACATGGTGACTCTGCTCACTATGTGAAGGACAATAAGAAAAGAAACTTTCGAAACAAGAACTTTAGACCACAGGGCAAGCCCTAGTGGGATAAAGGCTCTACCTCCAAGGCACAGGAAAAGGCCCCTCAGGTTCCTCAGAATCCTGAAAACCAGAATCAGAATCAGCAGGACAACCTTTATGGCAATGCTGAGAAAGATCAGTGCAAGTTTTGCTTCAAAAGGGGGCACTACAAGAAAGATTGTCCTGACTTCATGAAATGGTTGATGAAGAAAGGTGAGGATTTGATTACATTTGTTGATGAATCCCTGTTTTTATGTTATTCGAAAACCACTTGGTGGATTGATTCTAGAGCAAGTGTTCATGTTGTGAATTCCATACAGGGCTTAAGTGGGAGGACCACTCTGCAAAGAGGAGAAAGAACAATTAAAGTAGCAAATGGAGTACAAGCCGATGTTGAAGCTATGGGAAATCTTTCCCTAACATTGAAGAATGGCTTTTCTCTTATTCTTTATGATGTACTTTATGTTCCCTCTTTGCGTAGAAACTTAATAAGTGTATCGAAACTTGATGATGATGGATTTGATTGCCATTTTGGTAATGGCAAATGTGAGATATTCTTTAATAATGAAAGTGTTGGTCTTGCCTTCCAACAAGACAAGCTTTATTTATTATCTCTCGCTGAAAATTTGAATCATGTATGTGATGGGAATGTGAATCATGTATGTAATTTGAATGTGAATGACTCCCAATCTACGAATAAGAAGCGGAAGAGAATCGATTGCAACTCTTCGAAATTGTGGCACTGTCGCTTAGGCCACATTTCGAGGGGGAGAATAGAACGTTTGGTTAATGAATCAATTCTTCCGCATTTAGAATTTTCAGAATTAGAACAATGCATTGATTGCATTAAAGGAAAATATGTTAAGAAAATCAAGAAAGATGCCAAACGAAGCACGCGAATCCTAGAAATAATTCACACGGACATTTGTGGTCCGTTCCCTGTGAAAAGCGTGGATGGTTATGACTCGTTTATAACTTTCACGGACGACTATTCCCGTTATGGCTACATTTATCCAATTAAAGAAAGATCGGAAGCATTGGATAAATTTAGAATATTTAAAGCTGAAGTTGAAAATCAGCATGATTTGAAGATCAAAATAGTACGATCAGACCGTGGTGGAGAGTACTATGGGCGACATACCCCGTATGGCCAAATTCCTGGACCTTTTGCAAGGTTTCTACAGGAAAATGGCATAGTTGCTCAGTATTCCACACCAGGGGAACCTCAGCAGAATGGAGTAGCTGAAAGAAGAAACCGTACCTTAATGGATATGGTGAGAAGCATGATAAGTTACTCTACGCTACCGATTAGTCTATGGATGGAGGCACTGAAAACCGCCATTCATATACTTAATCGAGTACCAAGTAAATCGGTGCCGAAAACACCATATGAATTATGGACAGGAAGGAAACCCTCACTTAACCACTTACGTGTGTGGGGCTGTCCAGCTGAGGCGAAAGTTTTTAACCCAAATATTGGAAAGTTAGACTCCAAGACAGTCAGCTGCCACCTTATTGGTTATCCCGAAAGATCGAAAGGATATCGATTTTATTGTCCTAACAGACATACGAAATTCGTTGAAACTAGGCATGCTGTATTCTTGGAGAATGACATGATCAGGGGGAGCATGGTAATGCGTGAAATTAACCTTCAGGAGAAGCGGGTATATGTACCCACTCCGATGGTTCAAGAACCTTTCTTTACGTTACCTGTTGTTGTTGCACCAACAGTCCAGGACGCTGTGGTGACAACACCTGTTGCTAATTCTCCCGTGGTGACAATAAATGAAAATGTGGAACCTGTCCAACAGGATCCTATAGAACCGATTGTCACATACGAGGAAGAACAACAACAGCCCGTTGTGGAACAAGTGCCGGAGGCCTCTAGAAGGTCTCAAAGAACTAGAAGGTCAGCTATTCCAGACGATTATGAAGTTTACGACGCTGAAGAATTTCGTATGGAAGATGACCCAAGAACTTTTGAAGAAGCCATGAGAAGCGATTACTCATCCAAGTGGTTTGAAGCCATGGAAGATGAGATGAAATCAATGAGTACCAACAAAGTTTGGGAATTAGAAAACATTCCTAAAGGAGCCAAAACGGTAGGCTGTAAATGGGTCTACAAAACTAAATATGACTCCCAAGGGAAAGTTGAAAGGTTTAAAGCGCGACTTGTGGCTAAAGGCTTTACGCAACGAGAAGGGATCGATTACAATGAAACCTTTTCCCCGGTTTCATGTAAAGATTCCTTCAGAATCATCATGGCACTTGTGGCTCACTATGATTTAGAATTACATTAGATGGATGTAAAGACAGCATTCCTGAATGGGGATTTAGAAGAAAACGTTTACATGGCACAACCGAAAGGTTTTGTCGTAAACGGAAAAGAAAACATGGGATGTCGTCTGAAAAGATCAATCTACGGATTGAAACAAGCTTCAAGGCAGTGGTACTTGAAGTTTGATAGAACGATAAAATGTTTTGGGTTTAAGGAAAATGTCGAGGACAATTGTGTCTATATGAAATTCAAGAATGGGAAATACATATTCTTGATCCTATATGTGGATGATATCCTACTCGTTAGTAGTGATGTTAATCTACTAAATGAAACAAAGAAATTCTTGTCCTCGAATTTTGATATGAAAGATCTTGGTGAAGCTTCATTCGTCTTGGGAATTGAAATTCACCGAGATAGAAGAAAAGGGGTCTTAGGACTATCGCAGAAGGCATACATGGAAAAGGTTTTGAAGAAATTCAGTATGCATGCGTGCAGTCCATCACCTGCTCCCATAGTCAAGGACGATAGATATGGGGAACATCAGTGTCCCAAGAATCAATATGAAATCGAACAAATGAAAGCGGTACCGTATGCTTCGGCAGTTGGAAGTTTGCAATATGCTCAAGTGTGTACTCGCCCTGACCTCGCTTTTGTGACCGGGTTGCTTGGCAGATATCAAAAGAATCCAGGAAGTGAACATTGGAAATTAGTGAAGAAAGTCTTGCGTTATTTGCAAGGTACGAAAGGTCTCATGTTGACATATGAAAGATCAGATTCTCTCGTCATAGAGGGATATTCAGATTCTGATTATGCGGGAGATGAAAGAAAGTCCACGTCAGGATACATATTTACTCTCGCTGGAGGAGCTATATCGTGGAAAAGCTCCAAACAAACTGTGACTACATCCTCGACTATGTATGCCGAGTTTGTAGCTTGTTATGAGGCCACGGGGCAGGTGAATTGGTTAAAGAAATTTATACCCGGATTGAAAGTGATAGAAAGAATACATGAACCACTGAGGTTGTATTGCGACAACAACCCAGCTGTGGAATATGCTCACAACAATAGGTCAAGTGGTGCTGCCAAACACATTGACATTAAGTATTATGTTGTGAAAGATAAAGTTCGGGATCATATCATAAATCTTGAGCACATACGAACTAAAAAGATGCTAGCGGATCCGCTCACAAAAGGCCTTCCACCCAGTGTCTTTAGAGGACACTTAGCCGGCATGGGTTTAAGGGAGAGCCTATGATTCCCGAACAAGAAGGGCCCAGAAGGAAATGAAATTTTCATTTTAAAACAGAAAGGTGTGTCGTGGCTGTTAGTCTAACGGCACTAATGGCTGTGACGATGAGACATGCTCGATGCACTAGACTGTGATGGAATGAAACGTTTTAGAAAGATTGAAAATTTGAGATTTTGAAATGTCGAATATGATGTTGAAGAATGAATGAATGATGAGAGATCAAGGGGGAGAATGTTGGGTTGTGATCTCCTCCCGTTAGGCCCAACGGCCTAACAGGCCTCTCATCCGCGCCCTGATCGGGGGCGTCCAACCTGGTGGTTGGTGGGCCCCCGTCGCCCAGCGCTATAAAGGAAAGGTGGGGGCCGGGGCACACGGTATGAGGTTCACCGCGCCGCCAGACCCCCACCGACATCCAAACCCTAATCCGATCTCTTGGGTGCGCTGCCAGCGGCGGGAAGACCTCACCGACGCTCTTCACTGCGACCTACAACATGTCCGGGACTCCGAGCAACGGCAGCGGCGACCATGGAGCTTCTCCCAACCCCTTGGCCGGCGCTTGCACCACTACGACACCCATGGATTCCCTCGGTCTGCTACCTACTTCTCTATCTCCCTCTACTCTTCTAGATGCATATTAGGATCCGTGTATATGTCTCTGTATGTTCCCCTCTGGATCTACTGCTAGTGGTTCTATTTATTTGCACAATTCAGTCCTCTTTTGTTCATATCTTCAGGAGTCACGACATCTATTTGAATTCCCAGCCATAAAAAGATGTGTCATGTAGATCCAAGCATACTCCATTTCTTGCAGAGAAGGGGATGCATGAACGAAATCTTAAGGTCCAGTTTACTGAGGTCAGCATCAAAAATTTATATATCACTTAGAGGTTCACGGTCTAACTAGCGTTGTCAATGGACTCTGACTTGTCTGTTGGACAAAGCCACAAAGGATGTGTGTCTCTCTCTCTTTTATACAAAGGATGTGTCGCTTTTCACTATTTCTTTTTTCTTCTTTTCCTCCCCGCACGCGTTCTCTCTGTTTAATAACGTTGTCCTGCTGTTAACAATAAACAAAGAGCATGATAAAAAAAACAATAAACAAAAGACCCTTCTATTTTCTGATAAATATATTGCAACATTTTATATCTTATGACTTGAAGATCTTCAAATAACTGTATCTCACGAACCACATATCTGATTTGCAATAGTTTTTCAGTCCGTCACATTTGAGATGACAGGAGCACCAAAAATCCAAAATGAGTCCAATAATGGCTATACTTAAATGAAGTTTATATTAGGATGATACTTCAATTAATGATGTGGACAGTAATGGCTTTATACATCTTGTATAAGGAATCAAGAAGTAAGAGTTTCGGCCAGTTCTTCTTCCCCCACGTCGCTCTCCGTACAGGGCGACACGGGGGCGACTCCGGCACCACCGCTTCCCTCCCCCGCCGGCGTGCCTCCGCGGCCGTCGCCACTGATCCTCGTCATGCGGCGGCGGGCCCCCTCCCCCTCCTCCTCCTCTTCCCTCCCCTTCTCCTCCTCCTCTGACCTCAGGCTTGGAGCTCCATGGCTGGCGGCATGCTCAACTCTGGGATCCTCGGGCTGAATCCGACACCTCCCACCGCCGATCCGGCAGGCGGCCTCCTCGGGGCGGTGGTGGCCGGCCCTGCCCTTGCTGCTCCATATGCGCGTAGCTCTGCCCGCCCGGGTATCCAGGCGCATCGGCGGCCTTCGACGACGGGGCCTAGGCCCGTTGTGGCCGGTCCCGGTGCTGAGCGGGCGTGGCGTGCGGGCAGGCGCGACGCGCGGTTGGCATTGCGTGCGGCCTGGCGGCGCAGGCGACACAGCGGGCAGTCAACGCGACGGATGGCCAGCGTGGATCCGCGACATGGTTGTGGGGGCGGCCGCAGTGGCGCGATGGTGCGGTGTTCGTGCTCTGCCCGCTCAGATCTATGGTATGTGGAGGCGTTGTCTGGCGGTGGCACGCCCAATGTTCCTTGGTGGTGCGGCTGGTAGTGCTAGACCGGGGTGGTCGCTACAGATCCGCCGCATCCGATACTGGATCTGGCGGTCCCTGGCCGGTCCTGCTCCAATGGAGTCGATGGACGTGAGCGGTGGCAGTGGCATGAGTTCTAGGCGAAAGCCCAGCCTGGCTATGTTGGTGTGACGGAACGGTCCTAATCCCATGGCCCACACGTCCCTGTCAACCTCTGACAGCCGAACTTACGTTCCACGTGATTAAGACTGTTCGTCACCGGGCTACATTAGCGCCCGATGTCCACAGGATCACTCACCTTTCGGTTACAGCATTTGATACTTTCACAAATAACAGCGGAATAAAGAGCGGAAGATTTAAATAACATTAGTTTTACAAACTGGGGTTCCAAATAAACTTAAAGAAATGCGGTTATTACAGACCATGTTCTGACAGTTCAAAGTAGACAACGTAGCGGAATACAACAATAAAAAGATACTTCACCCAGCCCGAGGGTGCACATCTATTCTTCGGCCTCATCGGCCTCCTCCTGAACGAAGGTCATGCAGCAGGGTGCAAGACACATCGGATACTCAGGCATACCTGCAACAGGGGGTAACAAACCCTGAGTACTGGGGTACTCAACAAGACTTACCCGACTAAAGGAAAGGAAAAGACTCGGGGATGAGAGGCTTTAGGAAAGTCAAGGTAAGGCTTAAGCAAGATAGAGTATCAAGTATTTTGCAGAAAAGCATTTTGAAATCCTTGTTTTACTTTTGGAAAGATTCCCGTATTTCTCAATTCTTCATTGTTCACGATTCATTTTACCTTTCAAAAACATACCTAGTTGAGAACCACTCTCCGTTGACAGTCAGTGACCAAGTCTCCATAACCGAGGAGCAGCGTTAATCCGGATAAATAATACTCAGCTGAGGATCCCTATTCACACGGCATATGTAGCACCCAAGCTTGCATAGGCCAACCCATCTACCACGATTCCTCCAAGATTGGACCGGTCCTACGCTACCCGGAAGTACAGTACACCACTCCTTTCCAGGTACGGCGACCACGTGGGTACATGCTACTTCCGCCATCTCTCCACTCCCAGTGCGCGGTTGTCGGTCCCAATCAAGGATTTCTCGGAGCCAGAGCTTTCCGAAGTATGTGAATAGTTACAAGTCTTGACCAGCAGGCCCCCATACGGATGGTCCCTAATTTTCCAGCCAGAACTACACCTTGGTTATATCTCACCCAAGCGTAATAGTCCCGTCAGTTTTTCAACCCTGTCCCGGTCGGTGTCAACTGTTGAGTCCCAGACTTCAACATGACGGCACCGTACGCTCGGACAACCTCTCCTCGCTGTTGACTAGGTACGGATCAGATACTTAGCCAACAGTCGGGGAGTAAAGCCAAATTCCCATAAAAATTCTTTAAGTGATCACACTTTTGAAATGAGCATTTTTATCGCAAATCTATTGTATAGCAATGCTAAGCATTTTGCAAATAGTTTTTAAACAGGGTAGGGGATCTTTGGTGGAGGTAAAGTGCAGGTAATAGGTCATCACACAACTCCTATCACCTAATGCAGTAATTTAACTCAAAAGCATTTAAGTAAAACTTTTATAAAAGCAAGGAAAGGCTAAATGCACCGGGGCTTGCCTTGAAGAGCAAAGACAGCTGGCTCAGGGTTGGAGGTGCAGAGGTCAAAGCTCGGGGTTACTTCGGGAGCAGGTTCGTCGGCGGCGGCCTCGACTTTGACTCCTTCTTCGGTGACTATACGAATGCAATGATGCATGCACATGAGTATGCTAGCATGAACAATGCAACACAGGGCATACAACATGAACCCTAATCACTTTTTTCTATTTTCTTAATTATTAAAAAAAATCATTTTAAGCAGTTGCTCCAAAAATTACCAAATTAAACACATAAGTTCATTATGGTGTAGATAGATGGCAAAACAAATTTCATAATTTTTGGAGGTCATTAAGGTGCTCAAATAAAATCAGACATTAATTAACAAAAGGCACTATTTAACAAATAAAATAAATGCTCAAAAATCAACTTGTTCCAAAAGACTTCAAAATTTCACCAGAGACTAAACATGACATAGGAAGCTCACAAAAATTTATCTCATGATTTTTGGAGTTATAAATGATTTTCTAAAAATCCAAAACCATCCATTTATTAATTAAAAGAGGGATTTTACATTTTCAAATTCTTACAGAAAAGTCAAGTTTCATATTTTTCTAAAATACTACACAGTGCAAGGAGCATACCATAATTTTCTCAGGATTTAAGGAACAACAGATTAATTCACACACAAAAAAAAACAGAACACCATTCACATTTTTTTTTCAAAAAGGAAAAAGAAAAGAGCACTGTGCTTCTCCCTCGCAGGGCTCGAGCGAATCGCGCGAGACGGACCGCAGGGCTCGGGCGAAGCGGAAACAATCGTCCGTCCGAGGCCTGGCTGGGAGGCTCGGGCGAGACGGAAACAATCGTTTCGTCCGAGGCCTGGCTCGGAGGCTCGGGCGAGACGAAAAACGATCGTTTCGTCCGAGGCCTGGCTCGGGCGAAGCGGAGGGTGCATGCTTGCTCGAGGCTAGGCTCGGCGAAGCTGAGGGTGCGTGAGTCCGCTCGAGGCTAGGCTCGGCGAAGTGGCGAGGGTGCGTGTCTGCTCGAGGCCTGGCTCGAGCTAGACAGTGAAAGCAGAGACCGGGGGGCTTCGAGTGCTTACCACGGGTCAGAGGCAGGGCTCGGCGGGGCGGAACAAGGGTCGAAGGAGGGAGCTCGACGTTGGCGGTGCTTCGGCAGAGCTCTCTCGGCGGCGAGCGGCGTGCCGGCGGCTCTGTACACCAGACACGGTCACCAGGAGCGGGTTAGGAGCGCAAGGAGTCAAAGAAGATGAAGCAGGGGTCGGATGGATGAGAAGAAAACCCACGGCGACGAATTTCTCCCTTGACCGAGGCGGGGTCGTACGCCGGAGTTGGGGACGGAGCACCTTCGCCGGCGAGAGGAGGGGCGGAGGGGTGAAACTGAGAAGGGGAAAAGCTTCGCGAGGACACGGCGGAGCTTCTGAGCTAGGTGGTGGAGCGGCGGAGGCTCTGGACTGGCCTGGCCACGGTGGCGGAGGGGATGAGGACCTCTGGCCAGCCGGCGGTTCCTTTTATAGCCGTGCGCGGGGCGGATGAGCGTCGCGTGCAGGCGGATAAGCTTGGCCGAAGCGTGCGCAATCGATTGCATGCTGGCTGAAGGACGGGCGTGCGCGCAGGGGACCGGGCGTAAGCTCGCCGGCGTTGAACACGCGGCGGCGGCTTGCTGGGCACTGTGGGGGACGGGCGAGGGTCAGCGCTCGCGTGCGGGTGCGGAATGAGCACGGGGTCAGTGGCGGCAGACTGGTGGCAGGCGCGGAGCGGCCAGTCGCGTGGCGCGCGCAGCGCCGGGGCTCGGCCACGGCCGGGGCCCCTCCCTAGTTCTAGGTTGAAGATGAACAGGGCTAGGTCTAGGGTTTGACTTTAGAACTGATTTCTGTATTTTGCAAATTACTCCCAAAATTTGAACTGAGCAACAAAAACTCAAAACACCAAAGTTGTGCAGAAAATGGAGATCTACAACTTTGTCAATAAGAACGTTTTCAAAATCCAAATAGTTTTTGAATCACATTTGAAATTTGAAAAGGGGACACTTTTGGGATTTTAATAAATTAAAAACTTACTTTAGATTATATATTGAAACTTGAAAATCTGTAAACATGCAAGTTGTTCCTTTTGTCAAAACCTATAACTTTGCTATTATACACTTTTTCTGAAACTCATTAGTTTTTGAAATAATTTTGAAAACTAAAAAGGGGACAAAAACTGGAGTTTGAATGCATTTGAAATTACTTCAAACTTTGTACAGAAACTTGAAAATTTGTAAATACCAAAGTTGTTTCTCTTGGCCAGATCTACAACTTTTCTTTTTGGACCAACTCCAAATTTTGAATAATTTTTGAATTACAAAAAGAGGGATAAAATCCAGGGTTTGGAATTCAGGGTTTTTCAAAAGGAATTTGAAATCTGATTTTGATTTTGATTTTTGAATAACACAACAAAACTTCAAGACATCAAATAGAACAAGAATTACACAAAGCTAGGCACAGAGGTGAAATTACCATTTTGCCCTTATAGGAAGGTTAGGGCTTTTAGGGTTTTTGAAAAGGGGATTGCTACACACAAAAGGGAACAAATGCAACAAGCATCAAGGCAAACATAATGCATGACAAGGATGATTATGACTAAAGATGATGACATGTCAGGTTAATTACAGATTAAACACCAGAGGTGTTACAGTTGGGTAGACGATGGTGACGCCTCAGGCACCACATTCTTCCCTGGAAGCGTCGTCATTTCAGATCCTCGTGCCTCTTCGTCACCCTCGGCGGATTCTGGGTGATAGCCCAGCCTTAGAGTTCTCTAGGGCCAGCGACGATGACGTCTTGGGCGTCAACTGTAACATCCCGGCCTAAGGCTTAATAGGAATAATAGGATACTCATACCAACAAGTTGCAACTTCTTTTCCGGAAGCCCATCTCCTAAAAACTCCAAAGTTAAGCGTGCTTGGCTTGGAGCGATGGGTGACCGACCGGGAAGTCTTTCCCGGGTACGCATGAGTGAGGACAAAGTGCGCAGAAAAGACTGGTGTTGGTCTGTGGGGATAGTCTAGGTCCTATGAAAGCTGCCTGATGTAAGCGGGCCCGGCCTCGAGGAGGTGGGACGTTACAGAATGGTATCGGAGCCGACTCTCGCGGTTTCACGGGCGCGTGTGTCGCAGTTGCTCAGACATGGTGGTCATGGCTGGTGTGGACCCGGAGTGGTCACACAGCATGGCACATGTGCTGGCACTGGACACACGGACGTGGCCAAGAGAGGACGTTCCTGGCTTGGGATTGATCGACGAGGACGTCGATCTCTTAAGGGGGTGAGGATGTAACATCCCGGCCTAAGGCTTAATAGGAATAATAGGATACTCATACCAACAAGTTGCAACTTCTTTTCCGGAAGCCCATCTCCTAAAAACTCCAAAGTTAAGCGTGCTTGGCTTGGAGCGATGGGTGACCGACCGGGAAGTCTTTCCCGGGTACGCATGAGTGAGGACAAAGTGCGCAGAAAAGACTGGTGTTGGTCTGTGGGGATAGTCTAGGTCCTATGAAAGCTGCCTGATGTAAGCGGGCCCGACCTCGAGGAGGTGGGACGTTACATCAACTCCTTCGTGAAGGCGTCGCTGTAGAATCTCCTGCCGCTTGTCGCTCCTCCCGTGTGGCCACCGTGGTCGCTGCGCTACGCCTAATTTGTGTTTCATGTCTCTCCTCACTTGGTTTGCCTAGTTGATGTTTGTTGTAGCCGTAGGCTTCGTTGTTGGGCGGATGCTTTGTCGCCAATTTCGTGGAGGTTGAGTTACCATCGGTACATGTCTCGGGGGACCTCCTCGCCCGCAGTCCTGAGGGCAGTGTGCTCCTCAGTGACTCGGAGGAGTACTCGGAGAGCGTGCTCGTTTCCGGCGGATGCTTTGCCACCGAGGTTGCGTTTTCTGGCGGATGCTTTGCCGCCAAGGTCGCGGTTGTTCAGGCGGATGCTTTTGCCGCCGAGGTGTTTCGGGCGGATGTCTGCCGTCGAGGTCACTGTCAGTTCCGGCAGATGCTTTGTTGCCAAGGTTGCTTGGACGGATGTTTGGTCGTATGGAGTTCTAGCTAGCGAATGCTTGCCGCTGTTATCATCTACGGCTCTAATCACTATTGGCTACCATTGTATTGAGATATTCTGTATTAGGCTCAGTTATTGAGGTTGTTAGGTGGAGGGTCCCCCACCCTCATGTTCTTGCTTTTTTCGTTTATATTGAGAACTTCGTTGGTAATCCAGAGATTACCCGTGAATCCTTTTTGTATAACTATGTGAAACACAGGCTATATGTCTCGAAAAAAAAAATCAAGAAGTAAACAAACAGTAAAGTTTTAACACGGCGGTAATACAAATAAGACCATACTCCTCGCTCACTGGTGGATTTTGACACGACAAATTCAACCAAAACCTGACGCCAGACTCTGAACAAACCAAGCAACGACTCCAGATTATTGATTCCCCACCAAATCTAAGCGCAGTTCGTAACCAGATAAATATCACATGATAACCAAATGTTTTGGCTGCTTCAGTCCACTCATCATCGTACAAGAGTACAAGACTACACACAGAGCACGTGCAGGATAACCAGAAGCAGACCACCCAAAAGCAGAGCGCCGAGCTGGCCGTGGGACGTGCCAGTGCTCACGTGTGCCTCGCGTCCCTGGACCGCCCCGGCACAGGCACAGCACGCCACCCGGTGTGTGTGTGCGCGCGCGCGCGCGCGTCCGCCGTGCGTGCAGGCAGCCACCGCGCACTGGTGCGCCACGCTCGCCGTGTTGCTGCGGCGGGCACTGGTTCATGTATCTGGGCGCCATCAAATGAACGTGCGCCTAGACCATCTGTCTGTTCGTTGCCGCGGCGTGCATCTCTCTGCATTAATGGTCAGTATTTTCAGCGGGTGCGTGCGTCCAGACATATGCTTGTCATGTTTCTCAGTAATCATCGGCCCGATAGTATGCCAGAAAAAAAAACAGGAGCAGTATATTTGGTTCAAACTGGAACAGCAATTTGGAAGTTACAACAATACATGTTTATAAGGTGAAAGCATAGACGAGAAATCAACATCAACAGAGAACATCTCAAGAACCAGGAAGAGTGGAAGACCAAAGGGATCCAATAATGGTGTCCTGACTTTAATAATAACATGTACTCCCTCTGTATCACAAATAGAGTTCGTTTTGGACAGCGACACGGTCTCCAAAGCATAACTTTGACCACTTATTTCTTTAAAAATATTTGTTATAAAGTGGTGTATATATATACTTTTATGAAAGTACTTTTCAAGATAAATTTATTTATATGATTTTTACATTTCTAAACTCAATAATTTAAAAATTATTCATGATTTATATTCCCAATGTTTGACCGAAATCTTTTCCAAAACGAACTCTAAAAGAGATATGAAGTGAGTACTACACAAAAAAAACATTATTTACCGGTGTGTACCCCGAATCACTGCCATTTATTGAAGTAGGAAATCAGCGAACCAACTAGTAGGCAAACTTCTACCCAAACCCAAAAATGGGTAACCCAAACCTCGGACCCATTTTGGCTACCATCTCTTCCGAGACCCAGAAAAAGCGTCCAACTCTCTCCTCGACATATTCTCTGCGACTCTCTACAACACGGGCAGACGGGGCTTCCACGACGGCCCTCCCTCTATCTTCCTCTCCCACGGCGGCCCTCCCTCTCTATTCCTCTCCCACGGCGGCGCGCGGGGCGGCCAGCACCCACGGCGGCGGTACGTGGGGGGAGCCCGAACTGGCGGCGTCGGCGACCCTCCCCCTCTTCCTCCCCTACGATGGCGCGTCGGGGCGACCAACACCCACGACGCGCGGTGCGGCGGCGAGCTCCTCGACGGCGTAGCAGTGGATCGAGGGCGGGCGACCTCCCTGGCTGTTGTAGATCGACGACGGGCCCGCGACGAGGAGAGGTCGGTGGTGCGACGCGAGCCCGTGGCGCGGGGAGTAGTCGGCGGGTGCCAGGCGGGGCAAGGACGGAGCGGTCGGGCAGGACTCCGGCGTGGAGCCATCGGCGAGGCGACCGGTGAGAAACGCCCGCGGCGAGGAGCGAAGTTTTTGGGTTCACGGTTGGAGAAGTGAAGTTCGGGTGCGTGACCCTTTAGCTGGCAACAACCCAATCCAGTGAATGCGTCTGGTATTTGAGTTCCCACTCTTGGAGACAGTCTTATGAACTGGGACGATAAGCATGCATCATAGTCACTTCATAACATAAACAGGCACCAGGGCCAGAAAAGAGGCCCATTAAACTCACAATTTTTACAAACTACACAATGCGATTCCATGTAATTGGCATCAAAGCTCACAATCTCTCTGCCACCCTGATTTGTTCTAAACAAACAACAGAAGATGCTAATATATTCATTTAAAGATGAATGCATGCTCTAGCAATGATTTAGATCAAGATGGTCATCTACTACTAACATCCACTAATATCATGAACATGGATCAATTCATCCTACCCTTCACTCCAGCTCCTCATAGGAATTGAACCATAATAAAGATGCAAGCCAACCATCACAAGAATTAAACACAACTAATAAGCATGCAAGTTAAACGTATATTTTGGGGAAAAACTTCAGGCTTCAAAACTAAGATAATGAGAAAAAGACATGATATTTGAAAACCTCGAAGAAAATTAAGATTCATCAACATGAAAATTCAGACATTTGCTTGTCTGTGATATAATCATTGTCCGGAAAACTCAAAACAAAACCTACAACCTAGACTCAGGGAAAACACGCACAACACAATACATTTCACGGTTGATTTATACGGATTAAAACCGGCTTGTAACTCAAGCGAATACTTTAACTTTGACCGACTTTATAGGAAAAAATAATAACATTTATAATATAAAATAGATATATTATAAAAAATATATTTTATGATATATCTAATGATATGAATTTGGTATCATTAATCTTGATAGTTTTTTTTCTAAAAATTCGGTTAAATTTTAAAAAGTTTAACATAAGACAACTCTAAAAATTTACTAGATTCTTACGTCACAAATCAGACTGGACAATAAATGCTATTAGAACTGTAATGTCGTCTGGCTTCCCTTTTCGCAATCGCTTTGAGCTTGTTTGATTTGACCTCTCGTAAGCGACGCCGGCGATGATGTCTGCCATGTACTTGGGCGAGAAGGCCAACTTGGTGCCCATCTGCACCGCGAGCTCCAGCTGCTCCTCGAGAATGTTGTCGAACAGCCCGTCCGTCCCGACCACCACGACATCCCCAGCCCTCACCGCGAGCTGCCCCGCCTTGGCATCCGCGACGCGGTCGCTGTGTTCGCCCGCGCTGAGCTGAAACGGGGGGTCGTCGGAGGAGAAGAGACGCTGTTTCCGGCGAGCGGCGGCGGAGGAGAAACGAATCTTCTTTTGCGAGGTGCGGGACAGGTGCCGCTGCGGCGTTGACAGGAACACGATCCTGCCACCCCGAAGCACACCGAAGGCGCTGTCGCCTACGTACGCCCACTCCAGGGTGTGGCCCGCGAGCGACAGGATCACCGCCGTCGATGCCCCCGGCGCGCCGGACGCGGCCGTCTTGTCGTAGGCGCACTCCAGCAGCGCGCAGGGACAGACGTGCGCACCAGGCTCCAGCCCTGCAACCTCCGCGGAGGCGCTCGTCATGAGGCCGCGGGAGAAGGCGCCGGCGTCCACGCCACACTCCGCATACGCACCGACGCCGTCCGCCACGCCGAGGACGCCGGCCATGGCGTTCCCGAAGTGCGCGTCGTGGTCGTGCAAGGGCACGTAGCATGACGCCCAGTCAATCCTCGGCGTCGGCGCCGACGACGCTGCCATGGCGCCGTCGCGTTCTGTGAGGGTGGGGCTGCAGTCACCGTCACCGGCACCGTCGTCCTCCGTCGCTGCCGGCTGCAACAGGGAGGCGGCGAAGTCGGCGACCTCGTCGTCCTCGCCGGGAGCTGGCGTGGGAGACGACACTCGGTAGCCGAGCCCCAACGCGACACGGAGTGCGTCAGGGACGCGGGCGTCAATGTCTCCGAGGGTTTGGTGGATCTGCTGTAGCTTCTCCATCGTCGTCGTCGTTGCCATCGTACGGCGCCTTGGTAGTCCGGCACTGTCACGGCGACTCGTTTGCCAGCGTGGGTGCGTCCTTAACCGGCACCTCAGCTGCTTGCTTGGATCGCTTCTCCTCTTCTAATTTGGAATTTATTATGATCCAAAAATACCAATCCACCAATCCGGACGTACTGACGTCGAACTCGGGGAGGGAGATCGACGGGGTGACGATGGACTCATATATGGGAGATTCGGAGGCTTCGTTGCTCGAGCCCTACAGGCTTACGGGAGGCGGAGCGGGGCGACTCGCAGAGGCGAAGGGGAAGGGGAAGGAGGAGGGGAGGAGGCGATAGGGATGAGACCGAGGAGATGGATTGAAGGGGCTGCTTACCTGGATCCGGCGCGAGCGGTGGCGGCGCTCGTCGCCTGCGGCAGCCGGTAGCGCTGGCGGCGGAATCGGGAGTCGGGAGCGCTGGCAGCTGTCAGCCTGTCACGGAGTCGTGGACGTTTTTTCTGGCCTCGAGTGGAGTGGGCCTAGTTTCCGGATCTCGGGTGGAGTGGGCCTCGGTCCGTTTGGATCCTTTCCTAAGCCTGGCTATTGCTCACCTAACTTTGCTGAGCAAGGATATCTGTTTGTTACTCTCCTCAAAACTAACTTTGCTAGGTAAACTCGCCTCTGCAAACCAGAACACTTATCATGGAGTCCTAAGTCATCCTCGATGCAAGTTTCATGTCCCAGTTTCCAACGTAGTCAGATTTTGGAAACAGTACAGAAGAGTTCCATCCCCATAAAACTCTCTCTACTTCCATAAAACTCTTATCCCCTCTCTCCTAATTAATATAGTGACACGTCAACATATTTAATGCTCGTAAAATTCTATAAAATCTCCATTGAAACTGGGCTTATGGTATCCGGAGTATATCCCTCCAACCATCAGCATCATCGACGTCGTGGACTCCTCTTCACTTTCAAACGCCGACGGCCTGTGAACCTATGCTTCTCTATCCCTCTCTGTTTTCCTTTCTAGTTCGCTCTAGTATCTACAGATTTGTTCCTAATGCAAGTCTACTACACCAATAGATCGAACTGTTAGTCGATCCTAAGCACTAAGAGCATCTACAGTGTGCGGGTCTAGAGTGTGTCCATGCATTAAATACGAGTATAAGACCAGGTTTTATACACTGTGTACCTGGGTCTATGAAGAACATGGTTCCATACATAGAACCCGCTCCCATTTTCTCTCTTCTCTCTCAAACTAGTGCATAGAAAGACTCACCCCTTATGTCTATACATTGGTGGTGTAATATCAGGTGGTGTCTTGTCATTGTGAGACCCAGCTGAAGACATACCCCTGTGTCTATACATTGTTGATGCTCTAAAACTGGCCACAATGTTACCGATGCCGAAAACCATCTATGTAGGACAACTCATATCCATGCTAAAAGAAAGCAGATGACTGCAGTGCAGAGCGTCAGAGTCAGGGAGCAGAGATAGAGCAGCGGAGTCAGAGGCAGAGCAGTAGCCCCACGACACTCTTCCTTCAGCTTCCAGGTTCTCTACAGACCCCCAGCCTCGTCCCAGTTCAGCTGAGGAGTTTGCTTCAGATATGTGGGACAGTTTCCTTGGTGGTACCTACGACTACCCTGACCCAGGACAGAGCTCTCGACAGCCTGGGGACGACGACGAGTGACAGCTTCGCCTGCAGCCCTCCTTGTGTCATCTTTGAGCATCACATTTACCTTTTTTGAGATAGATGACAAAGGGGGAGAGATAGTTGATTATTAGAGCTTCCAGACTTCATGTTATCAGTTGTATCTTGTATCCGAAGAGTTGTACTGCATGTGGTGGATTTCTCAGAGTTTGAGCCTTATTGTAATATCATAAGTCATGTATGAGTTCTTTTGTGTATCAGATGGCAGGGACATCTTTGTGATGAGACATGATCCTTATCTTGTAATATAATCTATCTGAGTGGTTGTGGACTTGAGAAATCTTTGTGTGAGTGCAATGTGTGTGACATGAATAGTAATTCATATTTCATAAGTTCTTTACTTACTAGTGTGTTGCATATGTCTTGGTGTATTGGTTTTCATTTATTGTCTTGTGTGATATATCTTGTCATATGCATCTCGATTTATATTGCTCACATATTTGCATTTCACGGACGCAATGATTTAGGGGGAGTTTCCAACACACCTTAGTATGTGCAAATTGACATTTTGAGGTCCTTTATGAATTCAATTCATGTTGCACATATTAAGGGGGAGCTCTTCATAAATCATTGAACCCATAAAGCTTAATTGTTTTATCCTTTTGTAAGATTTAATAAAAGTTGTCATCAATCACCAAAAAGGGGGAGTTTGAAAGTGCATGTTGCACTTAAGTGTGATTTTGGATAATTTGATGACAATATTGATTAAAGATCTAATATGTTTGTTAAGTGTGACATAGGGAAATGATTATCTCACTATGTACTTGAAATGAAATGCAAAGCTAAAATGATGGATTGTTGTATGAAAATCATGTCACAAGCACAAGACAACAATGAGAATGATATTGATGTAGAAGGCTATCGTATTGTGGGATAATCATGGTTCATATATGATTGCTAAGAAAAGATTCAAAATGAAGTATGGTTGAATGGCTTGAGATGGTGAAGATAGCAAGGAAAAAGTCTTTGAGGTACTAAGCAAGGGTGAAGGGCAAGCAACGGCTTGGCGGCCGAAGAACCTAGCTAGAGTGAAGAAGAAAGTACTTGCATTTAGTCGAAGGATCAATCAAGCTTGAAGATCGCATCTAGTGGAGAATCAACATTACTAGCAACAATATTGATTGAAGTGACTTGACACATTTGGAATTCCATTATATCACTTGCATGGAGTCAAGTCACATGCTCAAGATGGCTATGCTCGAAGGATATCTACTTCTAAACATGACAACCATTCCTCCCAATATGGAAAGTGAAGACAAGCGGCTTTGGTTCAAATGGAGATCAACTCAAGAGGTTTAAATCTTGTTTTTCAATTTATCTTGAGTAAATAGGAAAGCTGTACTATTAAGAGGGATGCAACATATAGTAGATGATTCTTCATAAGTGCTCAAACCAACCTAAGTGAGATATGAGAGAGCTAGAACTAACTTTCACCATGTTGTTGCACTGTCTGTCCATGCATACCGGACATGTCCGGTATGAGCCCACAGCAGTGCAGCCTCCCTACGGGCTTGATGATAGACCCTGTGCAGGGAGCCCAATACCGGACATGTCCGGTATGAACCTATAGTGTGCAGCTTTCCTTTGGTCTGGTAGTTAGTCCTGGCGCAGTGAAGTCCGGACATGTCCGGTATTTGCGGATCTCTGACTAACAGACTGTGTACGGGCGGTACTACCGTCCCTTGCGTCAGTACTACCGACCGGTACTACCGGCTTTATAGCGGTACTACTGGTAGGCCAAAATTGGCCCAACACAGAGAGGTTGCGAAACCCTCTCTTATCTACCGGTACTACCGACCTGGTGGTCGGTATTACCAGGATCCTATCCGGGGTTTGAAACATGGTTGGTTAATGTTGTTTCTCACGCAGTGAAGTCATACCGGACATGTCTGGTATGCATGTCCGGTATGAGCTGACTCAGCCAACGGCTAGAAAATGGCTAGTTTCGAAAGTGGGCTTATAAATACCCCCAAGCCTCCTCATTTGGAGGCTGTTGATTCTACTGGTTCCCACACTCATTCTAAAGCTTTCAAAACACTTTCCAACCCTCTCTTAGTGAGTGATTGACCTCTAATTGCCAAATCCATTTGTGGGTTGAGAGAGATTCAAAATTAGAGAGCAAGCCACCTTTTGAGCACTTGTGCAAATCGTCGATCTTGTTGTGCGCATTTGTTACTCTTGGACTCTACGGTCCCAGACGGTTAGGCGTCGCCGTTGAGCACCCAAGAGATTTGTGAAGTGCCTCGGAAAGTTTGTGAAGGTTCGATCTCTCCTCAAAAGAGATCATCTAGTGGAAGGAGCATTGCGGGTGAAATAGACCGCGGCTAGAGTGACCTGTGGTGTCCTCTAGAGCCCACCTTTGTGGTAGCTCGCAGCCGGCTCAACGGAGACTAGGACCCGAGGGGGTGCCGAACTTCGGTGAAACAAATACCGTGTCATCTCATTGTGTTTTACTTTCGGTTATTTGTTATCCTCCGTTGTGAAGGTTGTTTTGCAGGCAATCAGTTACATATATACATCATACACATTGCTTGCAGGTTGTGTGAGAAATTGGAGAAGAAAAGGAGCAGTCATGCACAACACGTGCATACCGGACAAGTCCGGTATTGATACCGGACATGTCCGGTATTTACTGACTGCGCCCAATTTGTTTATTCCTTGAGCTAATCTTTGTGGTACAGGGTGTTAGCTTCTAGGTGTATTAAATACTAGTCATATACTTTGTGCTTGTCTCTTGAGGGGTTGTTTCACTCCGATTGGGAGTTTCCAAGTAATTGGAAACTCACATACTAATTGCTTCCGAATTATAAGTTGTAAAATTTCAGAAACGCCTATTCACCCCCCTCTAGGCGACACATTAGGTCCTTTCAATTGGTATCGGAGCTTGGACTCACGTTTGAGCTTCACCGCTTGTGAGAACCGATGGATTCGCCTATGGAGACAAACGTGGTGCTTCTCCAAAATGATGGTTCAAACTTTCTATCTTGGTCATCTTATGTACTCAATGCATTTCAGGCTGTTAGCCCCATTATTGAGCATATTGTGGATGCAGGCATATCTCTTTCTATAGTTGATTGGAGCAACTATAAGAACTTGACAAAAGAGGAAGAGATATGTGTGCAACTCAATGCTCATGCGTGTTTGATCATGTTGAACTCATTGAGTGCAGAGGTTCTTAAGGAGGCTATTTACAACAGAGAATGTCCACCGGAGAGTGCTCATGTCATTTGGACTAGACTTGCCCACTTATATGGGAAGTCCAAATGTGATGAAGCACATGATTGTGATTCATTGGAAATGAAGTCCATTGAGTCATCATCATGTGAGGAAGCCTCAAGAAGCCTCAAGGAAGACGACCTGGATCGAGAGCTGCTAGCTGCTGCTGCTCTGGACCCTGTCTGTCCATACCGGACATCAGCCCAGCAGACAGGGAGCTAGGACCAGACAACAACTACTCTCAAGCTCGGTGGTGACCAAGTGATGAATCAACCTCAGTATCTCATGACACTCATCACTAGTGTCTCATGGCCAAGAAGAACAAGAAGAAAGCAACCAAGAAAGATCAAGAGAAGATTTTTTGTGAGATCAAGGAGAAGGCATCAAGAGATAATCAAGTAGAGAGCAATGAAGATGATGAATCTCTTGATTATCTCAAGTATGATGACAAGCTCTTGTTCGTCAACTTGTTGAAGAAAAATGATGAGCTAGAGAAGGAGGTGGAGGAACAAGAGCAATCCCTTCAAAATCAAGAAAAGTTCCTCATCTTCAAATTAGAAGAGCTAAAGGCATTAGAAGAAAGGTATGAAAAATTGTCAATTGAGCATGCCTTAGCAACTAACTCTCTCTCTAATGTGGAAAGTCTAGAGAAGGAGAATTACATGCTTAAGGCAAAAATGAGTGATCTCTCATTTGAGCACAAGTTCCTACTAGAGGACTTCACTTATCTCAAGTGCTCACATGAGAAGCTAGTGGAATCAAATGCCATGCTTGAAATTGCACATGAGGTTGTTATTGCTATGGTAAAATCTTCTCAACCTCACACTACTACACTCACTAGTGCACCATCTCAATTAAATGTTATTTGTGCTAATGGGTGTGCCTCTCAAGCAAGCCAATCTTCGATTGAGCAAACTCTTAAAGAAAATGCTAGGCTCATTGAAGAAGTGGAAAATCCAAAGAAGAATGTGATTAGATTGAAGGACGATGAGAAAGCACAACCTTCTCAAGATAACCGTGATATCATGGTGAAGAAGCTTGAGAAGGGTTCAAACCTTGCTTCCTCAAAAGTCCAACAATCTAGTCACACCTCAAGTCATGAGAAAGCAACCAAGTGCAAGAAACAAAAGAAGAGATTATGCTATGGTTGCGGATTGTATGGACATGAGTGGGCTAGGTGTCCACACAAGACTTGGGCTGACAAATGTGAAGCGGCCGAACAAAAGGCATCAATCAAATTGGCCAAGCAATTGAAGAATGATGGGCCAAGTCCATGTCTCAAATGCAACAAGTTGAATCATCTCACCAAGAGATGTCCCACATACAAGGAGGCAAGAAAGAAGGCTCAAGTTGCAACAAGAAGATGCTATGCATGCAACGAGCCGGGACACATGGTTGATGCATGTCCCAACAAGCAAGACAAGCATAAAGCAAACAATGGGCGTATTTGCTATGCTTGTAGGAGAAAAGGGCATCTAAGCTATGATTGCCCAAATGGTGTGCTTCCTAAGTCGAACACATTTGCAAATGATAATGTGCTTGGGAAGACTACAAAGGGACTTAGCACTAGTAAGGTGATGTGTTCACCGCATACTAGATCTATGGCCACTTGGGTGCCTAAGCACTTGTTGACTAACTTTGAAGGACCCAACAAAAGTTGGGTACCAAAATGTGCTTAGGATGTTGGTGTAGGTACCAATGGTGAGATGAAGGCTTTCGGGGTGTTTGAGCAAGCAAAGTGACATCTCAACTCAAACTATCAACCTATGATGTTAATATTATCCTATAGGGTTGACCCGAAGATTATGTGATGTTGATTTCACTTTTACTCATCTACACCATTGATGATAAGTGTCTAAAGCTTAGTAATTAAATGAATTTAATTTTTCCTTATGATATTTGCCATTCGATGCTCTTAATGGCTCTCTAGCAGAGCATTATCTTTGATGAAGTGCAGGCAAGTGAAGTAAACTAGAGCCAAAGAGAAATCTCAGAAGTGGTTGTTTTCTGGTTCTGACTTGCAAATACCGGACTTGTCCGGTATGGTACCGGACATGTCTGGTATGGTACCGGACATGTCCGGTATGAGTAATTCACTCTGTCAAGACCAGTGACTCCATATGCAGATCTGGATGAAGTCACTTCATACCGGACTTGTCCGGTATGGCTACCGGACTTGTCCAGTATGGCCAGAGAAAGAATGAGATTTCTGGTTTTAGAAGAAGTGCTAGATCTTTGTGGACTAGTCTTTTGCTCTAACTAAATACCTGCACATTAATCAATACTGAGTGTTTGTAAGTAGTACTTGAACTTAATTCAATTTTTGGCAAATCTATGTGTCTTGGTCAAGGTAGAAAAGCATTCCCATTTTCTTAAATGAAAAGTAAAGTGCTTTCACAAGTAATTCAAAATGACTTTAGCACTTAGTAAGGGGAAGCTTAGTTTCTACCTTGAACCACTGTGATCTAACAATCTCCTCTAAGTGATGTGATAGTTCTATGAATGAAAAGGAGATCACTTTGACAAAGGCATGATCATTTGACAAGTCAAGTCAACACGAAGATGATCATGCCATGGTTACTCTTAGTGGAACATATGTGGGCTCAAGGCCAAGGTATGTGTTTACATACATGCTATATAAGTGCATATAGGATTTATAATGCTAGAATGTGCTTTCGGGGTGGTTGAGCAAGTCAAATTGAAATTCTAACTCAACCTATGTTCATCATACTTGCTTATATGGTTGACCCGTTGGTAATCTAAGTCTGTCTTATCTATCACTTCATCTTCACCATGACTTAGAGCACCGAAACTTGGTAGGATAGACATCTTTTCACCTCTTATGTCCACGTGTTCATTATTTGATTTATTTGTGAAAAGTTGGTAATGGCAAAATAACTCTGTACTGTCAAAGCATACCAGATGTGTCCAATATGCCTACTCAACGTGTTTGGTATGACAGTAAGCTGCCTATCTGTAAGTGCAATCAAGCCCTAATTGTGGGTTTTGGTGATAATGACCACACGATTAGAGGACTAATGAGATTTATAAAGTTGATAAGCAGGTTATGTTAAGAAAGGATGGTGTATATGCGTTGGTGGACCCCTCACACTACATTTCGTCGGTTCCGAACTCAAAGCGCTTCAAAGATATTTTATTTTGATTACTTGAGTTTAGGAATGCCGTACTATAAAGGGGGAATGCAAATTCATTGATATGGCTGAATGATATGTGCTCAAACCAACCCAAACCATCCACATTTCCAACCAAAGACAGCTGCACTTAACTCAGATTTATACCTGTCTGCTTGGTAGGCGCGGCAGTGCCGCTCTAGGCGCGGCAGTGCCGGGCCGCGGCACTGCCGGGCTGAGGCCGGCACTGCCGCGACTTAAACTGCCCGTTGGATGGCAGGGGGTATTTACATCACCCCCTCTGCCCCCCAACGGTCATCCACGACCATTCACTCCACCTACCTCCAGACAAGCTCTCTCTTCTCCATTGAAGGCCCTCCAAGCTCCCAACCACCAAAATCTTCATTCCCATTGATTCCAAGTGGTTGAGAGGCTCAAACCTTCACCAAAGAGGAGCCCTAGCTGAGATCTACTGCCTAGAGCACTTGATTTGAGCCATAGCCGGTGGATTTGCTTCTATTACTCTTGGGTTCTTGGAACCCTAGCCGGCTAGGCGTCGCCCTAGAGCCTTGCCAACTTGTGTGGCGGCCTAGGGAGGTTTGTAATCACTTGTGCAGCTAGTAAGATTACCCCTCACCTCAAGGATTTGGTTCCTTGACTTGAGAACGAGGTTGAGTTGCAAAGCTCATGACCTAAGTGGTCAACCTCAACAACGTGGAGGTAGGCAAGCCTTGGTGGCGAGCTGAACCACGGGATAAATCACTTGTCTCGCGTGCTTGCTTAGTTTCATTCTCTATGTTCATGAGCTTGTGATATATTCTAGGGTTTGGCTCGATCTACTCTATCTTTCATATTTGGCTTGGAGTAGTTGTTTCTGCTGGTTCATTTAGCCTATTGTTACATTCCTATTCATATAGAATCTGCAGATTGTGGTTAGATTTCGAATTGCAGCTTCTGGTCTTCATCTGCGCGGCAGTACCGCGCTGAGGCCGGCAGTGCCGGGGAGCGGCAGTGCCGGGCACAGGGCGGTAGTGCCGGGCCTATCTAATTTAGTTTTAAGCTGTGATTTTTGACAGGCCTATTCACCCCCCCCTCTAGGCCACACAGGTCCTTACAAGTGGTATCAAAGCCTGGTCTCTCAGCAGCACTTAACCGTGCGAGAGTATGGCCACTGACGGAGCGGGTGATGCTAGTGTTGTGCAACCCAAACCCTTTGAAGATCCGGATGTGCACACCACTAGCAGCAGCGAGAGTATCTCCACAGCTAGCGGAAGGACACTTCCACAATTGGTTGTGTCGGCCGGAGAGCTCGCAAGACGAAAGGAAGAAAGAAGGTTGAGAAGAGAAGCTAGAGCCAAAGCAAAAGAAGATGCAGCAGCTCTCAAAGCAAAGGAAGACAAGGCTCAAAGAAGAGAAGAAAGAAAGATTAGAAGAGAAGAAAGAGCCAAGAGAAGAGAAGAAAAGAAGAAGAAGGAAGAGCTCAAAGCTAAGAAGAGTGTGCACGTGAGTGAAGACTCAAGTAGCACCGAAGATGGTGATGATGACATCTCCTATCATCTCAAGGGTGACAAGAAGAAGAAGGAGGAGACCAAGAAGACATATGGAGCCATATCCTACACTTATTCTTCTATGTCTAACCATGATTCTAGGCCTCTCATTAATGTACCCGCGGGCAAGTTGCCTCGTTTCGACGGGACCAACTTTGCCAAGTGGAAGCACATTATGAAGACCTATCTTATTGGTCTCCATCCAGGTATTTGGGAGATTGTGCACAATGGACTTGAAGCACCGGTTGATCCAAAGAACCCCACTCAAGATGAATTCCGCAACATTCATCTCAATGCCCAAGCCACTAGTGTGCTACTTAGTGCCTTGGATGGTGATGAGTACAACAAGGTCATGGGAGTTGAGGTTGCAAAGGAGATTTGGGACACATTGCATATTGCTCATGAAGGGGTTGATAAAGTAAGGCAATCCAAGATTGATTTGTTAATGGCCAAGCTCAACCGGTTTGTGATTTGTGATGGTGAAGGTCCTCAAGAGATGTTTGATAGGTTGATGGTCATTGTTGGCAAGATTAGAGGGCTAGGTGGAAATGAAATCAATGATCACAAGGTTGTGAAGATTATGTTGGAAGCTTATTCACCAAGAAATGAGACCGTAGTGACATTGATTAGAGACAAGAAGAAGTTTGAGAAGTTCACACCTAGTGATGTGCTTGGGAGGATTATCACATTTGATATGCAAAGAGAGGAAGCTAATGAAAGAAGGAAGCTCGGAGAGTTGCAAGCAAGGCTAGATGGGATGAAGATCAAGGAAGTGGCACTCAAGGCAAGCAAGCCAACAAAACAAGCAACATCAAGCAAGTCAAGTTCAAGCAAGCAAGCCTCCACAAGCAAGCCCAAGCAACAAAAGAAGAAAATAGAGGTTGAGGACAGCACATCATCCTCTTGCAAGAGTGAGAGTGATGGTGAAGAGTTTGAGAAGATTGATGATATAGCTCTATTCATGAGAAGATATCGCAAGGGGCTCAAGAAAGAAGGTTACAAATTTGTAAAGAGGAAGTTTCCTAACAAGAAAAAGAGAACTTGCTACAATTGTGGTAGCACCGAGCACTTCATTGCTCATTGCCCAAATGAGAAGAAAGACAACAAGGGCAAGAAAGATGACAAAGCCACTTACAAGAAGCACAACAAGAGATACATGGGAGAAGCTCACATCGGACATGAATGGGATTCAACCGCACAAACCTCAAGTGAAGAAGATGAGAAGATGGCAACCATTGCATTCCAAAAGTCATCTCCTTCACCAAGGCTATTCAACAACTTGTCCGATGATGATGAAGGCAACTCCCACACTTGTCTCATGTCCAAGAAAGAGAAGGTGAAAAAGACTCATACTCCTAAACCTTCTCTTCCACTTAGTGACATCTCTAGTAGTGAACTTAGTGACTCTTCTAGTGATGATAGCTCTAGTGATGAAGAGATAAACATGATAACAAAGAACTTAGACAAGAAAACCAAACTCTTTATCACTAAGCTAATGGAGGAACTAGAGGGTGTACAAGCCGAGCTAGAAATAAGTGAGGATGCTCTTATCAAACAAGAGGATCTCTATATTGCTTGCAAGGAAGCTCTTGCATTAGAGAGAAGTGAGTTGGATGTCTTGCATGAGGCCTTGGCCAAAGAGCAAGATGAACATGCTTCCCTAAAGAAGGCTCATGTTGAACTCAAGAAAAAGTATTGTGACTTGGATGTAAAGCACAAGGAACTTGAGCTACAATATAACCTTCTTTGGGAAAGCAACTCAACTCTCCCTAAGGCAAATGTCACTCCTATTCCCTCCACTAGTGAAGGTTGTGGAAAATGCTATAATCTTGATTTGAATGTCTATTCCACTAACCTTGCAAATATGGAGGTCATGAGAAAAGAAATAGCAAGATTGACAAGTGTTATTGCAAGTGGTTGTGTCAAGGCTACTACAAGTGCAAGTGAGAAGACCCAAAGCAAGAACATGCCCAAGTTCAAGAACGGAAGACGTCCTTTCATAAAGGATGGGTTGGGGCATGTAAAGGGAGGCAAAACAAATGGAAGGAAGAAGGTGAATGGCTATGAGTGTGTGAGATTTGAGAAGAAGGGTTACATTGGTACAGTTCAGCCTGCACAGACCGCGGCAGTGCCGCGCCAGAAGGCGGCAGTGCCGGGCCCCGGCAGTGCCGCCCCAAGGCCGGCAGTGCCGCGCCCCAAGAAAGGGAAGGCTACCAGTTCCTCTTCTGCTCAGTCTCACACACAGCCCAGGCAGATGCCAAATCAGAAGCAAGGGTCTCAGAAACCAAAGGAGTCTATTTGGGTAACCAAGAACAAGTTCATGCATCAACCCAAGATAGAAGCTCCAAGAATGAGCATGTCCTCTTGTTACTTTTTAGGACACAACAACAGTGGTAAAGTTGTTGCCAAGTATGTTGGTAATGACAAGAGGGCAGCCGACAAGTTTATATGGGTTCCTAAGATACTTGTGACTAACATGCAAGGCCCCAATATCAATTGGGGACCTAAACCAAGGAACTAAACTTGTTTTGCAGGCATACTCCTCCGGTGGATCAAGTTGGGTGCTTGATAGCGGATGTACAAATCATATGACCGGAGAAAGGAGTATGTTCTCATCATATTCCCCAACTACAAATGCAAGTGAGAACATCATATTTGGTGATAACTCCAAGGGGGATGTGCTAGGTCTTGGTAAAGTTGCTATCACACTTGAACATTCAATTACTAATGTCTTACATGTTGATTCGTTAAGTTACAATTTGTTGTCCGTTTCGCAATTGTGTGGAATGGGTTTCAATTGTCTCTTTACGGATGAGGGTGTGGAAGTCTTTAGAAGGGAGGATTCCTCTATTGTCTTTACAGGTCGTTTGAAAGGGAAGCTTTACTTAGTTGATTTCAACAAAAGTGAAGCCAAACTTGAGACTTGTTTAGTGGCAAAATCTAGCATGGGTTGGTTATGGCACCGCCGACTAGCTCATGTTGGGATGAGGAATTTGGCCAAACTTCAAAAGGACAACCACATCCTAGGACTAACCAATGTTCATTTTGAGAAAGACAGAGTATGTGGAGCTTGCCAAGCCGGAAAGCAAGTGGGCGTACCTCACCCACCAAAGAGCTATGACACTACTACTCATCCATTGGAATTGATTCACATGGATCTCTTTGGACCGGTTGCCTACCTTAGCATCGGCGGTAACAAACATGGTCTTGTTATTGTTGATGACTTTTCTCGTTTCACTTGGGTATTCTTTTTGCATGATAAGAGTGTAGTGCAAGAGAAGGTGAAGATGTTCATACGAAGAGCTCAAAGGGAATTCGGTTTCAACATCAAAAAGGTTCGTAGTGATAATGGAACCGAATTCCGAAACACCCAAGTGGAAGAGTTACTTGATGAAGAGGGCATCAAGCATGAGTTCTCAGTGCCTTACACCCCTCAACAAAATGGTGTGGTGGAGAGGAAGAATAGAACGCTCATTGACATGGCAAGGACGATGCTAGATGAGTACAAGATGCCGGACATCTTTTGGGCCGAAGCCGTCAACACCGCTTGCCATGCAATCAACCGCCTCTACCTCCACAAGAGAAGAAAGAAGACCTCCTATGAGCTGCTAACCGGTAACAAGCCTAAGGTGTCTTACTTTAGGGTATTTGGGTGCAAATGTTTCATATTGAACAAGAAACCCAAAGTCTCTAAGTTCGCATCCAAGGTTGATGAAGGTTTTCTTCTCGGTTATGGATCAAACGAGCATGCCTATCGTGTTTTCAACAAGGCCTCCGGCAAGGTTGAAATAGCGATAGACGTGACGTTTGATGAAACTAATGGCTCTCAAGTAGAGCAAGTTGATGAGGTGGTTGTAGGTGATGAGGAACCGCCTTGTGAAGCAATCAAGCAACTAGCCATTGGTGATATAAGACCACAGGAACAGCAGGCTACTGGTCAGGATGGTTCTCAAGCTGAAGCTCCTGCTGGGACTGGTCAGATACAGTCCCCGGCAGTGCCGGGCTCGTCCCCGGCAGTGCCGCGCGGAGCCAAGCAGTGCCGGGCACACCCAGAGCAGCTGCAGCTACTCCACCTCATGGAGTGAACCTACAACCCATCTTCGAGCAAGATGAAGAAGAGGAAGCCGAAGATGAACCAGAACCCATCGATCATCCAAGACTCAAGCAAACTATTCAACGAGATCACCCCGTTGATAATATTCTTGGGAGTCTACGAAAGGGGGTAACGACACGCTCTCATTTGGCAAATTTCTGTCAATATTACTCGTTTGTCTCCTCTTTGGAACCTCTCAAGGTAGAAGAAGCCCTGGATGATCCGGATTGGGTGATGGCCATGCAAGAAGAGCTCAACAACTTCGAGCGCAATCAAGTATGGTCACTCGTGGAAAGACCAAATACCAATGTCATTGGAACCAAATGGGTCTTTCGCAACAAGCAAGATGAAGAAGGTGTGGTGACAAGGAACAAGGCAAGATTGGTAGCTCAAGGGTTCACACAAGTAGAGGGCCTGGACTTTGAAGAAACATATGCACCGGTTGCAAGACTTGAAGCCATTCGGATTCTTCTAGCCTATGCAGCCCATCATGAATTCAAGCTATATCAAATGGATGTGAAGAGTGCATTCCTCAATGGCCCTATACAAGAATTGGTATATGTCGAGCAACCACCGGGCTTTGAAGATCCCACGTTTCCCAACCACGTCTTCAAACTCCGAAAGGCGCTCTATGGGCTTAAGCAAGCACCTAGAGCATGGTATGAATGCCTTAAGGAATTCTTGCTCAAACAAGGCTTTGAAATAGGCAAAGCCGATCCTACTCTCTTCACTCATAAAGTCAATGGAGATATCTTTGTGTGCCAAATATATGTCGATGACATAATATTTGGTAGTACTAACAAATCCTTTTGTGATGAGTTTAGTAGGATCATGACTAAAAGATTTGAGATGTCTATGATGGGTGAGCTCAAGTTCTTCCTTGGGTTTCAAATCAAGCAATTGAAGGAAGGGACTTTTCTTTGCCAAACCAAGTACACCCATGATATGTTAAAGAAGTTTGACATGGTGAACGCTAAGCCTATCAAAACGCCCATGCCAACTAATGGACATCTTGATCTTGATAAGGAAGGAAAAGCTGTGGACATCAAGGTATATCGTTCCATGATTGGCTCCCTCCTTTACTTATGCGCATCTAGGCCCGATATTATGCTTAGCATGTGCATGTGTGCTAGATTTCAAGCTAACCCGAAAGAGTGTCACTTAGTGGCCGTTAAGAGAATCTTGAGATATCTAGTTCACACTCCAAACCTTGGCTTGTGGTATCCTAAGGGCTCCAAGTTTGATCTACTTGGCTATTTGGATTCCGATTACGCCGGTTGCAAGGTAGATCGAAAAAGCACTTCGGGGACATGTCAATTCCTTGGACGCTCCTTAGTGTCTTGGAGTTCTAAAAAGCAAAATTATGTAGCCCTATCCACAGCCGAGGCCGAGTATGTTGCAGCAGGTGCATGTTGTGCGCAACTACTTTGGATGAGGCAAACCCTTCGTGATTTCGGATGTCAATTTACTCATATCCCACTCTTGTGTGACAATGAAAGTGCCATAAAACTTGCAAACAACCCAGTGAGTCACTCAAGAACCAAACATATAGACATCCGGCATCACTTCTTGAGAGATCATGAAATCAAAGGAGATATCGCCATCAAACATGTGAGCACCGACAAACAACTAGCCGATATCTTCACTAAGCCTCTAGATGAGTCAAGGTTTTGTGCTTTAAGGAGTGAACTAAATATACTTGACTCTCGTAACTTAGTTTGAAACCTAGCATGCTTGATTGATCAACTAGTTTGACCTAGGTAAAACAAATTTCAAAACTTTCATATTGTGTTTCAAAATCTTTGTAAGGAACTTGCTTGGTATGACCATTGTTCTGTATTGATTACTTGCTGCTGGTCATATCATGCAAGAGGTACCTGTCCACTCCAAGAATAAGCTGTACTATAATAGAGAATAACTCTCTCTGTTGGTAACAGGCCGGCAGTGCCGGGCCAGGCGCGGAAGTGCCGGGCCCCGGCAGTGCCGCGCCTGGCGCGGCAGTGCCGCGGCTTACCGATTCAGTCTGATCGGTGAGTTACCGAGTGGGGTCACAGGGAAAAGGTTTTCTTTCCTATTCTACCCGTGACTTCCCCTCTCTCTCCCTCATCCATTCACTTTCACCACCGTAACCCTCTCTCCTATCTCTCTCTCCCACGGGCGACTTGGAGGTGACCGAGACTTCTTCCACCGGCCGACGACTCCCCGGAGCTTCCGGCCAGCGGTAGTGCCGCTCGGGTCTCTCTCCGTGCTGCTCGCTTTCCTCTTCACCAAGGGACTCCATCCCTCTTCTTCTTTCCCCAAGGTGAAGATTCAAATCCCTAACCCTAACTTTTTCGATTTATAAAATGCGCCATGGATATTGTTCTTAGAGGTTGTAGAAGGGTTTGTAGATGATAGGGGAGTAGTAGAGGTGGTGGATGTGGTGTTGTTTGGCTCAGATCCGGTCTGCCTGCGCGGCAGTGCCGCGCCCAGCGCGGCTGTGCCGGGCCCCGGCAGTGCCGCTCCAAGAGCGGCAGTGCCGGACTCTGTGCAGAGTTCTGATCCAGCCAACACCTGTTCCACCAATTTCTATTGCCTCTCTATGATCTACCAGTCCTTATACGGTCTTCTAACACACAGTGTTCATGTTTTAGATGTCGGGAGGAAGCGATGAAGAGAGGAGGACCAAGAGGAGGTTGGACCCGCTCAGGGGGAGGAGCAAGCAGCCAGCCGTTCGTGGTGGTGCTCGCTCCCAAGGAGGCAGTTCAGCTAGGCAGCAGATACGAGACGAGATCCGTCTCCAGATGCAGGGTCGTCAGATCAGGGAAGACCTTTACCCTGCCACTCCAGAGCACCTAGCAGAGGTCAGCAGAGACCACATCCAGCCCTATGAGGAGGATGTTTTGGAGAGGGCACCACAGGACACCAGGCCCAGACAGGTGGTGTCCTACCACCAGCAGTTCTCGTCAGTGAAGGCACAGCGTCAGCAAAATCCCTACAATGCTCCAAAGGACATGGGGATTGACTACAGGTTCTGGAATGAATTTCATTCAGATTTCTACCGTTCAGTCCTGTTCAATGCCAAAAAGTCCAAGATTCTAAGTATGAGATATGTAGATTGGGAGCATCTTGAGGCCAAGACTGACAGTGAGATCAACAGGGTGATAGCTGCATGCAAGAGAAGAAATATGTATGATTTGATGGGTTTCCAGTACAACTGGAATGTGGAGATCATTTCTCAGTTTCATGCCACTCTATATGTTGATAATGTGCTGGAGGAGATGCACTGGATGACCGAGGGTCGCCACTACAAGGTCACCTATGAGACCTTTAGTAGGATCCTTGGCTTGGGCAGCGATGACAGGCAGTTGGATAACCTGCATGATGAGAGGACGCTGACAGACAGTGAGATTGCCCACTTATATGATGATCCTAGCAAGGCTGATGGGTTGGTGAAGGGGCTGAAACCTTTCTACTACATGCTCAACAACCTATTCAGGCAGACGCTCAACCCGAAGGGAGGGTCACATTCTAACTTGTATGGATATGGCAGGAATATGTTGGTTAGGATGGCCCCTCAGGCTAGACCTTTTTCTATATCCAGCTTTATTAGGACCGAGCTTCAGGTTGCAGCAGAGGATGCTAGGAAGGCGGTTCTATATGCACCTTATATCATGTTTATGATTGAGATGGTCTCCGGACATTCTTTTGTTAAGGATGGGTTGCATGAGCCGTACAGGGCTGAGAAGAAGAAGGCGGCAGCAGGAGGTTCAGCAGGGGCAGCAGCTAGTGACAGGCCTGAGAGCTCTCGCCCTTCCTATCAGAGGAAGAAGAAGAGCAAGCTAGCACGATGGATCAAGGCCATCTTTTCTACCTGCACCTACGCAGCCGAGACGGCACACCAGGCGCTTGTTGAGCAGCGCGCAGAGCGAGAGCGGGCGGGACGTTCGCCGTTACCTCCACCCCGCTCTCCACCTCGCTTTGACCTCTCCAGTCTTGAGTCCGACGACATAGAAAATGATGACGAGGAGGAGGAGCAGGAGGAGATAGTGCCAGTGCCACCTCGTCGGTCTTCACGTGCCTCCGCCTCGACCCGCTACACCAGTACCACCCACCGTCAGGGCAAGGCCGTGGTCTCCGACGACGACGTCGATGATGAGGAGGAGGAAGAAGAGGAAGAAGATGAGGTTGAGTGGGACAAGGTTGCATCGGATGATGATTGAGTGCTTGGACACTCTTCTCTTCTCTCCTTGCTCTTTTTGGTGACTTGTTGCCAAAGGGGGAGAAGTAGGTGAAGAGAAGGGGGTACAACACTTTTTCAGCTTTTCTTGTCCCCATCTTTAGTTGTAGTTGTGAGATGAGAGAGTTGGACCGTTTAAAACTCTATTTCTGTAATATACTCTATCGTACTACTTCGTATGCTTGGATGTGGACATGTATCATTTACCTGCTTTATTTAGTTTGTGCTATCTTGTTTAGATCAGTTTGATATATGCTTTGTGGTTTTATATATTGTCCGCTGCGTTTGCTGACTGTTGCCTGAGCGGCAGTGCCGCTCCAGGGCCGGCAGTGCCGGGCCCCGGCAGTGCCGCGCCCAGAGCGGCAGTGCCGCTCTGGCAAAAGACAGCAAACACCTCTGATGTGCTTAAACTGTCATTCGCATCACGTTATATTATTGACACAGTTTAATTGCACCCCACAAAGCTATCAGATGTGAAACTGAACCTATATTCCACTTTAATATGTGAATGTTGGCCTTTTATGCCAATTTGAGAATTCAGCTCTCATTCACACATTTAGGGGGAGGTTTCACACCTAAGCTTCAAAATCTCAGTTTTATACCCTTCTCTTGTAAGCTCTAATTGTGTTGTCATCAATCACCAAAAAGGGGGAGATTGTAAGTGCAATCAAGCCCTAATTGTGGGTTTTGGTGATAATGACCACACGATTAGAGGACTAATGAGATTTATAAAGTTGATAAGCAGGTTATGTTAAGAAAGGATGGTGTATATGCGTTGGTGGACCCCTCACACTACATTTCGTCGGTTCCGAACTCAAAGCGCTTCAAAGATATTTTATTTTGATTACTTGAGTTTAGGAATGCCGTACTATAAAGGGGGAATGCAAATTCATTGATATGGCTGAATGATATGTGCTCAAACCAACCCAAACCATCCACATTTCCAACCAAAGACAGCTGCACTTAACTCAGATTTATACCTGTCTGCTTGGTAGGCGCGGCAGTGCCGCTCTAGGCGCGGCAGTGCCGGGCCGCGGCACTGCCGGGCTGAGGCCGGCACTGCCGCGACTTAAACTGCCCGTTGGATGGCAGGGGGTATTTACATCACCCCCTCTGCCCCCCAACGGTCATCCACGACCATTCACTCCACCTACCTCCAGACAAGCTCTCTCTTCTCCATTGAAGGCCCTCCAAGCTCCCAACCACCAAAATCTTCATTCCCATTGATTCCAAGTGGTTGAGAGGCTCAAACCTTCACCAAAGAGGAGCCCTAGCTGAGATCTACTGCCTAGAGCACTTGATTTGAGCCATAGCCGGTGGATTTGCTTCTATTACTCTTGGGTTCTTGGAACCCTAGCCGGCTAGGCGTCGCCCTAGAGCCTTGCCAACTTGTGTGGCGGCCTAGGGAGGTTTGTAATCACTTGTGCAGCTAGTAAGATTACCCCTCACCTCAAGGATTTGGTTCCTTGACTTGAGAACGAGGTTGAGTTGCAAAGCTCATGACCTAAGTGGTCAACCTCAACAACGTGGAGGTAGGCAAGCCTTGGTGGCGAGCTGAACCACGGGATAAATCACTTGTCTCGCGTGCTTGCTTAGTTTCATTCTCTATGTTCATGAGCTTGTGATATATTCTAGGGTTTGGCTCGATCTACTCTATCTTTCATATTTGGCTTGGAGTAGTTGTTTCTGCTGGTTCATTTAGCCTATTGTTACATTCCTATTCATATAGAATCTGCAGATTGTGGTTAGATTTCGAATTGCAGCTTCTGGTCTTCATCTGCGCGGCAGTACCGCGCTGAGGCCGGCAGTGCCGGGGAGCGGCAGTGCCGGGCACAGGGCGGTAGTGCCGGGCCTATCTAATTTAGTTTTAAGCTGTGATTTTTGACAGGCCTATTCACCCCCCCCTCTAGGCCACACAGGTCCTTACACTATCTTTACTTACATGAGATTTGAGCTTAAATCTACTTGTGTTATGTTTATCATCTTAACTCAGATCTCACATGTTGTTGTGTCTCAAGTAATTTGTGCTTAGAAATTACTCTCTTATCATATATGGCAAATTGCTTTGTGTTGACCAAAGTTGAACTTTGACACTCACACACTTAATGGAATGAATGTGCTTGGCAAGGAATTCAAAATACTTGAAGCACTAATTGAGGGGGAGATCAATTTCAACTTTGTGCCTTTTATGGACTAATGAGGTTTATCTAGCACATGTCGTAGTTCATCTTGATCAAATTGGTTCCTCGGTAAGGACATGACTATTTGACAAGAAAGGTCAACTAAATCATCACCATGTCATGATTATGCTTAGTGGAATTTGTGGGCTCAAGGCAAAGGTATGTTTTAATATGTGCATTGAAAGTGCATAATAGGACCATAATATGCTAGCGTGTGCACTTGTGTGTGACAGGATAGAGATTTCCAAATTCCTTACTAGCATGAGTAGGAAGTGTGTTTTGTGAAAATATTTGACTCTTGGTCTTTGTGACCTACCCATGACACTTGTAATTATTGGTCCACTTGATTGTTTGATTGACTAATTACAAGTGGCATGGCTCTCTCTCAAGTCCTTTATCTCTAAAGTAAATTATATTCCTTGATAATCCTCTTGTCAAATCGAATCATGGCCATAAGTTTCTCTCTCTAATTTTAAGTGACTTGAAAATCTTGGATTAGATTAGAGAAAAGAAAACGTGAGATTTGGACACAAGTGCTCTTAGTGAAATCATGTGAAAGAAGAGAATAAAATATGATGGAATATATGTTGGAGGAAAGGAAGGGGTTTTTGGAAGAAAGAGAAGCAAGTTTGGAGCTGTTGGACATAATCTGCAGATACCGGACTTGTCCGGTATCCATACCGGACATGTCCGGTATGAGCAGAGAGTTTCTGGACAAAACCCGCCAATACCGAACTTGTCCGGTATCCATCCGGTATGGACGGAGGACTTAAGACAGCTTACCCCTTCGGGTTCTATCTATCCCTCACTTCTATTCTTTCCCAAACCGACCAAGCAAGGAGACTTGCCCTCTGTTGGAGACCAAGAGCCCCCACCTTGGAAAAGTGAGAGAGGGAGAAGGAATTGGAGAAGGATTCCATCAAAAGCAAGTTCCCGGTGTTGGATTTGGAGTTTCCCCTTGCTTCCTATCATCCCAAGGTATTTCAAATCCCGGACTTGTCCGATCTACTCATCGCAACATCATTCTCAAATTCCTTCGGTCAAGATGTTGGATTCATGGTCTAGAAGCAATGTATTAAGTTTGAGATGGATTGGAATTGAATTGGGAGTGAACCGAGAAACCCTAGGAAGGGGGGTGCTGTGAACGTCCATACCAGAGGTACCGGACATGTCCGGTTTTTCCTAGTAGAACAGATATCTTTCTATTTTTTCTCGATTCTGGCCCGCCATAGTTGATGTTTGGGATGTTATTAGATGTCTATAATTGTGTTGTAAACCTAGTGATCGGTTTGATCTAGGTGCTTGCAATCCATGAGGCATTTAATTGTATCTCTATTAATTCAACTACTTTTGACACATCCCATGAATATGCTTCTGAGACATCTTTGTGAATTGTTTGGTCACAGGGCAACAGCTATGAGTGACAAAATTGAGCCTCGAACCAAGACGAGACATGATCCAGCAAGAGAAAGGCATAAGAAGAGGAGGCAAGATTCTCACCCCGGCTTGTCAGTTGGAGGCAGCAGTGGGAGTGGGAGTGGTAGTGGTCATGGCACTACTAGATCTCCGACGGGAAGTGCTTCTAGAGCCCCTCAGCAGTTTGCAGCTCGTGATGACATAGAGGAAGAAGAGGAAGAAGAGGAAGAAGTGGAAGAAGAGGTAGAAGAAGAAGAAGAAGAAGGAGAGGAAGAAGATGCACCTCAGCAACAGCAGGAAGGATTGCACTTTGGGGCTCTTGCGATACGCCCTGCCGCCCTGATTCCTGCTTGGGTGGCTGGTGTGGACTATCGAGAGTTCGGTGGTACACAGAAGGCCAGGAGAGAGCGGAGGAGAGACCCCAGGGGACATGAGAGGAACATCTATGATTACAGGTTTCACACCATGTTTCACATTGACTATTATGAGAAGGTGCTTCTGACCAGAAACCCAGTAATCATCAGGGCTCAGTACGTTGATTGGCAGCATGCTAGAGATCATCACCGTCCTTTAGTTGAGCACGCTATTGCTATTTGCCAGCAGACATGCCTCTACAGTGTTCTGGAGTTTCAGCATGATTGGTGCGATGAGGTGATAGCCCAGTTCTATGCCACCTTATATGTTGAGGAGTCTGACGAGATTGATGAGAAGCGGATGAACTGGATGACTGAGGGTGTTTGGCACTCTGTGACTTATAGGGAGTTTGCAGAGTATCTAGGCTTTGACGAGGAGGACTTTCAGAGAGATTGTATTCATGATGAGGTTGTACTTCCTCCAGAGCAGCTCAGGTACATGTACCCACCACCTCTTCCTACTGGGGCAGTTGTAGGGAAGGTGAGAGGTATTCACCCCACCTATGGCTATCTCAACAGGATGCTCAGGGCCACGATTGATTGCAAGTCAGGAGACAGAGGAACTCTTGCAGATTACACGAGAAACCTCCTGCACAGGTTAGCACCGGGAGCACAACCTTTCAGCATCTTTGATTTTATCTGGTGTGAGATCAAGAGAGTGGGAGAGAGGCCACTCCAGGGATGTGGATTTGCACCATATATTCAGCATATGATTGAGCAGCAGCTTGGTGCCACTTTTACCTACGACCACTCGCACAGGCCTCTGAGGTTCTAGATAGACCTTCCTGAGTCCCCTATACTGCCTCCGGCACCAGGGGCAGTTCCAGCACCAGCAGAGCCACAGCCAGAGGACCCAGTTGCAGGAGCAGCAGGAGGAGCAGCTGGGACAGGTTCTTCACAGCCACACACTCGTTCACACTCCACCTCTCAGGGACGTGGCAGGCAGCGCTCTCTCTTGCGCAAGTTACTTAGCAGTGTTCTCGGCGTGTGCAAGGACGTCAATGTGATCAAGGCTCAGCAGCACCGTGAGAGGCAGGCTAGGAGAGAGGACTCGAGGACGCTGAAGATGCTTCACGAGCACTACAGGTTTCAGCCCCCGAGGTCCCCACCGTCAGATGATGAGACTGAGGAGCCTGAGACGTTTGAGCAGCAGCAGCAGAGATATGAGAGGGAGTTTGACGAGCTTGCAGAGCGTCAGAGTCAGGGAGCAGAGACAGAGCAGCGGAGTCAGAGGCAAGGAGTCAGAGGCAGAGCAGTAGCCCCACGACACTCTTCCTTCAGCTTCCAGGTTCTCTACAGACCCCCAGCCTCGTCCCAGTTCAGCTGAGGAGTTTGCTTCAGATATGTGGGACAGTTTCCTTGGTGGTACCTACGACTACCCTGACCCAGGACAGAGCTCTCGACAGCCTGGGGACGACGACGAGTGACAGCTTCGCCTGCAGCCCTCCTTGTGTCATCTTTGAGCATCACATTTACCTTTTTTGAGATAGATGACAAAGGGGGAGAGATAGTTGATTATTAGAGCTTCCAGACTTCATGTTATCAGTTGTATCTTGTATCCGAAGAGTTGTACTGCATGTGGTGGATTTCTCAGAGTTTGAGCCTTATTGTAATATCATAAGTCATGTATGAGTTCTTTTGTGTATCAGATGGCAGGGACATCTTTGTGATGAGACATGATCCTTATCTTGTAATATAATCTATCTGAGTGGTTGTGGACTTGAGAAATCTTTGTGTGAGTGCAATGTGTGTGACATGAATAGTAATTCATATTTCATAAGTTCTTTACTTACTAGTGTGTTGCATATGTCTTGGTGTATTGGTTTTCATTTATTGTCTTGTGTGATATATCTTGTCATATGCATCTCGATTTATATTGCTCACATATTTGCATTTCACGGACGCAATGATTTAGGGGGAGTTTCCAACACACCTTAGTATGTGCAAATTGACATTTTGAGGTCCTTTATGAATTCAATTCATGTTGCACATATTAAGGGGGAGCTCTTCATAAATCATTGAACCCATAAAGCTTAATTGTTTTATCCTTTTGTAAGATTTAATAAAAGTTGTCATCAATCACCAAAAAGGGGGAGTTTGAAAGTGCATGTTGCACTTAAGTGTGATTTTGGATAATTTGATGACAATATTGATTAAAGATCTAATATGTTTGTTAAGTGTGACATAGGGAAATGATTATCTCACTATGTACTTGAAATGAAATGCAAAGCTAAAATGATGGATTGTTGTATGAAAATCATGTCACAAGCACAAGACAACAATGAGAATGATATTGATGTAGAAGGCTATCGTATTGTGGGATAATCATGGTTCATATATGATTGCTAAGAAAAGATTCAAAATGAAGTATGGTTGAATGGCTTGAGATGGTGAAGATAGCAAGGAAAAAGTCTTTGAGGTACTAAGCAAGGGTGAAGGGCAAGCAACGGCTTGGCGGCCGAAGAACCTAGCTAGAGTGAAGAAGAAAGTACTTGCATTTAGTCGAAGGATCAATCAAGCTTGAAGATCGCATCTAGTGGAGAATCAACATTACTAGCAACAATATTGATTGAAGTGACTTGACACATTTGGAATTCCATTATATCACTTGCATGGAGTCAAGTCACATGCTCAAGATGGCTATGCTCGAAGGATATCTACTTCTAAACATGACAACCATTCCTCCCAATATGGAAAGTGAAGACAAGCGGCTTTGGTTCAAATGGAGATTAACTCAAGAGGTTTAAATCTTGTTTTTCAATTTATCTTGAGTAAATAGGAAAGCCGTACTATTAAGAGGGATGCAACATATAGTAGATGATTCTTCATAAGTGCTCAAACCAACCTAAGTGAGACATGAGAGAGCTAGAACTAACTTTCAGCATGTTGTTGCACTGTCTGTCCATGCATACCGGACATGTCCGGTATGAGCCCACAGCAGTGCAGCCTACCTACGGGCTTGATGATAGACCCTGTGCAGGGAGCCCATGTCCGGTATGGATACCGGACATGTCCAGTATGAAGCTATAGTGTGCAGCTTTCCTTTGGTCTGGTAGTTAGTCCTGGCGCAGTGAAGTCCGGACATGTCCGGTATTTGCGGATCTCTGACTAACAGACTATGTACGGGCGGTACTACCGTCCCTTGCGTCGGTACTACCGACCGGTACTACCGGCTTTATAGCGGTACTACCGGTAGGCCAAAATTGGCCCAACACAGAGAGGTTGCGAAACCCTCTCTTATCTACCGGTACTACCGACTTGGTGGTCGGTACTACCAGGATCCTATTTAGGGTTTGAAAGATGGTTGGTTAATGGTGTTTCTCATGCAGTGAAGTCAAGCTGACTCAGTCAACGACTAGTTTCGAAAGTCGGCTTATAAATACCCCCAAGCCTCCTCCTTTGGAGGCTGTTGATTCTACTGGTTCCCACACTCATTCTAAAGCTTTCAAAACACTTTCCAACCCTCTCTTAGTGAGTGATTGACGTCTAATTGCCAAATCCATTTGTGGGTTGAGAGAGATTCAAAATTAGAGAGCAAGCCACCTTTTGAGCACTTGTGCAAATCGTCGATCTTGTCGTGCGCATTTGTTACTCTTGGACTCTACGACCCTTGACGGTTAGGCGTCGCCGTTGAGCACCCAAGAGATTTGTGAAGTGCCTCGGAAAGTTTGTGAAGGTTCGATCTCTCCTCAAAAGAGATCATCTAGTGGAAGGAGCATTGCGGGTGAAATAGACCGCGACTAGAGTGACCTGTGGTGTCATCTAGAGCCCACCTTTGTGGTAGCTCGCAGCCGGCTCAACGGAGACTAGGACCCGAGGGGGTGCCGAACTTCGGTGAAACAAATACCGTGTCATCTCATTGTGTTTTACTTTCGGTTATTTGTTATCCTCCGTTGTGAAGGTTGTTTTGCAGGCAATCAGTTACATATATACATCATACACATTGCTTGCAGGTTGTGTGAGAAATTGGAGAAGAAAAGGAGCAGTCATGCACAACACGTGCATACCGGACAAGTCCGGTACTGATACCGGACGTGTCCGATATTTACTGACTGCGCCCAATTTGTTTATTCCTTGAGCTAATCTTTGTGGTGCAGGGTGTTAGCTTCTAGGTGTATTAAATACTAGTCATATACTTTGTGCTTGTCTCTTGAGGGGTTGTTTCACTCCGATTGGGAGTTTCCAATACTAATTGCTTCCGCATTATAAGTTGTAAAATTTCAGAAATGCCTATTCACCCCCCTTCTAGGCGACACATTAGGTCCTTTCAATAAGCGCTTTGATGGCACTAAAGTTATCATCCCAGGGTCAGAATGGATATTGATCCATATTTGGGGATTGAATGATCATTAGTGTTGGTAGTATGATTGTCCAATATTGTTTGGATATTGGTATACAATATCAATTGAATATTGGAAGACTGATATTTGCTTAAGTTATAGACTTAAGCATAATTTGGTGTTAACCAAATTTCTCATCTCAAATTCCGTCTTATACGATGACTTCCTGTTTTGATATGTTCATATGAGATGTATAAAATCCAATTGAGATTTCATTATGAACACACAGGTGATATCATCAAGATGGGAGACATCCTTCTATGGAAGGAACTCACCTAGTCAGTTGTACCACAAATAACTTAACTATTTCAAGTCATGGAGTGACTTGATTTATACACAATGTATGTTGCGATTTATGTTTTGATTCAGGATACAAAGTCTATTAGGACTTATAATCCAAATCTATCCAAATCAAATTTGATCTGCCAATTATTGATATAGGAACATAATTTCCACACATACCAATGGGTATGTTATGCTAGGTCTCTGCGTGAAACCATGTGCTACAAGCTTTCACTATTTCACCACCTTATGGATTTGAAAAATCCATAATGCTTCCATAGGGAATGCACTATGAGGAGAAATCATTAAGAATGTAATGACTTCTCACTATTGAGTGAAAGCATATCCCTTTAATTGCCACATGTGGTTGACCCAATATGAGTGTGTGAATACTCTGCCTAGGACTTGTGGTCTGGATCCAGATAAGATATATGGCAAGTTTGAGGAGTATGTCGACAAGTTGTAGTCTTTTGAATGATTGATTCAATGGAACCAATTTAAGCATGTGTAACTGTTTACCCTTTGAACTCTATGTCATTTCCCATAATAACAGAGTTAGGGCGTTCCAATGTCCTAGCGTCTAAAGTTGTGCACAAGTTGTGCTGGGCTTTTGGATGTTTAACATCCATAGGCTTTGGATAGTAAATATCCATAATGTGTCTATCAACTTGATGTTGATATGCATGTACTGTCTTGGAGAATTCTCTCCCCCTGACCCGAGAATGCTTGCAAGAAGCTGTATTCCCATGTGGCCATACTTCTCCCCCTCTTATCCAGATTTGGGAGTTGAGTGGTTTTGTTAGGTACCTCCACTCTTTTTGGCACACTGAACGAGAATCAGATTGGGTGACAACATTATGACAAGTAAATGCATTTGGCAGACTATTTGCAAATGTGTTGCAAATATAAGATATTCTGAACTGTTGGTTCAGATTCTTTGGTACGTGGATACGAGGATTGAACATCAGTAATGATATTTGAAAGGATCAAGATGCCCAAGAGGGGGGGTGAATTGGGCTTTTCTAAAACTTCTTGCAATAATAAAACCTATCAAGCCCCAATTAACCCCCTAGTGCCTAGAAGTGTATGACAAGAATCAATAGCACAAAAGATTATCACTAAGCCAATTCTACTCTAGCATGGCAATTCAATTTGGAATGAACAACAAGTGTAATGCGGAATTGAATTGCTTGAATGTAAATGCGTAAGTAAAAGAGTAGAGATGACTCGACGATCTTTTTGCCGAGGTATCGAGGTGTCGGCACACCCCCCTAGTCCTCGTTGGAGCACCCGCGCAAGGGTATCGCTCCCCCTTGATCCGCGCAAGGATCAAGTGCTCACTACGAGCTGATTCTTCGCCACTCCGGCCCGGTGAATCGCTCGCTACCGGTCACAACTTGGCTTGGGTCATCCACAATGCCTCCGGATGATCACCAAGCTCTCCAATCGCCGCCAAGCCGTCTAGGTGATGCCGATCACCAAGAGTAACAAGCAAGAACTCTCACTTGACCAACGCAAGGCTAATGAGATGGGTGGATGCACACTTGCTACTCTCTACTCACTAATGAGGTGTTTGATCACTCAATTATTAAATCTCTCAACCTCACTAGACCTCTTGTACTCACTTGCAATCACAATGTGTTTGGGAACCTTTCAAATGAGCAAGGGTTACAGCATGAATGAGGGGGAGGCATATAAATACCCCCACTTCAAATCATGCACGAAGGGGTACAATCCAGCCAATTACACACTGACCGGACGCACTGTCGGGGTGACCGGACGCGTCCGGTCAGTGCCTAACGGCTACGTGACGTCCCCTTCTGACAACAGTACGAAACACTGACCGGACGCACCCATGCGTCCGATCACCACTGACCGGACGCGTCCGGTCAGCAAAAACCCTCTCTGGAACCTCTCTGAGTTGGACCGGACTCACCCCCTGGTGCGTCCGGTCAACTCCTGAGGAGCGTCCGGTCGAGCCTGACCGCTTCCTCAGCAAACCCTACTGATCGGACGCATGCCCAGCGTCCGGTCACAAGGTCAACCAGCGTCCGGTCGCATTTTGAAGCCCGAAACGACTTCGGTTTGCGACGCTCCCTTCATGAACTTTCTTCCTTATGATCTTAGGGACCTTTCTAAGCTACCTAGGGCTTTGGTTAACAAGTGTGCACCACACCTAACTCAAAAGTCTCACCTAGGTCAAGCTACCCATTCAAACCCCTCTTTATAGTACGGCCAAAAATAAAACAAAGACCTATGCTACTCTAAGTGTCCTTCAACACCAAGTGACACTTAGTGCTAGCCTATCACCGTCTTCGTTGTCCATCCTTTGAAAACCGAACGAATTCCATCAATAGAGAGGCATGAATACCATAGTGCCCTCACGATCATCATTACCATGACCTAACTCAATTGTTTCTGCAAAACACACGTTAGTCATAGTAGTTTACCGTTGTCATCCAATCATCGAAACCCACTGGGGGCCTAGATGCTCACAATCTCCCCCTTTTTGGTGATTGATGACAACCTCAAGTATGTTTGAAAGAGAGGAGGTTTTCAATTGCTTGATTCATATAAGCATGTGACAATAAGATCAAAGGGGTTAGGCATGCTTATACGAACCAAGTCACCATAAGTACTCAACATGATAAGAGATAACACAAGTACTTATGAAACAAGCTCATTTATCGGAGTATAAGAGCGCGGAAGCGAAGTAAATGAGCATAAGCATATGACCTGAATAGAATAACGAGTGAAGCATAACATGTCATAACTGAGCATAAACAAGTGACATGAATATATGACAAGAGTAGCAACACATGTCACAACCAAAAGACATCCAATTAACGTACAAGTGCCAAAAGATAAACATGTATGCAAATGAGTGCAAGATCACACAAAAGATCGGAAACCCTCTCACAAGCTCCCCCTAAGACTAACATACGCTCTCTCCCCCTTTGGCATCAAGGACCAAAACCTAAGGGTCGGTAGGAGGGATGGGAGCAGACGAGTCGGGCGACGAGGTACGCGACAGAGTCTCGAACTGAGCAAGGTAAGCTGCCTCGTCGGACGAAGAACTGAGAGCTGGCTGACCCTCTGACACTGGACGTGGAGGAGAAGCAGTCTGGGTCTGCTCAGCTGACTCGGGAGCTGTGTCTGGCGCTGGGAGCGCTGGCTCTGGAGGAGGGTCTACTGACTCAGTCACTGCCACTGACACTGACGTCGAAGCCGCAGGCACTGAACTGACTGGCAAAGTCGCACTCTGAGAGACCGGAGGCTCAAACGACGCGACTGAGGAGGGTAGGGTCTCTGTGGTACCGGTAGCTGGAGCTGGAGCGGAGGTCACCGGCAACTGAAACTCAGGAGGTGTAGGCAGGCCGGTGAGCTCACTGAAGGTAGCCTCCAAAGTCCTAGGGGTCACGAGGATCGACTCGGTCTGAGGAGGAGTGAATCCGGAGCGGAGCGGCGTGAACCCTGACGGCTGCCCTGGCTGAGGTGTCGTGAACCACTGAGGGTACTGAGGGAAAGGCGAGACCGTCGACGAGGGAGCTGTGTAGAACGAGGCCGATGGCCCGGACTGCTGCAGCTGGAGCTGAGATGGCTGAGGTAACTGAAAAGCGGCCATCCTCTCCATGAAGGCTAGGGTCTGAGTCTGAAGCTGGATCATCTGCCTCTGGAGAGCGTCCTGGCGCTCCTGTGCCTGTGCTGCTGCCACTGCCTGTGCCTCTGCTAGGCGAGCCTGCTCCTGTGCCTGTCTGCGCTGCTCCTCAGCCTGACGCTGAACCTCCTCGGTAAGGCGCGACTGCTGCTGCTCCATTCGTGAGAGGATGGCTAGAAGTGCTGGGTCGGAGCCGGCCATACGAGAGGAGGAGGCCTCGGAGTCGTGAGCACCCTGTGGTCGCATCCTCGGAAGAGGAGCGTAGTCCTCGTCGGTGCTGTCGGACGGGAAGTCGTCGTCTGGGTCCTCTCCCTCTGCCTCAAGAGCTGCGAGCTCAGCCTCTGCCAACTGACTGACTGTCTCATCCTGCTGAGCCTCTGTCTCAGGAACCTCTGGCCTCTGGCGCGGACCTCGGGGCCTAGTGTCTGGATGAGCCCCTGCAAGCTGGCGAGTGTCGTACTCAGGGAACTCGGTCGGCGACTGAAGAAGCTCAGGTAGAAGACCAGGAATTATCCGCCGCAAAAGGAAACAGATAATGTGAGCATATGGAAGCTGGCGGTGACCCTTGAAGCCCTCTGCTAGTGTGTCCTCCATCTCTGAAATAATGACGTCCCAAATATCGAACTCAAGCTGTGACACAAGGTGGTGAACTAGCCAAATCTGTATCCTGGTCAACCCCTCTCTGTAACCTGTCCGGGGCAAAAGAGTACGCCTCATAACCTCGTGCACGAGGCGGGCCGTCGGCGTCAAGTCACGAGGACGCCGGCTGGACCCCTCGTCAAACGGCTCCCGGAAGCAGGCACGCACTGTCTCTGCGGGGGGAATCTCTCCTGCGTGTGGTCGCCTGGGTGGCTCTGTCTCTCCGTAACAAACTGTGTGCACACGAGTCGGATAGACTGTCAAACCGAGGTACTCCCTGGCACGTGAGCTGTAGAGCCTGTAGGACCTCCCCCTGAAGGCGAAGTGGAGAAACCGGTGGTCCGGGGAGATCCACAGAGAGGCATAGAACTGTCGAACCCAGTCCTCAATGTACAAACCACCTCGACCAAGAAGATCCGCTAACCCTGGCAGGTAGGATAGCATCGGGCGGATCGGCTCGCCAGCAACTGCAACAAGCGCCTCCAGCGAGCAAACTCTGTGTGGTCTGATGTGCACACCGCTGTTGACGTAGGCCCGATAGAAGTCCTCCTGAATAACTGTGTAAAAACCCTCTGCTGCCTGAGGGTGCCGGGCTGCTGGAAACCACTCCTCGTACGGTATCAAACGAAGAGCCTGCACCTGACGTGCTGTCGCTGTCCGCAGGTCCAAGTGCTCCACAGGTGGGGGTCCCTGTGGCCTCGGAGGGGGTCGTCCACCCCGCCTCTGTCCCTCAGGTCGAGGAGAAACCTGAGTGCGAGTACGGGTAGACCTGCGGAGAGGCTGCTGAGCTGGCTGGTCCTCTGGCTGACCCTCTGCCTGGGCCTCGGGAGCAGAACCGCCGGCTGAAGCTGCGGCGAGGGCTGAAGCTGCCTCGGACGGAAACTGAAAGTCCGGAGGGAGGACGTCAGCCGGGTCGTCAAGGGAGTACTCGTGACCGCGGACCCGGACGACGCCACCCTCTGTCTGAAGTAAGGCCTGAACCTGCTGCTCTGTAAGGAGATCGCGAATGCGCGTAACAGCCTGCTGACTACTGCCCTGACCGGCCTGCTCTGAAGAAGAGTCGTGAATCCGCAGACCACCGGTGGAACCACCCTGCTCTGCCCTCTCGGCTGCTCGAGCCACTGCAAGCGCAATCTCTGAATCTCGATCGCGGCGCTTGCGCTTCTTGGAGACGAGCTTCTGAGGCCGCTTCCCCTTGTCGCCAGGGGGAGGAGGCGGGGGAGGAGGATCGGCCCCGGGACCTCCGCCGACGTTCTTGCAGCGAGCCATCGCTACAAGAACAGAACAGCTGCCACTGACTGCTGCCAACCGCCACTGAGAATCACAACCACTGACAAGACGCACTGCCACTGAGGACCACTGTCAAGTAAACCAGAAGACTGGACTGAACCTCAGAGGCTTGGCCTCGTTCCGTATCCGCGGGCTTGGCCCCGGATTTAGCTGTCACTGCCACTGCTCACTGAATCGGACCGACTCGCTGCAAGAGAGATAGGGATATATATAAGCATATAATCTAGAGATAAGAGGCCCTGTCGGAAGCAAAGCATAGTGAGATGAGAAAGAAGAGGCGGGGCTTAGCTACCTGACGAGACACGATGAACCGACGAAGCGTAGGTAAGACACCGACACGTGCGGGCACCAAGATGTCGCGCCGGAAGGATCTGCGCGAGAAAACGGCCAAGAAATGGGTTAAAACAGCCGGAACATTGGTTGAGACATTTCGCCGAACACCTGGTGGGCAGGGAATATGGAGAGGGGTGGGAAGCTCACTGCGGAGGGTCGGCCGGATAGAGGACGAGCCGGAGAGAAATCCGATGGGGAAGAACGCCGGCGAGGAGAAATCCGGCGGGGGGTCCTCCGGCGAACAGCGAGGTCCGGCGAGCTTGGGCACGGGCGCGGGCGCGGGGTTGCGGCGACCGAGGTGACGCAGGCGGGGCGAGGAGCGGGAACACGGGGGGCGAGCGGGCGCGGCGGCGAGCGGGCACGCCGAGGGCGAGGAGGTGCGGCGGCGCGGGAGAGACGGCGGAGCGGAAATTTGGGCACGGGCGCTGGCGCGACGAGGAAGAAGGAGTGAGGCCCACGTGTCGGTTGGATGAGTTTATTGCGCTCGCTAAGTGACGACCGGACGCACTGCTCGAAACGACCGGACGCACGGCACCCAGCGTCCGGTCACGAACAGAGAGCTCCCAGAACGCGATTTCCACGACCGGACGCGTCCGATCAGACTATGACCGGACTCACCCAGCGTCCGGTCAACCGCTGGCAAAGGACCGGACGCACGATCAAATTCCTGACCGGACGCGCCGAAGACACTGTTCACTTGCGCGCGCTCTGCACTGACCGGACGCACCCTATGAGTCCGGTCGCAGCGTCCGGTCATAGGGAAAACACAGTTTTGACTCGATTTTTCGCGCCGACTTCTCCCAACCAAGTTCCAACTCAAATAAGATGCAAATAAACACTAGTTGGAACCTAGAGGAGTGACCTCTCTCAAACCCTCAAATTTTTCAAATAATTTGCCATAGGCTAAGTTAAATTTTTAGATAAAATAGGCAACAAAACTCCAAGGAGACAACATGTGGCCACCAAAACTAGGGGTCTTAACCAATTAGAGCCTCAAATGCTCCCCCTAGCGGTGGACGAACACAGCGGTTGCTCAAAACCTAACTGAAAAGAAACGACAAAGCAACAAACATGCATATGCAATGCAAAGCGAAATTTGAATCTAGGTTGCTTGTCAAGTTTGCTCATGGGTAAGCTTCTTCACACGCTTTTTAGGGCGGTTATCTTAACCACGTCTGACAAGCCTATGTGCATAGCATAATTTAAACATGGCATATGATACAATGCAATGCAAAGACAACCCCCTTTCACCTTTTGACAAAGTTACTTAGATCAAGCACATTGAGCTCACTTCGCAATCTACAAAGGGTGCTCTCATCTAGGGGTTTTGTGAAGATATCCGCCAATTGATCTTCGGTTCTAACTCCCTCTAAGGATATATCTTTCTTGGAAACATGATCTCTAAGGAAGTGATGGCGAATATCTATGTGCTTTGTGCGAGAGTGTTGAACCGGGTTGTTAGCAAGCTTAACCGCGCTCTCATTGTCACACAACAAAGGTACCCTTTCTAGAACTACACCATAATCTAAAAGGGTTTGCTTCATGTAAAGGATTTGTGCACAACAAGCACCCGCGGCTATGTATTCCGCCTCGGCGGTAGACAAGGCCACACTATTTTGCTTCTTTGAACTCCACGAAACTAGTGATCTCCCAAGCAAATGGCACCCTCCGGATGTGCTTTTTCTATCAATTTTGCAACCCGCGTAATCCGAATCGGAATACCCAACGAGTTGGAAGTTAGCTCCTTTGGGATACCAAAGGCCAATGCTTGGGGTGTGCTTTAGGTACCTAAGGATTCTCTTCACCGCTATGAGATGTGATTCCCTAGGATCGGCTTGAAAACGAGCACACATGCACACACTAAACATGATGTCGGGCCTAGATGCGGTCAAGTATAACAAACTACCAATCATAGAACGGTAGAGAGTTTGATCAACCGGGTTACCTCCCTCATCTAGGTCGAGATGTCCGTTGGTTGGCATTGGAGTCTTGATAGGCTTGCAATCATCCATGTTGAAGCGCTTGAGGAGGTCTTTTGTGTACTTCTCTTGAGATATAAAAATCCCCTCCTTCAATTGCTTGACTTGAAAGCCTAGGAAGAATGTGAGCTCGCCAATCATCGACATCTCGAACTCCTTCGACATCAAGTCACCAAATTCCTTGCAATAGGCTTCATTTGTTGACCCGAAGATGATATCATCGACGTAGACTTGACAAATGAAGATCTCTCCATCAAGCTTCTTGGTGAATAGTGTGGTGTCGACCTTCCCAATGGTGAAGCCCTTCTCAATTAGGAAGTCCCGGAGGCGCTCGTACCACGCTCTAGGGGCTTGCTTGAGCCCATAAAGCGCCTTGGACAACCTATAAACATGATTAGGATATCTAGGGTCTTCAAACCCGGGAGGTTGATCAACATAGACTAGTTCATTTATGAAGCCATTTAAAAATGCACTTTTCACATCCATTTGATATAATTTAATGTCATGATGTGATGCATATGCAAGGAGGATACGAATGGCTTCGAGTCTTGCAACCGGTGCAAAGGTCTCTCCAAAATCCAAGCCTTCAACTTGAGAGAACCCCTTTGCCACTAGCCTTGCCTTGTTTCTAACAACCTTGCCTTGATCATCTTGCTTGTTCCTAAACACCCATTTTGTTCCAATGACTCTTGCGCCTTTTGGTCGCTCTTCAAGTGTCCAAACTTGGTTGCGGGTGAAGTTGTTTAATTCTTCATGCATGGCATTCACCCAATCCGGATCACCTAGAGCTTCATCTACAATGGTAGGCTCAACAAGAGAAACAAAGGAGTGATGTTCCATAAATAAAGCAAGTTTTTGAGAGCGAGTCATTACACCCCTTGTCGGACTCCCTATGATGAGATCTTGAGGATGAGCTTGTAGTAGAGGAGTAGTCCTTCGATCAACCACTTGAGGGGCCGCTTGTGGAGCATCAACATCTTGAGCTTGTACCACCATTTGATCATGGGAGACATGAGTATCTTCATTTGGATCCCTCCCATCTTTGTCATCATCAAGTGGTACATGTGATGAGGATGGCTTGTCAATGACTTGCACATCATCATCATCATCTTTAGGCTTGATGGCTCCAACCGGCATGTTCTTCATTGCATCCCTCAATGGTTCATCACCTACATCATCAAGATTTTCATGCTCTCCTTGAGAGCCATTAGATTCATCGAATTCCACATCATATGTTTCCTCTACCATCCCGGTGGCATGGTTGAATACTCGATATGCTTTGGACTTCAATGAGTAACCAACAAGAAAACCAATATCACATCGGCGTTGAAACTTCCCTAGGTGTTGGCGCTTCTTGAAGATGTAGCATTTGCACCCAAACACTCTAAAGAAGGATACATCCGGCTTCTTGTTGTTGAGTAGCTCATAGGGGGTCTTGCCAAGGAGACGATGGGGGAACAACCGGTTTGATGCATAGCAAGCGGTGTTGATTGCTTCCGCCCAAAATCTTTCCGGTGTAGTGTACTCATCTAACATAGTCCTTGCTAGGGTGATTAGAGTTCGGTTCTTCCTCTCAACTACCCCATTTTGTTGTGGTGTGTAGGTTGCGGAGACTTCATGCTTGATCCCAACTTCATCACAATATTGCTCAATGTGGGTGTTGTCGAACTCTCTTCCATTGTCACTTCTTATCTTTTTGATTTTCAAGTCAAACTCATTTTGGGCTCTCTTGGCAAACTTCTTGAATGAAGGAGTTGCTTCGGATTTGTCATGAAGAAAGAATACCCAAGTGTATCTAGAGTAGTCATCAACAATCACTAGACAATAGAGATTTCCACCCAAGCTAGCATATGTTGTTGGTCCAAATAGATCCATGTGAAGTAGCTCTAACTCTCTTGATGTTGACACAAAAGCTTTGGTTGGATGTGTATTTGCAACTTGCTTGCCGGCTTGACATGCACTACACAATTTGTCCTTCTCAAATTTGACATCCTTCAAGCCCCTAACCAAATCCTTCTTCAATAGCTTGTTGAGAGTGTTCATTCCAACATGTGCTAATCTTCTATGCCAAAGCCAACCAAGAGATTGCTTAGTGAACAAACATGTCTTCAAGTTGGCATCTTCGGAGGTGAAATCAACTAGATAGAGATTGTTGTATCTAAAGCCTTTGAATATCACTTGTGTATCATCTTTCTTGGTCACAACCACTTCCTTGTCGGTGAACAAACATTGAAAGCCAAGATCACATAGTTGCCCAACGGATAGCAGGTTGAAGCTTAATGATGCAACTAGAAGCACATTGGAGATGGTATGATCGTTTGATATAGCCACTTTGCCCAATCCTTTGACATTGCCCTTTGAGTTGTCACCAAATGTTATCTTTTCTTGGTCATCGACATTCTCTTCTAGTGAGGTGAACATCCGGGGATCTCCGGTCATATGTTGTGTGCATCCACTATCAATTACCCAATGTGATCCACCGGTCTTGTAGTTCACCTACACACACAAGAAATCAAGCTTGAGCTTTCGGGACCCAAACTTGTTGTGGTCCCTTAACTTTCTCAACTAGTGACTTAGCAACCCAAATTTGCCTTGGCCTATTCTTGTTAGGTGGCCCCATAAACATAACCTTCACTTTGCCACTAGAATCTTGTCTAAGCATGTAGTGAGCATTGAAGGCAAAGGGTCTAGCATGCTTGGGCAAGGGTGTGGGCTTTGGCTCCTCACAAGCATGAGCAAAGTGTCCTTCCTTTCCACACTCATAGCATCTCCCAATCTTCTTCTTCTTTGGCTTAGTGATGCTCTTGCGTTGCTTCATCTTCTCTTCAAGAAAGCCAATGCCATTTCTATTGGTCTTCATGACGGTGTTCATGAGAAGCTCACTTTGAAGACATTGACCCTTGGTGAAGTTCCTCAAACCGGTGGTGAGGTGCTCTTTCTCCTTCTTGAGCTTGTCATTCTCTTGTTGGAGTTCCAATTGAGATGGTGTCATTTTGTAGTCCCTCTCCATCTTTAATCTCTTGTTCTCTTCTTTTAGCATGTCTAGCTCAAGTGTCATGCTATAGTCATCGTCATGAGATTGAATGATAACTTGCTTGGTGGTTGAAAGCTTTTCTAGATCAACCTTGAGCTTTGCATTCTCATTCTTGATCTTGACATAGTCATCATAGTGATCGGCCTCAACCACTTTCTTGCCCTTGCCACTAGCACTTTGCTCAACATGCTCACTAACCAAGTCCTCACAAGATGTTGCTATGTCACACTTAACAACAAGGTTAGGAGCATCATGTGTCTCATGTGAAAGCATATCATAAGCAATGGTGAGAGTATCATAATCTACTTTCACTTGAGTATATTGTTCCTTAAGCAAAGCATGACTAGTGGAAAGGTCACTATGCATCTTATCAAGTTTTTCATTTTTAGCTTTGAACTCCTTGTTAGAGGACTTGAGCTCCTTGATAGTGGATGACATAGTTGCAAGTTCATCTTTTAGTTCATCACTAGCATGAATAGCATGATCACATTTTTCAACAAGAGATTCATTTTCATCAACAAGCTTCTCATTTTTAGCTCTAGTCTTTCTTATGATTTTAGAGTAGTCATTTAGCAATTTGACAAGTTCATCATAAGTGGGAGCCTCAAATTCACCATCACTATCACTATCACTAGAGTCATCATTGTTTTGTACCTTCCGGTCACCCTTGGCCATAAGGCATAGGTGTGTAGATGATGATGGTGACGGTGGTGGTGGTGGTGTAGAGGAGCCAATGACTAGAGCGGCCACCTTCTCCTTCTCATCATCACTATCTTCATTTGATGAGCCACCGGAGGAGTCAATGTCGGTGAGCCAATCACCAACAATGTAAGCCTTCCCACCTTTCTTGTGGTATTGCTTCTTTTTCTTGCCATCCTTCTTGTAGTAGGGCTTTTCATCCTTCTTCTCATCTTCACTTGATGAGTCATACTTCTTGCCCTTGTTCTTGTTCTTGTAGCTCTCTTTCTTGGGCTTGGTGCATTGATGAGCAAGATGGCCAAGCTCACCGCAATTGTAGCAATCCATTTCGGAGATTGGTCTCCTCTTGCTACTTGTGAAGAATTTCTTCTTTCTTGAGTCAAAGTTGACTCCATTCTTGTGAAGCTTCTTCAACATCTTGGTGGTCTTCTTCACCATGAGAGCAATGTTGGAATCATCTTCATCATCGCTTGTGCTCTCATGATGCACCTCAATAGCCTTGGACTTGCCCTTCTTGTCATGGCTTGCTTTGAAGGCCAAGTCCTTCTTCTTGTCGGTGGAGGAGCCACCACTTGGTGTGATGTGCATGTACATCTCATGAGCATTGATCTTCCCCAAGACTTGTGTTGGTGTAGATGTGGAAAGATCACCTTGATGTAGCACGGTCACAATGTGTCCATACTTGTCAATGGGAAGGACACATAGGATCTTCCTCACAACATCGGATGGTTGCATTTGTGTGAGGCCAAGACCATTGAGCTCCTCTACAAGAACATTCAAGCGTGAGTACATTTCATTTGCATTTTCATGAGCAAGCATTTCAAACGAGTTCATCTTTTGCACAACCAAATGATAACGCTCCTCACGCTCACTCTTGGTTCCCTCATGGAGCGCACAAATATTTTCCCATAGATCATGGGCATTTTTGTGGTTCCGAACACGATTGAACACATCCTTGCAAATGCCTCTAAAAAGGATGTTTTTGGCTTTTGCATTCCATTTTTCATTTTCCTCCTCATTAGGAGTGAGGCTTGTGCCTTCTTTGGGCTTGGCAAAGCCGGTGATCGCGGCATTGAGGCATTTAACATCAACCGCTTCTAGGTACGACTCCATACGGATTTTCCAATATGGAAAGTCGTCTCCCTCGAACATGGGAGGTGGTCCATCACCTCCGGACATCTTAACTCTAGGCGGTTAAGCCTAAATCGAGAGCACGAGGCTCCGATACCAATTGAAAGGATCAAGATGCCCAAGAGGGGGGGGGGGTGAATTGGGCTTTTCTAAAACTTCTTGCAATAATAAAACCTATCAAGCCCCAATTAACCCCCTAGTGCCTAGAAGTGTATGACAAGAATCAATAGCACAAAAGATTATCACTAAGCCAATTCTACTCTAGCATGGCAATTCAATTTGGAATGAACAACAAGTGTAATGCGGAATTGAATTGCTTGAATGTAAATGCGTAAGTAAAAGAGTAGAGATGACTCGACGATCTTTTTGCCGAGGTATCGAGGTGTCGGCACACCCCCCTAGTCCTCGTTGGAGCACCCGCGCAAGGGTATCGCTCCCCCTTGATCCGCGCAAGGATCAAGTGCTCACTACGAGCTGATTCTTCGCCACTCCGGCCCGGTGAATCGCTCGCTACCGGTCACAACTTGGCTTGGGTCATCCACAATGCCTCCGGATGATCACCAAGCTCTCCAATCGCCGCCAAGCCGTCTAGGTGATGCCGATCACCAAGAGTAACAAGCAAGAACTCTCACTTGACCAACGCAAGGCTAATGAGATGGGTGGATGCACACTTGCTACTCTCTACTCACTAATGAGGTGTTTGATCACTCAATTATTAAATCTCTCAACCTCACTAGACCTCTTGCACTCACTTGCAATCACAATGTGTTTGGGAACCTTTCAAATGAGCAAGGAGTACAGCATGAATGAGGGGGAGGCATATAAATACCCCCACTTCAAATCATGCACGAAGGGGTACAATCCAGCCAGTTACACACTGACCGGACGCACTGTCGGGGTGACCGGACGCGTCCGGTCAGTGCCTAACGGCTACGTGACGTCCCCTTCTGACAACAGTACGAAACACTGACCGGACGCACCCATGCGTCCGATCACCACTGACCGGACGCGTCCGGTCAGCAAAAACCCTCTCTGGAACCTCTCTGAGTTGGACCGGACTCACCCCCTGGTGCGTCCGGTCAACTCCTGAGGAGCGTCCGGTCGAGCCTGACCGCTTCCTCAGCAAACCCTACTGACCGGACGCATGCCCAGCGTCCGGTCACAAGGTCAACCAGCGTCCGGTCGCATTTTGAAGCCCGAAACGACTTCGGTTTGCGACGCTCCCTTCATGAACTTTCTTCCTTATGATCTTAGGGACCTTTCTAAGCTACCTAGGGCTTTGGTTAACAAGTGTGCACCACACCTAACTCAAAAGTCTCACCTAGGTCAAGCTACCCATTCAAACCCCTCTTTATAGTACGGCCAAAAATAAAACAAAGACCTATGCTACTCTAAGTGTCCTTCAACACCAAGTGACACTTAGTGCTAGCCTATCACCGTCTTCGTTGTCCATCCTTTGAAAACCGAACGAATTCCATCAATAGAGAGGCATGAATACCATAGTGCCCTCACGATCATCATTACCATGACCTAACTCAATTGTTTCTGCAAAACACACGTTAGTCATAGTAGTTTACCGTTGTCATCCAATCACCGAAACCCACTGGGGGCCTAGATGCTCACAATATTCTCTTTTTTTATTCCTGGCATTCCATGTGTGGCAAGTGTCTCCCTCTAATGCCTGGAATCTTCCTCAAAGATGTACTCAGCATAAAGGCATTGAATGAATCCCCAATTAGAGATCTGAGGTATTATTGAATGACGGATAATAGTACCTTATGGTGATCTCTAAAATGCCCATTGATGTACGCTGCGGTGGTGATATCGGTACGTGCAAAACATTACCGATTCGCAGATGGGAAATATTTTGACTACTAGGTCAAATTTTCACGTACGAACTGCAACGGAGGGAGCCGTATGTTTGCAGTGTTATGAATTTGGATTTATTATGCGTTGTGTAAATCCGCATGTCACCAACTAGATGTTGGTAAATTACAATTCTATTTTGAGTCATCAAACAACAAACTTAATTCTCTCAATGAGAGATTTAGTTTGGTCATTATGTGTATAAACATAAGATACTTAATGATGTAGTCCTAAGAACCAAATAATTCCATTTACATGGATTGGATCCCGCGTCCAGGATTGTTTGCTCTAAATTAAAGAATTTGAGCAATGAGTTTGGTAAATTTGTGGTACCTTATGATTAAGGCGCACACTTAGGACAACATTGTAGATGCATAGATGTGCGTTACATAGTATCTTTATGGTCCACATAAAATGGCAAATAGAATCACATATATGATCTTGAATTTCTTCAAGAAATTACGTGACTCATTGTTTTTGTGACCAATAGAACTGATAATAATTTTCTCATCATTCTAAATATAGAATGATCCAAGGCTAATATGCCCAATCTTGATGGGATCAAGAGAGAAAATTATTTTGTGCGCAACAAGTGATATGAGATTGATGTATGTATAATACACTCTAGTTGATGTGGAAGGAATATACACAATTATAGTTTTTCATATATGTTGCATCTAAGGCGAGTGAAGAATTTCATCATCGCACATTAGTATTGGACTTCTGTTTGGAAACCATGCAACTGAATACATGAAAATATCATGTGGTATTTATAGAATCATGATACATTGACGCATCCATGATTAATTTGAATACCCAAAGGGAGATTGTAATCTCTCATAATTGTGTTAGTGGTACAATGGTCCACTAGACAAAATTCCTTTCCACCTGGTTGAATCCCATATGATTCTATATAGATTTTGGCAATATTCAAGTATGAATTTGCACTCATATAGAATACGTATACCACGTATTAGATACATGATATTTGTGGAAATGGACAACATACTACATGTGGTAGTATGACATTAGGCTAATAATATATCCAATGAAAATATGGAGACATTTTGCAAGCATTTGCTTGTCGAAGTGAACTTCAAATTGTTCCAAAGAACTCGCTTGCCTCCAATGAGTTGGAGGTATAGTTGAGCCAAATATTTGATTTGGTATTTCTGTGTACATGAAATGTACAATCACATTTTTGTGAAAAAATTGAGACTTGTCACACAAGATCACTTTTCTAAATGAAAAATGATATTGCGTTCATGAGAATCCATTATGTTGCATTGTCATGGATCAAAGATCTTTGATAAATGAATGATTGAACAATCATTTATAATTTGGGCAATGTTACATCTTTTGTTGAAATCCCGATGAGAGATTTGCAAAAGGTAGATGGATTTCACTCATTGAACACTCAAAATTAAAAAAATCCAAGTGCATGAGTTGCATACAAAATGCATCAACGCAAAGTGTGACAATATCCAGAATGGATTGAGCATTTGGTTGGGGTTGAGCAGACATATATAGCTGTGATGCCATATGCCCCAATGATATCGTTGATATCTTAATGCTCATGGTATGAATATAAATTCCATCCAATGCGAGGTTGGAAATATTTTGAATTGAAAATATTAGCCATGTCCAATATGAGTTGATCATGTATCAATTTACTTGACAGTAAATTGTATAGCAATAAAGGCAAAATTTTGGGTTCAAGGTGATACTTGATTATAGACTAACCATTCTATATAGAACAGGCGACAAGATCGCTGCTAATGTTTTGGATTCTATTCCTGTGGGAATAGATGATGTAAAATGTTTGCCAAAACATAGACTCTGTATGTGATAGAAAGGAGTCACCCAAAGTAAAGCACTGTAAATTGCTATTTATTTAAGTAAATTATTACTTAAATAACTTCAGATTTAAGGTGTGTTTTGAATTGGCATATGCAAAATATTGTGATGTCGAGATGAGTCTCAAATCACATATAGTGTTTACCTCATATAGGATATGTGATAGTAAATCACTACTAAGATCACTGTGTACAATAATTATTGCCAAAAAATAGTCTCAATCATTATGTATTAGCATATTGACACATTGAAGGTGCATACCAAATTGGTGACCTTGTAGTAGGGGAGCGTAATCTGCAAATATGTGTATGTGCAGTAGATGTCATCTCATTACTTGTGCGTTGATACTAATAATATAGGTTGATCACACTTTGAAGGTAGTCAAATAATATAGGTTGATCACACTTTGAAGGTAGTCAAATGTTATGAACATGACAGACCTTATTGGGTGATTCAACTCAAAGGTAGTCACTGTGTTTATAGAAACACGGTGTAGACCTCAAATGGTGAGACCATTGCTTAAAAGTAAACACCCACAGTGTAAACCTTATGAAATTCATGTTTAGATTGGATAAGCACATGCAAATAATCACTATGTGATAACATAGTGTAGTAGATCCTGTAGTAGTATTGGGATACTAACTTGTGCATGACCAATCTAAAAGATAACTTTTTTTTGGCAATCACCTGTAGGTGAAGACCCCTTTGTAGTTCATATTCAAAGTTGGGTACATGCACCAAGGATGAAAAATCCCATGGTAGTACTGCGGTACACCTTGCGCATAACCAATTTTTAAAAATAAACAAAAGTTGTCACCGTGAAGGTGAAGGTCATTTGTTCTGAAATGTCATATTGGATACGCACGTTGAGGATAATCACTATGTGTAGCATAGTGTAGATCCCACAGTAGTACTGGTACTACCTTGTGTATGACCAATATGCAAATTTCAGAACATTATACACAAATGATGATGTACTCACTTAATTATTTGCATGAAATAAATTAAGCGCTTGAAACTTAAAAAAAAAAGTAAATAGGCTTAATGAAAATGCAAAAAATAAATTGCATATAAGATAAATTGCGTAAAAATAAATTACACAAATAAAGTGGAACATATTGTTATTGGGAATGTTATTGGACAACACTTTGAACAATATATTCAACACATATGGTACATGTTATTGGGAATTGCCATAGGCAAACACTTTGAACATGTAACCATGATAGTATGTGTTATTGAGAATGCCATAGAGCAAACTCTTTGAACACATAAAAGAAATTCCAGAAAATCCAGGAACTAGAATGTGTGAATTTACTGTGGTAAACTCATCTCTGCAGTAGTACATATTATGATGCAATATTTTTGAAGACCGATGGCCTAAAAAAATATTATTTACATGAGGTAAATATTGTGCATCATAAAATATTATTTACATGAGGTAAATAACAGTACACTGTAGATATGTTAAAACCTGAGGGTTAAAACATAAATCTGGAATATATAAATAATAATCTATTTGGACTATTATTTAATTTGCAGAAAATAAGGGGGCTTTTCTGCAATTTGGATAATCTTATCCATCTAATCCCAATCCAATGTGCGATTGCATTCCGTGGAACGGTTCCCGGCCAATGTTGGCATCGCGTGGACGGTTCCCGGCCGGCCGCGCCGCTTGCCTTTGTGCGCGCTGCCAGGACCGGTCGCCATCGTCGCCGTAGGCCGCGCCGCCGCGGGTCGCTGCTAGCCTTTGAGGCCAAGCCGCAGACCAAGGGAGGCCAAGGCGGCCGTAAAGCAAGCTGCCCGCGTGGGGGCACTAGACCCACCGGCCGCAGCGGGCATAGAGCCACGGCCAGTGCCGGCCCTAAGATTTCGAGGGCCTCTGGCGAAATCATCGTGATGGCCCGTCAAGACCCTGCATAAAATCTTATAATATATACACTAATTCTATGTCGCTAACAAATGTTTTGTAGATAATATTCCAAAATTCTACTCGCTCCGGTCGATTTTATCTGGCACACACGCATATCAATAATAAGGTTAATAACTTTTAAATATTATAACACAAACTTTATATCACTAGATTTGTAAGAAATTATACTATCTAATGATTTTAAGTTCATAAGCATAAATAATATAATAAAAGTAAATGAATGGTCAAATTTTAATTTAGGAGATTGTGTCATTCTAAATTGCGTCAGATAAAATGGACGGGAGGGAGTAACACCTAAATTAGAAAAAACATGAGTATATGAGTACAAAGTAGTAGTAGTAGTCTGGAATACAATACAAATAATTAACTTGGATTGAAATGTACAAGCAAAAGTACATAGGGCTTGAACATGAAACCAAACAACTGATTAGCGATCATAATTCACAAGAAGCCAAGAACCAAGATATCGTTGTCATGGAGTCTTGCTTGGTCGTCACAATTATGCCTCGTTCTCCGGCAGTCCATTCTTATAATAGTTATTAGATCTTTATCATTAATATATGACTTATTTGTCTCTCTCATAAAATTTATTAATTTCTGTGTCTGTTTATAGTCGAGTTATCTCCTCTCTCATCTCTCCTCTTTTCTCTCCTCCACCTTAACATTTAGTCAACGTCTGTTATTATACTTGTTCTTAATTAGTTTGTTGATGCTTAATGGACTATAAGACTTGATGGTTTGTATACATAGGTTTGGGCCCCTTAGCTGGCTGGGCCCTCGGCCGTCGCACCTCTTGCCCTGCCCCTAGGGCCGGCACTGGCCACGGCGCAGAGGCCGCTGTTCGTGGCGAGCATTGAGACCACAGCGCGAAGGTTGTAGGCTTGCCGCCACTGCTATGGCTAGTGGCCGCCGTGGGTGGGGGTGCAGGCCACCCGGCCACAGGCACTGCCGGACATGCAGGCTGGCGCTGGCCGCGGGATGCGGGCGCCTGCTGCATGTGCCGCCAGCCAGCCGCCACACGGGCCGTTGGGGCCAACCACGGTCGCCGCTGATGGCCACAAGCACGGTGGCCGCGTGGGTCGTGGGCTCACCCAGCCGGAGCCGATGGCCGCGTGCCTGCCGGTTGCGCAACCTTCGCCGAATTTGCTCGGTGATGGATGAAGATGGCAGGAAGAAATTGACGATTGTGAAGGTATGAATCGTGCGCTCGTGGCAGTTACCTCGATCCAATGATTCCTCAAAATCGCAATGATGTTCTTCCTCTTTCGATCATCTTGTCTCCGGCGACTCCTACTCAACGACACCGGCAAACTTGTCCAGGAAGAAAGCCATCCTCGTCGCTGAGGTCGTGGTATCGATTGTAAGGAAAATGGACCTCGGCCCATTTAACTTTAGATTTTGGTGTTTGATGAACAACATAACCAAATTGGACTAATATGTTTGCTAGTGTTTGTTTTGTAGTTCAATAGCGTGCAAAAGGTGGCTTGGATTAAGGCGGCGTGGTGATCCGATGATCAACATCTCAAGCAAGACATTTGAAGCTAAGTAGAAGACTCACAAGATCAAGCAAAGTCCAAGGCACAAGAATGGAACCAAGACGGCGCATGAAACCGCGAAGAAATGAGAAGAAAGGGACATCGGACGCTGCTTACTCAGGCATCGAACGCGTCCGGTGGTAAACCCTAGCCCATGTCAGCGCCAGCAGAGCATCGGACGCTGAGACCGAATACATCGGACGCTGCGACCCTGCGTCCGATGCTCACTCAGAAAGGTTCGAGAGAGGCTCTAGCAGCATCGGACGCGTCCGGTGGTTAGGCATCGGATGCTGACTAGCCTTTGCGGCACAGTGCCAGGTCGGCATCTAGCCGTTAAAGGAGCATCGGACGCGTCCGATGGTCACGACTCCAGCGTCTGATGCTACGCTGTGAAGTCCATGACTTTCTCCAACGGCTCTATTTGGTTGGGGCTCTATATATATCCCCATGGCCGGCCAAAATAAGTGAGTTGGAGCTCAAAGAAGTGTACCAAGTGCATAGACACATATTTAGTTGCTCTAGCCTCCAAAGTGCTCAAGTGATATACTAGGTGATTAGTGTAGGTGCTTTGCGAAGTACATAAGCTAGTTAGACCACCGCTTTGCGCTTGCTCTAGGTGTTAGGCCTAGTGTTTAGTGAGGTTGAAAACCTCTTATCTACCGGTGCTTGCGCGCACCGTAGTTGTACATCGGCGGGGCTTGTAGTCTTGCGAGACCACACCAACCGAGTTTCTGGTGTGGCCGCCTCCGTGTACCCAAGGGAACAAGGCACGCGGCGCTTCGGCCGGAAGCTTGATAGTGAAGACGGCGGGGAGCATCCGGGAGAGGCTTTGCCACGAGTGGCTTAACCGGGGACTGTTGGTATAAATTAATGCACACTCTACTTTATCCGCAAGCGCACAGATAAAATCTACCGATGTAGCACTTCACCGGAGTAACCCAGTTTTAATATCGAACCCAAAGGAATGGATAGCGATGAGTCTCAAGTGTATAACCCCTGAGTAACTAACAAGGACGGAGAAGCTAAAAGTATAGCGGGGATCACTAAGGTTGTCTAAACCCAACTTAAGAGTGATATTGAAAGGACCTTGATGTCGCCTAGAGGGGGGGGTGAATAGGCCTGTTAAAAAATCAGCTCAACCAGATGTTAAAACCTCGAGCGGTACTACTGCTCCCGGCACTGCTGCTCGGAGCCCGGTACTGCTGCTCGGAGCCCGGCACTGCTGCTCGTAGCCCAGCACTGCCGCTCGGCGCAAAGAGCACACAAACAGCTATGCCTTTGGTTATAGCTTAAGGCCAACTTGGAGATGTGTTTGGAGATTACTAGCAGCAAGTTCGCTAAGTACCTGCACTCACAAACACTCACAACCAAGTAGATCGAGTGGAACACAAATATTGCAATTCAAAACATAGAAGACAAGACACAAGATTTATCCCGTGGTTCAGCTCGCCACCAAGGCTTGCCTATGTCCACGTTGTTGAGGATGACCACTTAGGTCAAGAGCTTTGCAACTCTTCCTCGGTCTCAAGTCAAGGAACCAAATCCTTGAAGTGAGGGGTAATTCCACTAGCTCCACAAGAGGATTACAAACTGATCCCGCTGCTCACCACAAGCACGGGAGCTCGCCGGGCGACGCCTAGCAGTCTAGGAGGCTTCACCTCCAAGAGTAAAAGATGCACAACGAAGATTGACGAAGCCCGACAAGTGCTCAAGGTTTGGAAGGCTCTAATATGCTCTCTAGCTCTTAATCACACAGCCCCAACACTTAATCATGCACTAAGCATGTCACTCTCACAAGAGAGGGTTGGGGAGAGCTCTCAAATGGCTTTGGATGTGTTAGAAGTGTTTTGGGCACCAGCAGCCAGCTCTGGAGGCGTGGGGTGGGTATATATACCCCCCACACCCAAAACTAGCCGTTGGAGGTCAGAAACTAGCCGTTACTGGCTGTACAGGCCCGGCACTGCCGCACTTAGCCCGGCACTGCCGGGGAGCGGCACTGCCGCTCGACAGAGCGGCACTGCCGCAGCTCCCTGAGACAGCACAGGAGACCTCACGAAAAACGCCATAACTTTTTACTCCGAACTCCGATTTCAATGATCTTGGACTTTCCGGAAAGCTTGTTTCGAGGGCTATCCAACCCTACAGAGAACAAGCCCAAGATCAACAAGTGCAGGTGCAGTGCTAAGTGTTTTCTCTCATGTTAGCACTCGGGTTCGGTTAGTTTGAGCACTTGAGACTTGTCTATGATTCGTATTGCATCCCCCTTGATAGTACGGCATAACTATACTCAAGACAAAGAAAATATAACCATTTTAACCACTTGAGTCTTCAATGTCTTCATATGCCATTTCTTCTTGATATCACTTCGAAAGGGGTTGCAATCATCTTTGTCTCCTTTCTTTGAGCAAACACACCCTGAGCATGTGACTTGAACCATTTCCACACATATGAGTTCAATCCATGGCTTCAAGTCACTTCCACTAATGATTTGATCCTCAACACAATATGAATCCTCATAGCTTGATTAGTACCTCGACTCAATGCAAGTACTCTCTTCTTCACCCTAGCCATAGTACTTCGGTCTCTTGACCTTCACCGTCGCTTAGTACCTCGAAGCCCTTTCCTTGCTATCTTCACCTTATCAAGCCACACTCAAGTCACATCATATTGAGCATCCATTGAAAACCATTTCTTCAATATTGTGATCCTTGCTTGAACATCTTGTAGATATGCATGTTGAGATCAATCAAGCTTTAGTTTGACTCACATAGAGACATATATGGATCATCATTAATATGGTCAAGCCAATTCACGATTCCTAATATCCTCTCCTTTTGGCTTGACACTCAACACTCACTTCAATCTCCATCTTCATACTTCTAGCTTGATCAAATCAATGCAAAGTGATTCTCCAAACATTTATCCATACAAGCAAACCAAAGTAGAGAATGACTTATATCCAATATGAGTTGTGTCCTTTGTCATTTCAACTTTGCTTGCCATTTACTCACTTATGCATTCTTGATTCATTCTTCAACCTTGATCAAAGCTAGTTCACTATCAAACTCTTCTTGCTCATGAAAAGCAACCCATTGTTGAGACCATTCCAAAATCATCAATCCATGTCTCACTTGTCATTTGCCAAATATGCTTGCTTTCTCATGATGCCATGATATCCCACAACATAGAAGCCATATCATCAACTCTATTTGCATTGTTGTCTTTTGCTTGAACAAGATTGTTTCCATGATCTTCCAATACAACAATACACAATTTTGGCCTTCATTTCAACACTATGTGGAATATCATCAAGTTTGCTTTTCTTGTTGAACCTTTGATACACTTAGCAAACTTGTTAGACCTTTAATTATGTTGTCACTCAATTCACCAAAACCCACTAAGGGCTAGATGCACTTACAGATATGTTTATTATTCTTAATGGGGAAGTTGTCATAAAAGGTCACAACAGAGTATGATTCTTTTATGCAAATGTATAATCCTACCGAGCCTACACACGGGTAAGTGGACTATAGAAGAATCAACAAGGCTATAAGAGTCACCCTTGCGAACAACCACTACTACCGGCGTTATAGGAGGTAAACATGAGTTATCCAGTCTAAGCACCACGCTTACACTATCCAACTACTCTAACTCTAGAGCGACTAGAATTAAAGTACTCAAAAGAGAGTCATAAACCTTAAGAATAATAAGAACAATAGCTCAAACTTAAATATAGATGTTGATTACCGAAACAATCATTGAAGCAAGTCGATGAAGAACTTGAATCCACAGGTACAAGATGAAGAAGTTGATCCGACAGGCCGGAGCTTCCTCTTGATCTCTTCCTCTCTCTCTCTCTTCTAGTTCTAGAATAAGACTAGGTTCTAATCCTACTAGAGGGGTATCTAGTCTTCTACTTGAAAGCTAACTCTTGATTACAACTAGATGAACTAGAAGAGATTCATCTAGAGGGACCTCTACTTCTACATTGGAACCCTAATTTCTGATGTGGAGATGAATAATGAAGAGGGAGATGCCTGGAGAGGGGGGTCTGGGGCTGCTTATATAGCCCTGAGGGATCAACCACAGCCGTTCGATCAAACCGACTTCAGGGACGGTGGAGATGAGTCCTAGGGTTCGGTGGAGGAAGCTTGCAGAAGACGGAAGCCAACGGGCCCGGCGGGAGACCGACCGGTCTAAGGGTGGGACCGGTCGGTCCCACCTGGCGGCCTCTCGAGGTGTCTCGCCTCGTGGTGTCCTTTGGTGTCCTCTAGAACCTTCTAGAATATTCCTGACGTGCCGGTTGCGTTATCTCGTGTCGGTTTCCTTCTAGGGGAAGCAATCAGCGCTGGTTTCCTGGTTTAGTCCCTGCAGAATCACAATTCACCAAAACTCGTGAAATATTGTCAATTAAAACCCTAAACCTTTGTTGGTGATTGAATTCATGCCCTTTTCATATTTATTTATCCTCTAATTTTGATAGATAACCAGCGTCAACAGGGACCCACTTGCGCGTGGGGAAGGACCGGAGCTACACGGAGTTACCCGATCGGGAGCTTGGCCCTTGCGAGGGATTCCTTGCAAGGGGCTCCAACGAGGACTAAGGGGAAGCTTGCGCGCTTCTCGATACCTCGGTAAAAATACCGGAGTCGTCGACGGGAGTTTGCATCTCTATCACACTATTTAGCTTCCGCATTTACATTGCTACCTTGTTCATGTGCTTTACCTTTCCTAGTTTGATATGCTAGTTGATAGGTTTGGAAACTAGGTTGCATAACTCCTTTTTGCGGTAGAGATAGCAAACACACCTAGCTAAACCTTAGTTGCACATTAGATAGTTTACTTTCTTGCATAGGTTTTGACTAGGTGGAAATTAGAGGCCATAGTTTAGAATAGAAGTTTTAAGTTGCCTAATTCACCCCCCCCCTCTTAGGCATCACGGGGTCCTTTCAATTGGTATCAGAGCGAGGTTGGCTCTTCTCTTGGCTTCATCGCCTTCGAGCCGACGTCCCTAAGAGTGGTTGGGATGGATACCTCTAGGCCTCCGCACTTTGACGGCTCAAACTTTCCCTACTATAGTGCTAGAATGGCTTGCTACCTAGAAGCAGTTGATCTAGGTGTTTGGAGAGTCACCCTCGACGGGATGAAACCCTTTAAGAATCCTGATAAGCCTACTGCGGGTGATGAAAAAGAAATTCATCTTAATGCTAGAGCCAAAAATTGCTTTTTTGAATCTCTTAGCATGGATGTCTTTAACCATGTTTTTACTTTACAAACATCTCATGAAATTTGGTTAAAGCTACATGAGCTCCATGATGGTACAAGTAATGTACGTGAGCAAAAATATCACCTAACTAAAACAAGTTATGATTCCTTTAAAATGAATGATAATGAGCTTGTTCGTGATATGTATTCTCGTTTGAATCTAATTATCAATGAGCTCAATTCTATAGGAATCACAAAGCTAGGTGATGCGGATATTATGAGGAAGATCATCTTCGTGCTTCCAAAGAACAAGTATGCAACTTAAACAGGTTTAGTTCTTTGTTTATGTTCATACTAGAATCAAGAAGAAACCTTTAAAGTGATGGTCACTTACCTTGAAATGTTACTTTGTCATTGGAGAGTGATTGTGCTGAACCACCTTGTGGAAGCTTCTCTTGTCTAGCTGGTTGTTGTTTATGACTGACTTGTCTTCTCTTGTTTGTCTCACAATATGCTTGAGAGGAGGAAGATCACAGTGGAATCATCCTTAGAGGTATCGACCTTCCTTCTCTTGTGTCGACTTATCAGTGAAGGTGCATTGTTCCTCGAGTATGCTGTCTAGGATCCTCTGTCTTTCTTGTATCAATTTTGTACTATGAGGATGTAGGGACAGTTCTGTATTCTTCTCTTGTCAACCTTTCTTGTTTTCCTTTAATCATTGGGTTGGCAAGAGACTTGAATTTAGAGCTGCTACTCGAGTGCCTCCATGAGAGTCTTTTGTCTTGTAATGTCACAACTGAGGCTTGTCCTCTCAACAGTGTCTAGATGATGGAGATCTTATCGGTTGTTCTTCTTGATTTGCTAACTTAGGTAATCTCTTCATCTTCTAACTCTTGTGGTGCAGTGGCTTCATCCTTCATGATGTTGTAAGTGCAATCAAGCCCTAATTGTGGGTTTTGGTGATAATGACCACACGATTGGAGAACTAATGAGATTCATGAAGTTGATAAGCAGGTTATGATAAGAAAGGATGGTGTATGTACGTTGGTGGACCCCCCATACTACATTTCATCGGATCCGGACTCAAAGTGATATATCAAGCTTTTTCATTTGAATTTGAGTTATAGGAATGCCGTACTATCAATGGGGAATGCAAATACATTGCTATGGCTGAATGACATGTGCTCAAACCAACCCAAGTCATCCATGTTTCTAACCAAAGACAGCTGCACTGAATTCCAATCCAACCCTGTCTGATTGGTAGGCACGGCAGTGCCGCTCTTGTCGCGGCAGTGCCGGGCCGCGGCACTGCCGGGCTTCGGCCGACACTGCCGCGACTTATTGTAACCGTTGGCAGGGAGGAGATATTTACTCCATCTCCCTGCCACCCCAACGGTTATCCACGACCATAACTCGTCACCTACCTCCAGACAAGCTTCTCTCTTCCCCATTGAAGGCTCTCAACTCCCCTCTCACCAATCCTTCGATTTCCATTGATTCCAAGTGATTGAGAGGCTTAAACCTTCATCAAAGAGAAGCCCTAGCTGAGATCTACTTCCTAGAGCACTTGATTTGAGCCATAGCCGGTGGATTTGCTTCTATTACTCTTGGGTTCTTGGAACCCTAGCCGGCTAGGCGTCACCCTAGAGCCTTGCCAACTTGTGTGGCGGCCTAGGGAGGTTTGTAATCGATTGTTCAGCTAGTATTATTACCCCTCACCTCAAGGATTTGGTTCCTTGACTTGAGAACGAGGTAGAGTTGCAAAGCTCATGACCTAAGTGGTCAACCTCAACAACGTGGAGGTAGGCAAGCCTTGGTGGCGAGCTGAACCACGGGATAAATCACTTGTCTCTTGTGCTTGCTTAGTTTCATTCTTCATATTCATGAGCTTGTGATAGCTTCTAGGGTTTGGCCCGATCTACTTTATTCCTCTTCTTTGGCTTGGAGTAGTTGGTTCTGCTGGTTCATAGAACTTGTTGTAGCATTTCTATTCATATAGAATCAGTTAGTTGTGGCTGGATTTCGAATTGCAGCTTCTGGTCTCACACTGCGCGGCAGTACCGCGATGGGGCCGGCAGTGCCGGGCAGCGGCAGTGCCGGGCACAGAGCGGTAGTGCCGGGCTTATCTAATTAAGTTTTGAGCTGTGATTTTTGACAGGCCTATTCACCCCCCTCTATGCCACACAGGTCCTTACAAGTGGTATCAAAGCCTGGTCTCTCAGCAGCACTTCACCGTGCGAGAGAATGGCCACCGACGGAGGAACGAGTAACGTTAGCGTTGTGCAACCCACACCTGAAGTGGAAATGCACACCGCTAGCAGCAATGAAAGTCTCTCCACAGCAAGTGAGAAGGCACCTCCTCAAATGGGTGTGTCAGCCGGAGAGCTCGCAAGAAGAAAGGAGGAAAGAAGATTGAGAAGAGAAGCTAGAGCCAAAGCAAGAGAAGATGCAGCGGCTCTCAAAGCAAGAGAAGAAAAGGCTCAAAGAAAAGAAGAGAGAAGGATTAGAAGAGAAGAAGGAGCCAAGAGAAGAGAAGAAAAGAAGAAGGAGGAAGAGCTCCAAGCAAAGAAGAGTGTGAACTTGAGTGATGACTCAAGTAGCACCGAAGATGGAGATGATCACTTCTCCTACACACTTAAGGACAACAAGAAGAAGGAGGAGATGAAGAAGTCATATAAAGAAGTATCCTTTAACTATTCTTCTATGACTAACCATGACTCTAGGCCTCTCATCAATGTGCCCGCGGGCAAGTTACCTCGTTTCGACGGGACGAACTTTGCCAAGTGGAAGCACATTATGAAGACCTATCTTATTGGTCTCCATCCAGGTATTTGGGAGATAGTGCACAATGGACTTGAAGCACCGGTTGATCCAAAGAGCCCCACTCAAGATGAATTCCGCAACATTCATCTCAATGCTCAAGCCACTAGTGTGTTGCTTAGTGCCTTGGATGGTGATGAGTACAACAAGGTCATGGGAGTTGAGGTTGCAAAGGAGATTTGGGACACATTGCATATAGCTCATGAAGGGGTTGACAAAGTGAGGCAATCCAAGATTGACTTGTTGATGGCTAAGCTCAACCGGTTTGTGATTTGTGATGGTGAAGGTCCACAAGAGATGTTTGATAGATTGATGGTGATTGTTGGTAAGATTAGAGGGCTAGGTGGAAATGAAATCAATGATCACAAGGTTGTGAAGGTCATGTTAGAGGCATACTCACCTAGGAATGAGACCGTAGTGACATTGATTAGGGACAAGAAGAAGTTTGAGCAATTCACACCTAGTGATGTGCTTGGAAGGATTATCACATTTGATATGCAAAGAGAAGAGGCAAATGAGAGAAGGAAGCTTGGAGAGTTGCAAGCTAGGCTAGATGGGATGAAGATCAAGGATGTGGCACTTAAGGCTAGCAAGCCATCAAGGCAAGCAACATCAAGCAAGGCAAAATCAAGCAAGCAAGCCTCTACAAGCAAGCCCAAGCAACAAAAGAAGAAAATTGAAGTTGAGGACAGCACATCATCATCTTGTGGAAGTGAAAGTGATGGTGAAGAATTTGAAGAAATTGGTGATATAGCTCTTTTCATGAGAAGATACCGCAAGGGGCTCAAGAAGGAAGGTTACAAGTTTGTAAAGAGAAGGTTTCCAAACAAGAAGAAAAGAACTTGCTACAATTGTGGAAGCACCGATCATTTCATAGCACATTGTCCACATGAGAAGAAGGACAACTTCAACAAGGGCAAGAAAGATGACAAAGGCACTTACAAGAAACACAACAAGAGATACATGGGAGAAGCTCACATTGGACATGAATGGGATTCAACCGCACAAACCTCAAGTGAAGAAGATGAGAAGATAGCAACAATAGCATTTCAAAAGTCATCTCCTTCACCAAGACTATTCAACAACTTGTCCGATGATGATGATTGCAACTCCCACACTTGTCTCATGGCCAAGAAAGAGAAGGTGAAAAAGGGTCACACTTCTAAAACCTCTCTTCCACCTAGTGACATCTCTAGTAGTGAACTTAGTGATTCCTCTAGTGATGATGATTCTAGTGATGAAGAGATAAACATGATAACTAAAAGGTTGGACAAGAAAACCAAACTCTTTATCACTAAACTAATGGAGGAACTAGAATGTGTACAAGCCGAGCTAGCAATAAGTGAGGATGCTCTCATCAAACAAGAGGACCTCTACATTGCTTGCAAGGAAGCTCTTGCATTAGAGAGAAGTGAGTTGGACGTCTTGCACGAGGCCTTGGCCAAAGAGCAAGATGAACATGCTTCCCTAAAGAAGGCCCATATTGCACTCAAGGAAAAGTATTGTGGCTTAGATGAAAAGCACAAAGAACTTGAGTTGCAATATAATCTTCTTTGGGAAAGCAACTCAACTCTTCCTAAAGCAAATGTCACCTCTATTCCCTCCACTAGTGAAGGTTGTGGAAAATGCTATAATGTTGATTTAAATATCTATTCCACTAACCTTGTGAACATGGAGGCCATGAGAAAGGAGATAGCAAGATTGACAAATATCATTGCAAATGGTTGTGTCAAGTCTACCACAAGTGCTAATGAGAAGACTCAAGAGAAGAGCAAGCCCAAGTTCAAGAATGAACGACGTCCTTCCATAAAAGATGGGTTGGGGCACGAAAAAGGAGCCAAGACTAATGGAAGAAGGACAGTGAATGGCTATGAGTGTGTGAGGTTTGAGAAGAAGGGTCAGATTGGTACAGTTCAGCCTGCACAGACCGCGGCAATGCCGCGCCAGAAGGCGGCAGTGCCGGACCCCGGCAGTGCCGCCCCCAGGCCGGCAGTGCCGCGCCCCAAGAAAGGGAAGGCTACCAGTTTGTCTTCTGCTCAGTCTCACACACAGCACAAGCAGGTACCCAACCTAAAGCAAGAATCTCAGAAACCAAAGGAATCTATTTGGGTGACCAAGAACAAGTTTGCACATCAACCCAAGATAGAAGCCCCAAGGAAGAGCATGTCATCTTGTTACATTTTAGGACACAACAACAGTGGTGAAGTTGTTGCAAAGTATGTTGGTGATAACAAGAGGACAGCCGACAAGTGCATTTGGGTTCCTAAGATACTTGTGACTAACTTGCAGGGCCCCAATATCAATTGGGGACCTAAACCTAGGAACTAAACTTGTCTTGCAGGCATACTCCTCCGGTGGATCAAGTTGGGTGCTTGATAGCGGATGTACAAATCATATGACCGGAGAAAGGAGTATGTTCTCATCATATTCCCCAACTTCAAATGCAAGCGAAAACATCATTTTCGGTGATAACTCCAAGGGGGATGTGTTAGGTCTTGGTAAAGTTGCTATTACACTTGAGCATTCAATTACTAATGTCTGACATGTCGATTCGTTGAGTTACAACTTGCTATCCGTTTCACAATTATGTGGAATGGGTTTCAATTGTCTCTTTACGGATGAGGGTGTGGAAGTCTTTAGAAGGGAGGATTCCTCTATTGTCTTTACGGGTCGTTTGAAAGGGAAGCTTTACTTAGTTGATTTCAACAAAAGTGAAGCCAAACTTGAGACTTGTTTAGTGGCAAAATCTAGCATGGGTTGGTTATGGCATCGCCGACTAGCTCATGTTGGGATGAGGAACTTGGCCAAACTTCAAAAGGACAACCACATCCTAGGACTAACCAATGTTGATTTTGAGAAAGACAGAGTATGTGGAGCTTGCCAAGCCGGAAAACAAGTAGGCGTACCTCACCCACCAAAGAGCTACGACACTACTACTCATCCATTGGAGTTGATCCACATGGACCTCTTTGGACCGGTTGCCTACCTTAGAATCGGCGGTAACAAACATGGTCTTGTTATTGTTGATGATTTTTCTCGTTTCACTTGGGTATTCTTTATGCATGACAAAAGTGTAGTGCAAGAGAAGGTGAAGATGTTCATACGAAGAGCTCAAAGGGAATTCGGTTTCAACATCAAGAAAGTTCGTAGTGACAACGGAACCGAATTCCGAAACACCCAAGTAGATGAGTTTCTTGATGAAGAGGGCATCAAGCATGAATTTTTAGTTCCATACACCCCTCAACAAAATGGCGTGGTGGAGAGGAAGAATAGAACACTCATTGACATGGCAAGGACGATGCTAGATGAGTACAAGACGCCGGACATCTTTTGGGCCGAAGCCGTCAATACCGCTTGCCATGCAATCAACCGCCTCTACCTCCACAAGAGAAGAAAGAAGACCTCCTATGAGCTGCTCACCGGTAACAAACCAAAGGTGTCGTACTTTAGAGTATTTGGGTGCAAATGTTTCATATTGAACAAGAAGCCCAAAGCCTCTAAGTTCGCATCCAAGGTTGATGAAGGTTTTCTTCTCGGTTATGGATCAAACGAGCATGTCTATCGTGTTTTCAACAAGGCCTCCGGCAAGGTTGAAATAGCGATAAACGTGATGTTTGATGAAACTAATGGCTCTCAAGTAGAGCAAGTTGATGAAGTTGTTGTAGGTAATGAGGAACCACCTTGTGAAGCAATCAAGCAATTAGCCATTGGTGATATTAGACCACAAGAACAACAGGCTACTGGTCAGGATGGTTTTCAAGCTGAAACTCCTGCTGGGACTGATCAGATACAGTCCTCGGCAGTGCCGGGTCTGACCCCGGCAGTGCCGGACTCCAGCAGTGCCGGGCGAAGCCCAGCAGTGCCGGGAACTCCCAGGGCAGCCACAGCCGCTCCACTTCGTGGAGTGAACCTACAACCCATCTTCGAGCAAGATGAAGAAGATGCTGAAGATGCAGCAGAACCCATAGATCATCCAAGGCTCAAGCAAACTATTCAACGGGATCATCCCATTGACAACATTCTTGGGAGTCTTCGAAAGGGGGTAACGACACGCTCTCATTTGGCAAATTTATGTCAATATTACTCGTTTGTCTCCTCTTTGGAACCTCTCAAGGTAGAAGAAGCACTGGAAGATCCAGATTGGGTGATGGCCATGCAAGACGAGCTCAACAACTTTGAGCGCAATCAAGTATGGTCACTTGTGGAAAGACCAAATACCAATGTGATTGGCACTAAATGGGTCTTCCGCAACAAGCAAGATGAAGAAGGTGTGGTGACAAGGAACAAGGCAAGATTGGTAGCTCAAGGCTTCACTCAAGTAGAGGGTTTGGACTTTGAAGAAACATATGCACCGGTTGCAAGGCTTGAAGCCATTCGGATTCTTCTAGCCTATGCAGCCCATCACAACTTCAAGCTACTTCAAATGGATGTGAAGAGTGCATTCCTCAATGGCCCTATACAAGAGTTGGTGTATGTCGAGCAACCACCGGGCTTTGAAGATCCCAAGTTCCCCAACCACGTCTTCAAACTCCATAAGGCGCTCTATGGGCTTAAACAAGCACCTAGAGCATGGTATGAATGCCTTAAGGAATTCTTGCTCAAACAAGGCTTTGAAATAGGCAAAGCCGATCCTACTCTCTTCACTCATAAAGTCAATGGAGATATCTTTGTGTGCCAAATATATGTCGATGACATAATATTTGGTAGTACTAACAAATCCTTTTGTGATGAGTTTAGTAGGATCATGACTAAGAGATTTGAGATGTCTATGATGGGTGAGCTCAAGTTCTTCCTTGGTTTTCAAATCAAGCAATTAAAGGAAGGGACTTTTCTTTGCCAAACCAAGTACACCCATGATATGTTGAAGAAGTTTGACATGGTGAACGCCAAGCCTATCAAAACACCCATGCCAACCAATGGACATCTTGATCTCAATGTGGAAGGGAAAGCCGTGGACATCAAGGTATATCGCTCCATGATCGGTTCTCTTCTTTACTTATGCGCATCTAGGCCCGATATTATGCTTAGTGTGTGCATGTGTGCTAGATTTCAAGCTAACCCGAAAGAGTGTCACCTAGTGGCCGTTAAGAGAATCTTGAGATATCTAGTTCACACACCAAACCTTGGCTTGTGGTATCCTAAGGGCTCCAAGTTCGAACTACTTGGCTATTCGGATTCCGATTATGCTGGTTGTAAAGTAGATCGAAAAAGCACTTCGGGGACATGTCAATTCCTTGGATGCTCCTTAGTGTCTTGGGGTTCTAAAAAGCAAAATTGTGTAGCCCTATCCACAGCCGAGGCCGAGTATGTTGCTGCAGGTGCATGTTGTGCGCAACTACTTTGGATGAGGCAAACCCTTCGTGACTTTGGATGTAACTTTACTCAAATCCCACTCTTGTGTGACAATGAAAGTGCCATAAAACTTGCAAACAACCCAGTGAGTCAGTCAAGAACCAAACATATAGACATCCGACATCACTTCTTGAGAGATCATGAAATCAAAGGAGATATCGCCATTAGACATGTGAGCACCGACAAACAACTAGCCGATATCTTCACTAAGCCTCTAGATGAGTCAAGGTTTTGTGCCTTAAGGAGTGAACTAAATATACTTGACTCTCGTAACGTGGTTTGAAACCTAGCATGCTTGATTGATCAACTAGTTTGACCTAGGTAAAACCAATTTAAAAACTTTCATACATTGTGTTTCAAAACCTTTGTGAAAGAAACTTTCTTGGAATGACCATTGTTCTGAATTGACTGATTGTCTCTGGTCATAACATGCAAGCAGTATGTGTCCACTCCAAGAATGAGCTGTAGTAACTTAGAGAATAAATCTCTCTGCTGGTAACTGTCCGGCAGTGCCGGGCCAGGCGCGGTAGTGCCGGGCCCCGGCAGTGCCGCGACAGGCGCGGTAGTGCCGCAACTTATCGATTCAGCAGGAATCGATCTGTTACTGTGTGGGACCGAAGGGAAAAATAGCTTCTACTCTTACCCTGCGGTTTCACCCTCTCTCTCCCTCATCCTTTCACCGCAGCCCGTGACCCCCTCTCCCTCTCTCTCCCTCGGGCGACTAGGAGGCGACCGGAGTGCTCCCTCTCCACCGACCGTGCTCCACGGCAACTCCGGCCTCCGGAGGTGCTGCTCGGGATCTCCTTCGGTGCTGCTCCGTCGTCCTCTTCTCCAAGGGTCTCCTTCCCTCTCCTTCCTCTCAAGGTGAAGGTTCAAAATCCCAAACCCTAAGTTTTTCCCGTTTTGTAAAATGCGCCATGGGTATTGTATTTAGAGGTTGTAGAAGGGTTTGTAGATGATAGGGAAGTGATAGAGATGATGGATGTGGTGTTCCTTGGCTCAGATCTGGCCTGCCTACGCGGTAGTGCCGCGCCCTGCGCGGCAGTGCCGGGCCCCGGCAGTGCCGCTCCCAGAGCGGCAATGCCGGACCATGAGCAGGGGTTTGATCCAAGTAACACCTTATCCATCAAAATCTATCGCCTCACTATAACCTACCAGCCCTTATGCAGTCTTCTAATTCGCAGTTTCCATGTTTTAGATGTCGGACGGAAGAGGAGATGAGAGAAGGGTCAAGCAGAGGATGGATCCGCTCAGGGGGAGGAGCAAGCAGCCATCCCGTCGAGGTGGCTCTAGCTCCCAAGGAGATGTTTCAGCGAGGCAGCAGATCCAGGATGAGGCTCGCCTGCAGATGCAAGGGCGACAGATAAGGGAAGACCTCTACCCCAACACCCCAGAGCACTTGGCAGAGGTCAGCAGGGCACACTTGCAGCCATACACAGAGGATGTGCAGGAGAGGCCTCCTCAGGACACCAGGGACAGGCAACCCGTGTCATACTATCAGCAGTTCAGCTCGGTCAAGTCTCAGCACCAGCACAACCCATACAACCATCAAAAGGATATGAGCATTGATTATAGGTTCTGGAACGAGTTCCATTCTGATTTCTATCGTTCAGTCCTATATAATGCCAAGAAGCAGAAGATACTGAATATGAAGTATGTTGATTGGGAGCATCTAGAGAGCAAGACTGACCATGACATCAATAGGGTGGTGGCTGCATGTAAGGCAAGAAACATGTATCATCTGATGGGATTTAGTTATAATTGGAACACCGAGATCGTCCATCAGTTCCATGCGACGTTGTATGTTGACAATGTGGTTGAGGAGATGCATTGGATGACCGAGGGTCATCACTACAAGGTCACTTATGAGACCTTTAGTAGGATCCTCGGTTTGGGCAGCGAGGATAGAGAGTATGATAACCTGCATGATGAGAGGACTTTGACAGATTCTGAGATTGCTTTCATGTATGAGGACCCTCGTAAGGCAGATGGGTTGGTCAAGGGACTACAAGGTTTTTATTACATGTTGAACAACCTCTTCAGGCAAACTCTCAACCCAAAGAGTGGGTCCCATTCTAACTTGTATGGATATGGCAGGAACATGTTGGCTAGGATGGCCCCAGGGGCTAATCGCTTTTCCATATCTAGCTTTATATGGACTGAGCTTCAGGTTGCAGCCGAGGATGCTAGGAAGGCAGTTCTCTATGCCCCCTACATCATGTTTATGATTGAGATGGTTTCCGGCTATACCTTTGCTAAGGATGGGTTGCATGAGCCGTACCGTGCAGAGAAGAAGAGAGGAGCAGCAGCAGCTGACAGGCCAGAGAGCTCCTGCCCTTCCTATCCGAGGAAGAAGAAGAGCAAGCTGGCCAAATGGATCAAGGCCATCTTCTCTACTTGCACCTACGCAGCCTAGACAGCACACCAGGCACTCGTTGAGCAGCGAGCAGAGCGAGAGCGGGCGGGACGTTCGCCGTTACCTCCACCCCGCTCTCCACCTCACTTCGACCTCTCCAGTCTCGACTCAGATGGCATAGACTCAGATGGAGATGAGGAGCAGGAGGAGATAGTGCCTGTGCCACCCCGTCGTTCTACACGTGCCTCGACCTCGACCCGCTACACCAGTTCCACTCACCGTCAGGGGAAGGCCGTGGTAGAGTCCGACGACGACGATGATGACGATGATGATGATGAGGAGGAAGAAGAAGTTCAGTGGGACAAGATAGCTTCGGATGATGAGTGAGTGTTTGGACACTCTTCTCTTCTCTACTTCTCTCTTTTTGGTGACTTGTTGCCAAAGGGGGAGAATTAGGTGAAGAGAAGGGGGTACAACACTTTCTTTCTGTTCATGTCCCCATCATGTTAGTAGTTGTGAGTTGTGAGGGAGTTTGATTCGTTCAAAACTCTATGTTTGTAATATTACTCTATGGTACTACTTCTTAGGCTTGGATGTGGACATGTACTTTTACCTGCTTATCTAGCCTGTGTTATCTTGTTTAGTTCTGTTATTGATTATGCTTTGTGGCTTTGTGTTAATTCCGCTGCGTTTGCTGTCTGTAGCCTGAGCGGTAGTGCCACTCCAGGGCTGACAGTGTCGGGCTCCGGCAGTGCCGCGCCCAGAGCGGCAGTGCCGCTCTGGCAGAAAGACAGCAAACATCTCTGATGTGCCTAAATTGTCATTCGCATCACGTATTATTCTTGACACAGTTTAGTTGCACCCCACAAAGCTATTAGATGTGAAACTGAACCTATCTCTCACTTTTGAATATGTGAATGTTGGCCTCTAATGCCAATTCGAGATTTCAGCTCTCATTCACACATTTAGGGGGAGGTTTCACACCTAAGCTTCTAAATCTCAAGTATTGTACCCCTTTATTGTAAGCTTCGATTGTGTTGTCATCAATCACCAAAAAGGGGGAGATTGTAAGTGCAATCAAACCCTAATTGTGGGTTTTGGTGATAATGACCACACGATTGGAGAACTAATGAGATTCATGAAGTTGATAAGCAGGTTATGATAAGAAAGGATGGTGTATGTACGTTGGTGGACCCCCCATACTACATTTCATCGGATCCGGACTCAAAGTGATATATCAAGCTTTTTCATTTGAATTTGAGTTATAGGAATGTCGTACTATCAAGGGGGAATGCAAATACATTGCTATGGCTGAATGACATGTGCTCAAACTAACCCAAGTCATCCATGTTTCTAACCAAAGACAGCTGCACTGAATTCCAATCCAACCCTGTCTGATTGGTAGGCACGGCAGTGCCGCTCTTGTCGCGGCAGTGCCGAGCTTCGGCCGACACTGCCGCGACTTATTGTAACCGTTGGCAGGGAGGAGATATTTACTCCATCTCCCTACCACCCCAACGGTTATCCACGACCATAACTCGTCACCTACCTCCAAACAAGCTTCTCTCTTCCCCATTGAAGGCTCTCAACTCCCCTCTCACCAATCCTTCGATTTCCATTGATTCCAAGTGATTGAGAGGCTTAAACCTTCATCAAAGAGAAGCCCTAGCTGAGATCTACTTCCTAGAGCACTTGATTTGATCCATAGCCGGTGGATTTGCTTCTATTACTCTTGGGTTCTTGGAACCCTAGCCGGCTAGGCGTCACCCTAGAGCCTTGCCAACTTGTGTGGCGGCCTAGGGAGGTTTGTAATCGATTGTTCAGCTAGTATTATTACCCCTCACCTCAAGGATTTGGTTCCTTGACTTGAGAACGAGGTAGAGTTGCAAAGCTCATGACCTAAGTGGTCAACCTCAACAACGTGGAGGTAGGCAAGCCTTGGTGGCGAACTGAACCACGGGATAAATCACTTGTCTCTTGTGCTTGCTTAGTTTCATTCTTCATATTCATGAGCTTGTGATAGATTCTAGGGTTTGGCCCGATCTACTTTATTCCTCTTATTTGGCTTGGAGTAGTTGGTTCTGCTGGTTCATATAACTTGTTGTAGCATTTCTATTCATATAGAATCAGTTAGTTGTGGCTGGATTTCGAATTGCAGCTTCTGGTCTCACATTGCGCGGCAGTACCGCGCTGGGGCCGGCAGTGCCGGGCAGCGGCAGTGCCGGGCACAGAGCGGTAGTGCCGGGCTTATCTAATTAAGTTTTGAGCTGTGATTTTTGACAGGCCTATTCACCCCCCCCCCTCTAGGCCACACAGGTCCTTACAGATGCCCTCCTCAATTCTTGGCAGATGGTTCTCCTTTCGATGTCTTCTCTTGGTTCTCTATAGCTACTCATAAGTGTTGTAGATGTTGAAGGTGTAGCGAAAGATCCAAAAGTTGACTTCTCCAGGTCTGATAAAGATGATAACATTGATGGTGTTCAAGAACGATCTTCCAATAATGAGTGATGGATCATACTTCTCTTCTTGACTGGGGCAGCATCTAGTGGTTTGTACTGATCAAAGTGGTGGGTAGAAGATCAATATGTTTGAAGTTGGGTTTCTCCTTCCTCCCTTTGATTGTGAAACACATCTAGACAACGGAATTGTCTCTCCCAGGCTGGCTTGTGCTGTAGATGGACTTCCAACAATATGTTCATGTGTTTGACTTGTAGATCTTGCTATTGTTGTAGTGGTACCATCTTGTCTCCCAAGCTAGCTCTTGATTAGAAGAGAAAATAACTTTCCACTTCTTGTATTGATGCCTTGGGCAATGATGGTTGCAGGCATAGGTTGTTTCATACGAGGTAAGTTGCATCTTGTTTGTCATCAGTGCCCAAGCAAGACTCAAAGCTAGGCTAGCACCATTTGTGATCTGAGAGTTGGTTTGTGTATCTATGGTTTGGGTTTTGAATCTTCAATGTTTAGACCAAACCATGGATGAACAAAATCTCTCTCCTGCATAACGTTAGTGGATGTATACCCGAAGGATTGCAAGAATTTGAAGCATGGGTTGTTATCCATAACTTATGTATTTTGCATCTATGCTAATAAAAAGATGTTTTTAGGATTGTTTTAGCATAGACTAGTATTTTATGTGTTGGCTGCACTTTAACATGATTCAAGGCAAAAGATAACTTGTAGTAGAAGACATAATAAATAAACTTTGATACTCACAGTTCTTTTATCCATGATGAATGAGCTGAGTCTTCATTGTGCAAGAGTTGTTGAAGTTCATTGTACGCCTTGCTTCATCTCCAATGTGAGTTCATCTCCTGGACTTTCCCAAATTGATTTTGAAAGTTTTCCTGCAAGGGTTAGTCCAACAAAAATATCCAATATCTACTATAGCATACTATCAGTTCAGAAATCAACCTAGACACCACGTCTAATTTGATTTAGGAAGGCATTTTAACCTAAACCCCATACTTAATTTAAAAGCCTTTAGAGGTAAATTCAGCACACCTTTTAGCTCAAGAATCAAACCAGACACCATGTCTTACTTTAATTCATGAAAACAGTTAAACTAAGCTCCATGCCTAATTTAAAAGGTGTATGATAATACTTCAAAACCAAAGAATATACTATAGCAAATAAAGATAACATGAAAGCATTGTAGATATTTATTCAGATGGTGATGAAAGAGTATACGAGCATATCCTAAAGGTAGGGAGAACCAACATAGCAACATGGCAAGAAATATTCTTAGAAAGCCTGTAATTCAATGTTGCATGATGATTGGTGGGACATACCTTGTATTTGTTGTTCCTTCGTTCTTTTCTGCTCCAGACCTGGAAAGGTTAGTGACAAGAATACCCGAAGGAATATTTTCATAATTATATTTCTATGCTCATTACAAGGACAGTGCAGCAGAAAGGTAGAGATAGCTCATAACCAGGTATTATGATGGGGTATAAGGATTCTACTGGTTATAGCTTGCTCATGGGGTAGTGATAGATAAGAGTGGAATTCAAAAAAACAACATTCATAAGAATGAAAACAAAAATAATGAAAAGACTGGGACAAAAAGGAAAAGATAAAAGTATGATTACAAGGTTAAACTTAAGACGTAAATGATCTACCGTTCCCCGGCAACGGCGCCAGAAATGCTTGTTGGTATAAATTAAAGCACACTCTACTTTATCCGCAAGCGCACAGATAAAATCTACCGATGTAGCACTTCACCGGAGTAACCCAGTTTTAATATCGAACCCAAAGGAACGAATAGCGATGAGTCTCAAGTGTATAACCCCTGAGTAACTAACAAGGACGGAGAAGCTAAAAGTATAGAGGGGATCACTAAGGTTGTCTAAACCCAACTTAAGAGTGATATGTTTATTATTCTTAATGGGGAAGTTGCCATAAAAGGTCACAACAGAGTATGATTCTTTTATGCAAATGTATAATCCTACCGAGCCTACACACGGGTAAGTGGACTATAGAAGAATCAACAAGGCTATAAGAGTCACCCTTGCGAACAATCACTACTACCGGCGTTATAGGAGGTAAACATGAGTTATCCAGTCTAAGCACCACGCTTACACTGTCCAACTACTCTAACTCTAGAGCGACTAGAATTAAAGTACTCAAAAGAGAGTCATAAACCTTAAGAATAATAAGAACAATAGCTCAAACTTAAATATAGATGTTGATTACCGAAACAATCGTTGAAGCAAGTCGATGAAGAACTTGAATCCACAGGTACAAGATGAAGAAGTTGATCCGACAGGCCGGAGCTTCCTCTTGATCTCTTCCTCTCTCTCTCTCTCTTCTAGTTCTAGAATAAGACTAGGTTCTAATCCTACTAGAGGGGTATCTAGTCTTCTACTTGAAAGCTAACTCTTGATTACAACTAGATGAACTAGAAGAGATTCATCTAGAGGGACCTCTACTTCTACATTGGAACCCTAATTTCTGATGTGGAGATGAATAATGAAGAGGGAGATGCCTGGAGAGGGGGGTCTGGGGCTGCTTATATAGCCCTGAGGGATCAACCGCAGCCGTTCGATCAAACCGACTTCAGGGACGGTGGAGATGAGTCCTAGGGTTCGGTGGAGGAAGCTTGCAGAAGACGGAAGCCAACGGGCCCGGCGGGAGACCGACCGGTCTAAGGGTGGGACCGGTCGGTCCCACCTGGCGGCCTCTCGAGGTGTCTCGCCTCGTGGTGTCCTTTGGTGTCCTCTAGAACCTTCTGGAATATTCCTGACGTGCCGGTTGCGTTATCTCGCGTCGGTTTCCTTCTAGGGGAAGCAATCAGCGCTGGTTTCCTGGTTTAGTCCCTGCAGAATCACAATTCACCAAAAATCGTGAAATATTGTCAATTAAAACCCTAAACCTTTGTTGGTGATTGAATTCATGCCCTTTTCATATTTATTTATCCTCTAATTTTGATAGATAACCAGCGTCAACAGGGACCCACTTGCGCGTGGGGAAGGACCGGAGCTACACGGAGTTACCCGACCGGGAGCTTGGCCCTTGCGAGGGATTCCTTGCAAGGGCCTCCAACGAGGACTAAGGGGAAGCTTGCGCGCTTCTCGATACCTCGGTAAAAATACCGGAGTCGTCGACGGGAGTTTGCATCTCTTTGCATCTCTATCACACTATTTAGCTTCCGCATTTACATTGCAACCTTGTTCATGTGCTTTACCTTTCCTAGTTTGATATGCTAGTTGATAGGTTTGGAAACTAGGTTGCATAACTCCTTTTTGCGGTAGAGATAGCAAACACACCTAGCTAAACCTTAGTTGCACATTAGATAGTTTACTTTCTTGCATAGGTTTTAACTAGGTGGAAATTAGAGGCCATAGTTTAGAATAGAAGTTTTAAGTTGCCTAATTCACACCCCCCCCCCCTCTTAGGCATCACGGGGTCCTTTCAATTGGTATCAGAGCGAGGTTGGCTCTTCTCTTGGCTTCATCGCCTTCGAGCCGACGTCCCTAAGAGTGGTTGGGATTGTGACACCCTAGTGTCAAGCACTGCATTAGGAATTGCAATTAGCTACTAAGAAGCATAAGCAATGCATTGCATCATTTCATGTGCATGAGAGTGCTTTTGCCTTTGTTTATTTATTTGGATTTGGATTTCCTTTGACTTGATGATTTAGATGGATTTCTGTTTTGGCCAAGAGTTTTATAAAATAGAGAATATTGAGTAGAGTGCTTTTCATGTTGGAGTTTTGACCTAGTTCTATATAGTGTGTTAAATAAGAATAAGTCAAACGAAATGGTTTATGTTTCAAAATTTGCTTTGTTTATGTGGAGGATTTAAAAATGGTTTTCAGAAAAAGTGTCTTATATGAAAGTTGTAGAGAAAATTATTTTGAGCAACTTTCATATTTGGGCCAAAACCTAGTTTGGATTTGAAACTGTTTCGAATGGTCAAAGTTTGAAAAGAATTTGGAAAAAGAAAAAGGAAAACATTTTCTCCCGCGCCAACCCTTCCGGCCCATCTGGCCTTTCGGCCCAACTCGCGCGCGCCGGCCCAGCTCGCCCGCTCGCGTGCGCCGGCCCACTCCCGCACTCGCCCGCGCGCCGCGCACCGCCGCCCGCCTGACGCCCGTGCCGTACGCCGGCCGCAAGCGCCGCGTGGCCGCCTTCGCCTGCACCGTATCCCGCTCGCCCTATCGCCGCTAGATCGTTGCTCGCTCGATCACGCCACGATCCCTGCTCGCCAGTCGCCGCTCGCCTCGCCTGCCGCGCCCGCTCGCCGTGCACGGCATCGCCCGCGCTGCCCCGCCGACCGCGCCGCCGTGTCCCGCCACGACCACCGGCCGGTCAAGCCGATCAAAACCCCGAGCGCACCGCACTCCCCTCTCCCCACTGCCATTCCAGCTCGCCCGCTCTCACTCCCGCTCTCCCTCTCAGCTCCCACGAACGCGCAAGCATCCGCCACTCTCGCCGACCGTTCACCACCATCACTCCCCTCCACCGTTCCGGCCACACCGACCACCACCATCCAATCCCTCTCGCCAGCCTCTCCGCCTATGCCGTGCACACGCCGTGCACACGCCGTGCGCACATCGTCATCCCCGACCGAGCCCCGACGCCGCCGGAGGACGAAGCGCCTCCTTCGGTCCGTCAGTCGCCACCGCCGAGCCGCAACGCCGTTCTTCCCAACCCGAGCTCCACCGACTCCTCTTCTTCATCCTCGAGCTTCACCGAGCCAAGGCAAGGTGAGAACACCACCCAGTCTCAACGCTACCGTCTTCTACCACCCGTTTCTCTCCGGCTGAGCGCCATAGGCGCCGCCGCGGACCTCGCTCGTGGCCAAGCTCCTCTGGAGCCACCCGGGCCAAACCAACCCCGTAGCTTTGCTCCTTAAGGTTCACTCGAGTTTTTGCCTTCCCCAATTTCTCCGGCCGCCGCCGGAAACGGCGTAGCCGCGCGATTGCCGCCGCCTCCGTGCGCTGCCGCTCGCCGCCGGCATGCTCCGGTCGTGCGCTAGCCAAACCACCTACACCACTCGAAGCGCCTCGTCGAGTCGAGTTCACAAGCCTAGCTTCCCCGTCGTCGACCTCACCGTCGGCGAGGAATCGACGGTCAAACCTCTCCCCTGTTTTCCGTCTCGCCCGAGCCCTCGAGCCAGGCCTCGGACGGGCGATGGCTTTCCGTCTCGCCCGAGCCCTCGAGCCAGGCCTCGGACGGACGATAGTTTTCCGTCTCGCCCGAGCCCTCGAGCCAGGCCTCGGACGGGCGTTTGTTTTTCCGTCTCGCCCGAGCCCTCGAGCCAGGCCTCGGACGGGCGTTTGTTTTTCCGTCTCGCCCGAGCCCTCGAGCCAGGCCTCGGACGGACGATAGTTTTCCGTCTCGCCCGAGCCCTCGAGCCAGGCCTCGGACGGACGATAGTTTTCCGTCTCGCCCGAGCCCTCGAGCCAGGCCTCGGACGGGCGTTTGTTTTCCGACTCGCCCGAGCTAGGCCTCGAGCGACCCCTCGGCCGTTGTCACGTTCGAGCCGGGCCTCGAGCGAGCGCACACCTTTCCGAGCGCCGAGTGTTTCCAGAAAACGTTTTCCAAAATGTTTTTCTTTTTTTCAGTAAATGCTTGTTTATTTTGTAGATCCTGTTTTGTTAGTCCAAATGGAGTGCTTTCAGTTTTGTTAGCTTGTTTGTGAGTAGATCTGCCACGGAAAAATATAAAAGTATTTTTGATAGAAGTTTATTTTACTGTTTTCATTTATTCCAGTTTATATGCTTTTGCTAAGATAAATGGTTATATATGTTGTCTGGTTGAGTTAATTCCGGGAAAATTTGGTGTAAGTTTATTATCATATTTTACACCTATGAAAAATATATGATGCACTATTTATGTGGAAAAAGTTTCTGTTATGGTTTAAAGTCCTTTTTGGCTGATTTCTTAGAATAAATGTTAAGGTATTTTATATGCTGAAATAAAATATAGGAAAATTTGTGTAGTCTCTGTTCATGAGGTTCAAGCTAAGAAAAATGTAAGCATGATCTGTTATGTGAAGAAATCTGGAGATGCTTTACAAATGTGCTTTTCTGTGTGTTCCTTTGAAAATTCATGTAAGAAATAGTATAATGTTTCTGTTCATGGAACTTTCTTGATAAGCATAAAATGTGAAGTAGAATCTGGGAAAAATATGAAGGTCTGCTGTTTAACACTTTTTGGATGGAGAGCTAGTTCAAAGCACCTTTTTGGGCAGTTTGCTTGTCATTTTTTATATCTGCAGTTCTGTATTTTATTTTTGGCTGAAATTTGTTCAGTGGAGCCCAAGCAACTATTGTTTGCCTTCTGGAATTTTTGTGGATTTTTCTGAGTCCAGAAAAGTGCACTTGCAGTTCAAACCTAAGTTTCTTTTGAATTATTATTAATCGTCGCATGCAATAGGATCGACCCCGCCGGAGCCCGACCAGGAGCAAGAGATAAGCGCCGAGCAGCAGATTCCGGAGCTCCAGCAAGCCGAGGAAGCCGACCCCGTCCCCGTCACTAACTTGCCGGAGTGCCCCTCTCACGAGGCCTCGGTCTTCACCCAAGGCAAGCCCCGGAGCATTCTAAGTCTCCCAGTATTTACAATTAAATTACTTGAGTCCTTTTATATTGTGATGCATTAGGTTTAGGAGTTGAATGAATCCTATTTGCTGCATTACCATTCCTTGATGATTGATTAATATCTACCTTGTTATCCTGTTATTTAATTGCAATGTAGAATTGCTTAGCCTGCTTAATAAAAGTAGTAGTTAAGGATGTCTCCGTAATACCCTGATGGGTACTTACCGGATCACGGTTGGCTATATTTGCTATCGTGGAAAAGAACCTGAATAGTAATAAATACGGTCAACTGGAAGGCAAGGCACAAGTTTGGAAACTTGGGGCAGTCCGTCCGTTGGATCGTGTAGGTTTGTATCGATGTTGGCCCTCGTTCATTTTTGAACGCGCCCTTTTACTTAGGGATATGTCGGTGCCGTAATCATCGACCCCAAAGCCGGTTAGAAGCTGTTCGGGCCGGTCTCAACCCGTGTCGTGCCCTCTAGTATGGAAATTGCGATCTGCCGCGTGAGGCCATCGCCAGGTTCCAATTGGGCGGTCCGTGCTTGAACCGCGGCGATTACCACCACGAACAAGCGTCGAGCGGTTGTCCCAATGCATGGACCCGACGGGGAAAGTAGTGGGCTGGTATTAAAGGTCTTTCATCAGCTGGTTTGGAATTCGATTCGAGTCGCCGTCTCCCCCGGTTAGTGGGAAACTATGGCGAGCTTCACCACGATACAACTCCATGTGATATCTAAAGGTTCAACTAAAATGTGGACAAGTCAACTGGATATGGTTATATTATTTGTCTGCTAGACTCAAGTGTGTGCAATAGTTCAGGTGCAAACCTAGAAGAAGGAATAGGTATAAAAGATGACAGCTCATCATTATCATTAATTACCGCTTATCTTAAATTGAGCTTTTCGCAAATTCAAGATCCCAGCTCCACCCAAAAAGGCCTTGCATGTCCTTGGTGTCTTTATTTTCAGTTGGACGGGTAAGTCTAGCTGAGTACATTCCCGTACTCAGGGTTTATCCCGTTGTTGCAGATGGCCAGGTCTACTTCGGCTATTGTAAGCACTGCCTCTACCCAGTGGAAGGTGATGAGGAGTAGGCCCAGGGCAGGGTCGTCCAGAAGCTTTTCCCTTTTTCTTTTGCTGGACTGAGACTACTAGTGGCACATTATCTTAAAAAGGGAGGAGTGAGTTGTGTCGAGTGGATTTATCAAAACAATGTTTTAGTTGGACCACGTGTGTGGTGGTCATGTGTTAAAAACTTATTTAAGCTTCCGCACTTTTAAAATTCAGTATTGTAATAACTCCGTTTTAAATTCCGCACTCTGATATTTTAAATTCGGTTTCATTTTCGCTATGTTGTACCTTTACGAATGTAATCCTTGAATGATGTGATCATGTATGATGTATGGTGTTAGAAATCCTTCGAGGTTTCCGGACTACCGGGGTTATATGGGTTCAAGTATGAGTCAAGGTCAGACGGATTTGACTAAGATAATACTTGAGCTCTTATAATCAGGATGGTTCCGCCACAGCCTGGTATCGGAGCATGGTTCAAGTGATTACCTCCGTGAAGAGCTATTTTCGAACTAAAATGGGTATTTCAAGACTATTTTCAAAATTATTTTCAATTACTAAGTGTGCCCAGTCTCGTCCTTAAGCCCTATACTAGGAATCAGGTGGTTTAAACTGCTAACAGGGTTCAGGGTTTGCTTCATGCTGGATCTTTATTTGCTGGTCCATTCTCGGGAAAAAGAGAATGCGTCGATCGCGAAAAACATGCATAAAATGATTTTTGTGAGATATGAGAGCATGACCGTCCAACCGTCGGTCTAGGTGAGAGTTCTTATACCAAGTATGTGCGAGCTCCACGCAACACATACGAGGGTATCAATGTTTTCAAGGGTTTTATATGTTGGTGCATGGTGTTTAGTGTTGGCTTCTACGTATTTTGCGCATATTGGCCAATACTCAATTGTTTATCATTGGGAATTGCTTTGGCTGAAATGAATCTTCTGCAGGTACACTAACTATGCGAACGAGTAGAACGTGTAGATAACGCATGAGGGATCGTTCTTGCCACCGACTAGAACGTTAGGACTGCGAGTCATGTTAGTGAGTGAGAACGTAAGTACGATCATGCATCATGTTTATATTCATGCATTTACATTACCTCCCCTTAAATTAAAAATTGTCTCTTTTCTATAAAATTTGCCAACTTAATATCCGTCTCACGAGAGTTCGAAACCCTTTTTGTTCCTACAGATGGCCCAGACTAAGTTGACTGCTCGCAAGGCCACCGGAGGCAGAGGAGTTCCGCGTCATCGCTTGGCCACCAAGCTGACCCGGAGGACGTTCTTGACCTATTTCGGGCTGCCGACTATCCTTTGGAGAATTTGCAGGCCGTAGGCTATGAGGACGGACAGGAGCCCAGGTACTCATGGCAGAAGGAGATCTACGGGCAGGATTCCTTGGTCATGGTGGAAATCAAAGTCAAGGCTTTGCCCGCCAAGCCTCACTGGACAGGGTGGACAGAGATCACCAGAGGCACTTGTGCCAAGGATGGAGCCAACAGGGCAGCATACCTAGTGCTGAAGGATATCATCGCCCGCTTCCCCGCCGACCTGGCAAGTGCGATGGCAGGAGTGTTTCCCCGTGGATCACTTTTTCCATTGCGCTGGAAGCAGACTTCGGAGTCAGTCTTGACAGGGAGCCCAGAGGAGAGGTTCTACTGTGACTGTGACACCTGCGATGAGCGCCACTGGAGCTTTGCTAGATGTATGTGAGAGTTTGGAGCGCACTCTTGGGAGCGTGTCCTTCACCCTCACAGCCACCTACCAGAGCAAGAGGAAGCTTCAGGAGGACTTCGACGCTGAGGTTGCTCGTCTGCAGGAGAGGATTCAGCAGCTCACTCTTGAGCGTGACGACGCCCGCACCACAGCAGCAGCACAGTCCACTGCCAGGACAGTTGCAGAGCAGATGTACCTGACTACCGCTCTTCAGAGGGATGAGGCCCGCACCACGCTCGACCAGCTTAGAGAGGGAGCCCACCTCCTGATACAGCAGATCCATGGACAGCAGGCCTACATCGACCAGCTCCACGAGGCCGTCCATCAGATGCACCACGCCGCACAGGAGGCCGCCGCCCCAGCAGCTGAGGTCCCGGATCCCCAGGACGGAGAGGTCCTTGGTCCCGACGCCCCACCAGAGGACGCTGTATCCGCCGCTGGAGACCCCTGAGCGCTAGTTTGTTAGAGATCGTTTTCTTTTGTATAGCTTGAGCTTGCTCGCTAAGTGATGTAACACCCTACACATGTGCTAGTTTTATGTTTAAATGGTTGATGGCATGTAAGCTTTTGGACAAAGTCCGGACTTCGATCCGGCATCTTTTATGGAAATCCGTCGTTTGCATGTCTAATTTCGAGCGATTGTTTTGTGATGTTGTATGGAAATGAGTAATTATACTTGGTCGTGTGCTAAATTTTCGAATTATGTACAGCGCAGTATTTATTCACGATCGATGCAACATCACCTAATGATTGCTTATTAATGGGATATGCAGATGCGGCACACACTCGCAGCCAACGCGGACAGGGGGCAGGACAGGAGGAGAATCTGCCACCTCCCCCACCGCCGCCGATGACGCCGGAAGCGTTCTTTGGCCAGTTCTTGGGTAGCCAACGGAATATGGAGGAAATGCAGAGGCACATGGAGGCCACCCTTCGCAATATCGCTAACAACACTGCACAGCAGCATCATCAACGTCAAGGCCCGGAGCCAACCAGTACACCAGTACAGCTCCTATCGTGACTTCTTGGACACTCGTCCTCTTGTGTTCAAGGAAGCCACCGAACCGCTTGAGGCTGATGAGTGGCTCAACTCCATCCCTCAGAAGTTCCGTCTGCTTCGTCTGACAGAAGAGCTCAAGGCGGAGTACGCCGCCCACATGTTGGAAGGACCCGCAGGCTTATGGTGGGCCAGTACCGTGCGTCCTTGCCAGTAAATGCACGTGTCACTTGGGATCAGTTCTCCACCGCTATGCGCAACCACTACATCCTAGTGGTCTGATGGAAATGAAGGTTGCAGAGTTTATGAGGTTATCCCAGGGAACCAGGTCTATGTCTGAGTACTTGCACAGCTTCAACAACCTCGCTCGTTATGCCCCAGACTTTGTGGATACTGAGGCCAAGAAGATCGCAAGCTTCAAACGTGGCATGAGTGCTGCTATGCTTTCCAAGATGGGCAACAGTCACCGCACCACCTTCACTGACTTCGTCGGTGACTGTCTCAATCAAGAGGCAATGACAGACAGCCGGCTAGCGACAGAGACGCGCCGTCGTGCAAATGAAGGAGGTTCATCCCAGCAAAGGACCCCTTTCGGAGCACGCGCCCCATATCGCCCGCCTGTCACAGGAGCAAGATTTCGTCCCCCACAGAGGAAGATCACCACCAACCGTCCCCGTCCCAGTTTTCAGAAGCCCTACACCGCCCCTATGATGCAGAACAGAACAAGGCAGGAAGTGCCGGAGGTCCAAGACTCCTTATGTGATTGGCCCATGCTACAACTGTGGTCAGACTGGACACCTGTCACGTCAGTGCCCTCGCCCCAAGAAGCAGTACACTCAGCCCCCACCTCGCACCGGTCATGTGCATCACACCCACCGTGGAAGAAGTGCCAGAGGGAGAGCCTGTCACGCACCGCTGGTACGTTTCTTGTTAATCAATGCCCTGCAGTTGTGCTGTTTGATTCTGGAGCATCGCATTCTTTCATAAGTGAGAATTTGTTATAAGAAGTCATTTGAAGTTGATAGAGTTAGACCGGGGATATCAGATAAGTTCCGCCGGAGCTGTTCTCTCCGCGCGTAAAATGGCTAAAGGAGTGGAAATGACCTTTGGGGATAAACAGGCCGTAGTGGACCCCATAGTCATTCCTGGTTTAGGTTTGGATGTAATCTTGGGTATGAGTTGGATGAAACTCTGGAAGGTTAATCTAGACACCGCAGAAAGAGTAGTGTCCATGGTTAGTCCCAGGAATGGATCTTCTTTTCGGTTCAAGTTACCTCGAAACCCCCATGAGATCGGAGTGTTGTTTAATATCACGGCAAAGCGGATAGCTGAGATTCCGGTAGTATGTGAGTTTCCGGATGTTTTCCCTGATGAGTTGCCTGGACTACGCCAGACAGAGATGTGAGTTGTGGTAGTTGTGCTATAGAGTTAGTCCGTCCCTGGAACAGCACCCATATCTCGGAGACCGTATAGAATGCACTCTAAAGAACTCGCGAGCTTAAAGTGCAGTTGCAAGAGCTTTTGGATAAGGGTTTGATACGCCCGAGTTCGTCACCTTGGGCATGTCCTGCTATCTTTGTGAAGAAGAAGGATAAAACTTTAAGGATGTGTGTGGACTACAGACCGCTTAACGCAGTAACTATAAAGAATAAATATCCCTTACCCCCCCGAATCGATGTCTTGTTCGATCAGTTGTCAAAGGCGAAAGTGTTCTCTAAGATCGACCTGAGGTCAGGATACCATCAGATTAGATCAGAAGGGAAGATATACCGAAAACAGCTTTCTCCACCAGATACGGACTCTATGAGTATCTTGTTATGTCCTTTGGATTAACCAATGCACCGGCACATTTCATGTACCTGATGAATCGGTCTTCATGCCAGAGTTGGATAAGTTTGTTGTAGTGTTCATCGATGACATCTTGATATACTCTGAAAATGAGAAGGATCATGCTGAGCATCTACGAGTCGTTCTAACCCGACTTAGAGAGCACAAGTTGTATGCTAAGTTCAGCAAGTGTGAGTTTTGGTTGAAGAAGGTACCTTTTCTTGGTCATGTCCTTTCAAGGAAGGAATTTCTGTGGACCCTTCTAAGGTACAAGAAGTTATGGATTGGGAAGCACCCACGAGTGTTTTTGAGGTTCGCAGCTTTTGGGTTTGGCAGGATACTACCGTCGGTTATTCCATTTTTTTCGAGAATAGCCAAGCCTATGACCCGTTTAAAGCAGAAAAACAAGAAGTTCGAATGGACTCCAGAGTGTGAAACAGCTTTTCGCACTCTGCGAACGTTGTTGACATCCGCACCTGTTTGGCTCAGCCAAACTTGGAGGAACCTTTTGATGTGTTTTGTGACGCATCCAATCCAAGATCGGACTTGGGTGTGTACTCATGCAGAACGGAGAGTTATTGCCTATGCTTCTCGCCAGTTGAGACCGCACGAAGAGAATTATCCCACTCATGATTTGGAATTAGCAGCCGTCGTGCATGCACTCAAGATTTGGAGGCATTATCTTATGGTAACCTGTGTCATATATACACCGATCATAAAGCCTGAAATATATTTCACCCAGCCAGAGTTGAACATGAGGCAGAGAAGATGGCTAGAGTTGATTAAGGATTACAACCTAGAAGTGCATTATCACCCACCCCGGAAAAGCAAACGTTGTAGCCGATGCCTTGAGTCGCAAGACTCATTGCAACTCCCTACAACCACTGTTGGAAGATGGATTTAACCTTATGCACCCTGTTATGGTGAACAACATCACTCTGCAGTGTACCTTGGAAGTGACATCATCGAGAGGCAGAAGAGACCGATGAAGAGATCTGTCAGATTAAGAAGAGGTGGAAATCAGTAGTTCGTTGAACTTCAGAACAGACAAGCAGGAATACTGTGGTATAATCAGCATTTAGTTGTTCCTAAAGATACAGAGCTAAAAGAAAGAATTCTGAATGAAGCTCACAATTCAAAGTTATCCATCCATCCAGGAGCAGTAAGATGTACCAGGATTTGAGAACAAGGTATTGGTGGTCAAAGATGAAAGAAGAGGTCGCAGCCTACGTGGCCAGATGTGATACATGATGCAGGATAAAAGCTATACACCTGAGACCTGCAGGACTGTTGCAACCGTTGTCAATTCCAGAGTGGAAATGGGAAGAAATCAGCATGGATTTCATCACTGGTCTTCCCACTACTAAAAAGGGAAATGATTCTATCTGGGTTATTGTGGATCGATTGTCTAAAGTAGCTCACTTCATACCAGTTAAGACTACACACTGCCCCCATCAGTATGCAGACTTGTATATTCTGAATATCTTGAGATTACATGGAGTTCCGAAAAGGATTGTTTCTGATAGAGGACCCCAGTTCATTGCACGTTTTTGGGAACAGTTGCACAAGGAACTAGGAACTAAGTTGGTAAGGAGTTCTGCCTATCACCCCCAGACCGCAGAACAAACTGAAAGAGTAAATCAGATTTTGGAAGACATCCTGAGAGCTTGTGTTTTATCTTCAGGAGAATCATGGGAGAAATGGTTGCCCCTTGCTGAGTTTTCGTATAACAACAGCTACCAGGAAAGTATAAAGATGGCACCTTTTGAAGCTCTATATGGACGAAGATGCAGAACCCCGGTTAATTGGGTTGAATCCGGAGATCGAGAATTTTATGGGTCAGATTACGTAAAGGATGCCGAAGAGATTGTGCAAACAGTACAGCAACATATTAAGGTAGCACAATCCCGGCAAAAGAGCTATGCCGACACACGAAGAAGACCCTTGGAATTTCAAGTAGGAGATTATGTTTACCTCAAAGTCTCACCCATGAGAAAGGTCCAACGTTTTGGAATTAAGAAGAAGTTAGCACCTTGATATGTGGGACCGTACCAGATCATAGCAAAGAAGGGACAAGTGGCATACGAAGTACAGTTACCCCCAGAAATGAGCATAGTTTTCCCAGTGTTCCACGTATCACAGTTGAAGAAGTGTCTTCGAGTTCCAGAACAAGAAGAAGTTCGGATTCCAGATGTCACCATCAGATCAGACCTGGAATACTACGAACAACCCAAGGAGATTTTGGATACCAAGACCCGAGAGACTCGTAACCAAACAGTGAAGACTTACAAGATTCTTTGGAGCAATCACGGACCCAATGATGCAACTTGGGAAACAGAGGAGTACTTACGCGTAAACTACCCCGCTTTTTATAAAGATTGGTACGTAACTCAAATCTCGGGACGAGATTTCTTTTAAGGGGGAAGGGCTGTGACACCCTAGTGTCAAGCACTGCATTAGGAATTGCAATTAGCTACTAAGAAGCATAAGCAATGCATTGCATCATTTCATGTGCATGAGAGTGCTTTTGCCTTTGTTTATTTATTTGGATTTGGATTTCCTTTGACTTGATGATTTAGATGGATTTCTGTTTTGGCAAAGAGTTTTATAAAATAGAGAATATTGAGTAGAGTGCTTTTCATGTTGGAGTTTTGACCTAGTTCTATATAGTGTGTTAAATAAGAATAAGTCAAACGAAATGGTTTATGTTTCAAAATTTGCTTTGTTTATGTGGAGGATTTAAAAATGGTTTTCAGAAAAAGTGTCTTATATGAAAGTTGTAGAGAAAATTATTTTGAGCAACTTTCATATTTGGGCCAAAACCTAGTTTGGAGTTTTTGAAACTGTTTTGAATGGTCAAAGTTTGAAAAGAATTTGGAAAAAGAAAAAGGAAAACGTTTTCTCCCGCGCCAACCCTTCCGGCCCATCTGGCCTTTCGGCCCAACTCGCGCGCGCCGGCCCAGCTCGCCCGCTCGCGTGCGCCGGCCCGCTCCCGCACTCGCCCGCGCGCCGCGCGCGCCGCGCACCGCCGCCCGCCTGACGCCCGTGCCGTACGCCGACCGCAAGCGCCGCGTGGCCGCCTTCGCCTGCACCGTATCCCGCTCGCCCTATCGCCGCTAGATCGTTGCTCGCTCGATCACGCCACGATCCCTGCTCGCCAGTCGCCGCTCGCCTCGCCTGCCGCGCCCGCTCGCCGTGCACGGCATCGCCCGCGCTGCCCCGCCGACCGCGCCGCCGTGTCCCGCCACGACCACCGGCCGGTCAAGCCGATCAAAACCCCGAGCGCACCGCACTCCCCTCTCCCCACTGCCATTCCAGCTCGCCCGCTCTCACTCCCGCTCTCCCTCTCAGCTCCCACGAACGCGCAAGCATCCGCCACTCTCGCCGACCGTTCACCACCATCACTCCCCTCCACCGTTCCGGCCACACCCGACCACCACCATCCAATCCCTCTCGCCAGCCTCTCCGCCTACGCCGTGCACACGCTGTGCACACGCCGTGCGCACATCGTCATCCCCGACCGAGCCCCGACGCCGCCGGAGGACGAAGCGCCTCCTTCAGTCCGTCAGTCGCCACCGCCGAGCCGCAACGCCGTTCTTCCCAACCCGAGCTCCACCGACTCCTCTTCTTCATCCTCGAGCTTCACCGAGCCAAGGCAAGGTGAGAACACCACCCAGTCTCAACGCTACCGTCTTCTACCACCCGTTTCTCTCCGGCCGAGCGCCATAGGCGCCGCCGCGGACCTCGCTCGTGGCCAAGCTCCTCTGGAGCCACCCGGGCCAAACCAACCCCGTAGCTTTGCTCCTTAAGGTTCACTCGAGTTTTTGCCTTCCCCAATTTCTCCGGCCGCCGCCAGAAACGGCGTAGCCGCGCGATGCCGCCGCCTCCGTGCGCTGCCGCTCGCCGCCGGCATGCTCCGGCCGTGCGCTAGCCAAACCACCTACACCACTCGAAGCGCCTCGTCGAGTCGAGTTCACAAGCCTAGCTTCCCCGCCGGCGACCTCACCGTCGGCGAGGAATCGACGGTCAAACCTCTCCCCTGTTTTCCGTCTCGCCCGAGCCCTCGAGCCAGGCCTCGGACAGGCGATGGCTTTCCGTCTCGCCCGAGCCCTCGAGCCAGGCCTCGGACGGACGATAGTTTTCCGTCTCGCCCGAGCCCTCGAGCCAGGCCTCGGACGGGCGTTTGTTTTTCCGTCTGGCCCGAGCCCTCGAGCCAGGCCTCGGACGGGCGTTTGTTTTTCCGTCTCGCCCGAGCCCTCGAGCCAGGCCTCGGACGGACGATAGTTTTCCGTCTCGCCCGAGCCCTCGAGCTAGGCCTCGGACGGACGATAGTTTTCCGTCTCGCCCGAGCCCTCGAGCCAGGCCTCGGACGGGCGTTTGTTTTCCGACTCGCCCGAGCTAGGCCTCGAGCGAACCCTCGGCCGCTGTCACGTTCGAGCCGGGCCTCGAGCGAGCGCACACCTTTCCGAGCGCCGAGTGTTTCCAGAAAACGTTTTCCAAAATGTTTTTCTTTTTTTCAGTAAATGCTTGTTTATTTTGTAGATCCTGTTTTGTTAGTCCAAATGGAGTGCTTTCAGTTTTGTTAGCTTGTTTGTGAGTAGATCTGCCATGGAAAAATATAAAAGTATTTTTGATAGAAGTTTATTTTACTGTTTTCATTTATTCCAGTTTATATGCTTTTGCTAAGATAAATGGTTATATATGTTGTCTGGTTGAGTTAATTCCGGGAAAATTTGGTGTAAGTTTATTATCATATTTTACACCTGTGAAAAATATATGATGCACTATTTATGTGGAAAAAGTTTCTGTTATGGTTTAAAGTCCTTTTTGGCTGATTTCTTAGAATAAATGTTAAGGTGTTTTATATGCTGAAATAAAATATGGGAAAATTTGCGTAGTCTCTGTTCATAAGGTTCAAGCTAAGAAAAATGTAAGCATGATCTGTTATGTGAAGAAATCTGGAGATGCTTTACAAATGTGCTTTTCTGTGTGTTCCTTTGAAAATTCATGTAAGAAATAGTATAATGTTTCTGTTCATGGAACTTTCTTGATAAGCATAAAATGTGAAGTAGAATCTGGGAAAAATATGAGGTCTGCTATTTAACACTTTTTGGATGGAGAGCTAGTTCAAAGCACCTTTTTGGGCAGTTTGCTTGTCATTTTTTTTATATCTGCAGTTCTGTATTTTATTTTTGGCTGAAATTTGTTCAGTGGAGCCCAACAACTATTGTTTGCCTTCTGGAATTTTTGTGGATTTTTTTGAGTCCAGAAAAGTGCACTTGCAGTTCAAACCTAAGTTTCTTTTGAATTATTTATTAATCGTCGCTTGCAATAGGATCGACCCCGCCGGAGCCCGACCAGGAGCAAGAGATAAGCACCGAGCAGCAGATTCCGGAGCTCCAGCAAGCCGAGGAAGCCAACCCCGTCCCCGTCACTAACTTGCCCGAGTGCCCCTCTCACAAGGCCTCGGTCTTCACCCAAGGCAAGCCCCGGAGCATTCTAAGTATCCCAGTATTTACAATTAAATTACCTGAGTCCTTTTATATTGTGATGCATTAGGTTTAGGAGTTGAATGAATCCTATTTGCTGCATTACCATTCCTTGATGATTGATTAATATCTACCTTGTTATCCTGTTATTTAATTGCAATGTAGAATTGCTTAGCCTGCTTAATAAAAGTAGTAGTTAAGGATGTCTCCGTAATACCCTGATGGGTACTTATCGGATCACGGTTGGCTATATTTGCTATCGTGGAAAAGAACCTGAGTTGTAATAAAATACGGTCAACTGGAAGGCAAGGCACAAGTTTGGAAACTTGGGGCAATCCGTCCGTTGGATCGTGTATGTTTGTATCGATGTTGGCCCTCGTTCATTTTTGAACGCGCCCTTTTACTTAGGGATATGTCGGTGCCGTAATCATCGACCCCAAAGCCGGTTAGAAGCTGTTCGGGCCGGTCTCAACCCGTGTCGTGCCCTCTAGTATGGAAATTGCGATCTACCGCGTGAGGCCATCGCCAGGTTCCAATTGGGCGGTCCGTGCTTGAACCGCGGCGATTTCCACCACGAACAAGCGTCGAGCGGTTGCCCAATGCATGGACCCGACGGGGAAAGTGTGGGCTGGTATTAAAGGTCTTTCATCAGCTGGTTTGGAATTCGATTCGAGTCGCCGTCTCCCCCGGTTAGTGGGAAACTATGGCGAGCTTCACCACGATACAACTCCATGTGATATCTAAAGGTTCAACTAAAATGTGGACAAGTCAACTGGATATGGTTATATTATTTGTCTGCTAGACTCAAGTGTGTGCAATAGTTCAGGTGCAAACCTAGAAGAAGGAATAGGTATAAAAGATGACAGCTCATCATTATCATTAATTACCGCTTATCTTAAATTGAGCTTTTCGCAAATTCAAGATCCCAGCTCCACCCAAAAAGGTCTTGCATGTCCTTGGTGTCTTTATTTTCAATTGGACGGGTAAGTCTAGCTGAGTACATTCCCGTACTCAGGGTTTATCCCGTTGTTGCAGATGGCCAGGTCTACTTCGGCTATTGTAAGCACTGCCTCTACCCAGTGGAAGGTGATGAGGAGTAGGCCCAGGGCAGGGTCGTCCAGAAGCTTTTCCCTTTTTCTTTTGCTGGACTAAGACTACTAGTGGCACATTATCTTAAAAAGGGAGGAGTGAGTTGTGTCGAGTGGATTTATCAAAACAATGTTTTAGTTGGACCACGTGTGTGGTGGTCATGTGTTAAAAACTTATTTAAGCTTCCGCACTTTAAAAATTCAGTATTGTAATAACTCCGTTTTAAATTCCGCACTCTGATATTTTAAATTCGGTTTCATTTTCGCTATGTTGTACCTTTACGAATGTAATCCTTGAACGATGCGATCCTGTATGATGTATGGTGTTAGAAATCCTTCGAGGTTTCCAGACTACCGGGGTTATATGGGTTCAAGTATGAGTCAAGGTCAGATGGATTTGACTAAGATAATACTTGAGCTCTTATAATCAGGACGGTTCCGCCACAGGGATGGATACCTCTAGGCCTCCGCACTTTGACGGCTCAAACTTTCCCTACTATAGTGCTAGAATGGCTTGCTACCTAGAAGCAGTTGATCTAGGTGTTTGGAGAGTCACCCTCGACGGGATGAAACCCTTTAAGAATCCCGATAAGCCTACCGCGGGTGATGAAAAAGAAATTCATCTTAATGCTAGAGCCAAAAATTGCTTTTTTGAATCTCTTAGCATGGATGTCTTTAACCATGTTTTTACTTTACAAACATCTCATGAAATTTGGTTAAAGCTACATGAGCTCCATGATGGTACAAGTAATGTACGTGAGCAAAAATATCACCTAACTAAAACAAGTTATGATTCCTTTAAAATGAATGATAATGAGCTTGTTCGTGATATGTATTCTCGTTTGAATCTAATTATCAATGAGCTCAATTCTATAGGAATCACAAAGCTAGGTGATGCGGATATTATGAGGAAGATCATCTCCGTGCTTCCAAAGAACAAGTATGCAACCATCATCACCATCCTCCACAACATGGAGGACTTGAGCACCGTGACTCCGGCCATTGTCATTGGCAAATTAGTGGCATTTGAGATGTCACGCAAAATGGGTCAAGAAGAAGTCTCTTCATCAAGCAAAGGCATCGCTCTTACATGTGATGAGCACAAAAAGATGAAGGGCAAAAAGCAAATTGAGACAAGCTCAAGCTCCTCAAGTGAAGAAGAAGAAGAGGATGATGAAGATGAAGAATCAAGTGATGATGATCAAGCCTCTACCTCATCCGACTCCTCCTTAGATGAAGAAGAAACAATCAAGCTTATGAAAGGAGTGAAGAGGATGATCCGCAAGCTCAATGTCAAGGGTGTGCCCATCGCAATTGAAGATTGCCTCTTCACCAATCAAAGAATAGAGCAAAGAAAAAAGGGATGCTATAGATGTGGCAAGAGAGGGCATTTTGTGGAAGATTGTCCAAAACAAAAGCCCACACCCAAGGACAAGAAAAAGAAGGGATGCAAGGCCAAAGCTCTCACCACCATCAAGACATGGGATGATTCATCAAGTGATGATGAAGCCCAACACAAGAGGCGCGGTCACAAGCACTCATCATCAAGCTCCTCACGTATGTGCCTTATGGCACGAGGTAACACAAGCTCTATCTCTAGTGATAGTGATAGTGATAGTGATGATGAGCTACCTTCTTATAATGAACTTGTGCAAGATAATCTCAAGTATGCTAAGGCTTGCACTAGCCAACAAAAGAAAATAAATGCTTTAAAAGAAAAATTAGATAGTTCTCAACAAGCTTATAATGCCATGCTTGATCAATATGAAACTTTTTCAAACCTAAATGTTGAGCTATCTAATAAAATTGAGAAACTTGAGGCTGGTGCAAACACAAGTGATAGCACAAGTAATGATGAGCAACTTGTTAAGAAGAATGAAAAACTAAAAGCAAAGTTAGCTAGCACACAAGATGCTTACAAAAGTTTGCTTGCCAAAATGGAAATTATGTGCACACATTGTGATGAGCTAACTAATAAAGTTGCTAATCTTGAAACCATCGGAGCAAACCCCACCGAGGCACCTAAAATTGAAAAATCAACCTTTAATATGCCTAAAAAGGATGCCTCTACTTCTTGCATTGATTTACTTGATTTAGACTCACCCATTTGCAAACAAGCTTGTGTTGAGAATGTGATTGTAGAAACATGTACACAAGAAGTTGCAATGGAGAATGAGAAACTAAAGCAAGAAGTGGCTCGCATCACCAAGGACTTGACTCAAGCAAAAGGCAAGACAAAGCAAACCCGAACTCATCAAGATAACACCAACAAGGGAGCAAACTGTGGTTTATTACATTTGCCACAAGGAAGGCCACAAGTTCTATGAGTGCAAGGTGAAGCATGAGGGAGAAAAGAAGAAAGAGAAAAACAAAAAGCAAACAAGCAAGCTCTCCAACACCTACACCAACAAGGTGAACAAGAAGGCCTCCACACCTTACCTTTTGAAGAAGAAGAAGAATGACAAGGTGGTGGCCATCAAGGTGAACAAGCAAGCCAACAATGGGGCCAAACGCATTTGGGTGCCTAAGGATATTATCTCCACCATGAAGAGCACCAAAAAGGTTTGGGTCCCGAAAGGGAAGTTACAGATACATGGGTGTATGCCGAGTCTCTGAGTGATGAGTGATTGTCAACTGGGATGATGCGCATGTTCTTTGGCTTGTGTTGTGCAGGTGTCGAGCACGGATACAGTGATCAAAGGCAAGGTGAAGGTCAAGTAGAGACGTGCCGTGCCGAGGGACCGAGAGTGGCGAAGGGCGGACGTGAGGCTTGGACTGAGGGACCGGTGGCCCGAGGATCAGCTGTGGTGGCTGACAGCCTAGGACAGCGACGAGCGAAGACTTGCGGTCATGTGTTGCCTGAGTCGAGGACTTGAGGACACGTGTCGGTGGACGCGGTGCACGAGCGGTGCATCCCATCTACGGCTCGGTTTGGTGGTTGAGCCACAGAAAAACCACTGAGGACGGTTTCCAGGTTTGGGCCTCAAAACCTGGGTGCTGATGGTTTCCGAGTTTGGGCCACAAAACTCGGGCTGAGGATGGTTTCTGAGTTTGGGCCACAAAACTCGGGTTGAGGACGGTTTCCAGGTTTGGGCCTCAAAACCTGGGTGCTGCGGGTTTGCTGAGTTTGGGCCTCAAAACTCAGGCCTTGGATGGCTGGTTTCCCGGTTTGGGCCTCAAAACCGGGGGTTGGCTGTGAAGGCTGGTTTCCCGGTTTGGGCCACAAAACCGGGGGTGCGACGTCCGGGAAAGGACAAGCAGAGCGGTGGCGGCACGTGGCGGCAATCGGTGAGGTTGCGTCGAGGCAACGCTACCAGTTGTGCGGGCGTGGCCATCGGATCACCACCTACCATGAGTTGGTCCAGAATAACCCTAGGGTTTAGCTAGTTCGCTCTGCAATTAGAGAGGGGTAGAGTAGGAATTAGAATTAGGATAAGTAGAGGGAGACACCCTCCTCCAATTTCATCTCAGTCATTTGCTCTTTGCTTCTAGGGTTTCCTGCTCTCCCAATCCCCTGATGTAGCTAGCTGAGATCCGCAGAGAACCATACTTTGTGTACTGGAGATTTTGAGGAAGTGAGGCCGTAACCTCACTGTTGTAGCGTGCGGTAGCCACACGGTTGCAGATCGATGACTTGATTCACGTTTTTGTTTGTGTTCTTCGCGTTCTTCGTTTCACCGCGATTTTCCCGTCACTCGATCTCCCTCTCTATTGCATCTTTGTGAAATCCGTTTGAATCAACTTGTTCGTTTTTGAAAGGAGATCATTTCTACCGAAGGAATTCATCTAACTCCGAACAAGTAGATCGGGTTGATTTCATTTTCGTGGCGCTTCTTCGTTCATACTCCTCCCCTTTCGATTTCCCGGTGATTGAATCGATTTGAGCGGATGATTTCTTGGGGATAGTCTCCTAACTACCTCGTGATCATCCTCTCCAAGTTTGGGATCAAGGGATTTTGGTTTGGATCGATTTGGAGAAGATTTGAGTTGAGGGCGACCAAAATCGCCCTTTCTGGACACCCGCGGACAGTCCGCCGTTGGAGGTGCGGACAGTCCGCACGTCGGGCTCCAGCCTGTTCAGTGGCTGCGCGGCTCGGACGCTTTGGTCCGGAGTGACCTGCGAACAGTCCGCCGGTCTAACTCGCGGACAGTCCGGGAGCCGACAAGGGGACTTTCAGCAACGTTGCTGTTTGGTCCATTCGGCCGGCGGACAGTCCGCCACCAAGTCGCAGACAGTCCACAGTAGGGGCGGACAGTCCGGGACTCTAGGGCCGGACAGTCCGGGACTTGCCTGAAGGTTGTGTTTTAGTGCGTTTGCTCTCCCGGCCTCTTCGCTTGGTTTCCGGACTTCTCGTTTGACCCTAGAGTTGATCAAGGAACCTCTCTAGGTATCTTTGCTACTTGTTAGCATAGGTATTTGGGGATTTCTCAACGTAGCCGTCTATCTACGTTCGGGACTTGATTTTTGAAGGTCGAACTTGTTCCGGTGCTTTTGGAGTTTGGTTCGTTCTTGCTTTGTGGTGCCTCGCTGTGATCCTAGGGATCATCCACCCTCTTCCAAGGGTCGTGGGCATCACGGTTTCCGTCGAGGTTTCTTGGGGTTGATTTTGGGACATTTGGCCCAAGATTCGAAAGAATTTTTGTTGGCTCCCATTCACCCCCCCCCCCCCCCTCTGGTCGCCTTGCTAGTGCATTCTCGGTCCTTCAGAAGTGAGTAGTCAAGTAGACAAACGGGGAATTTGGAGACTTGGCAAAAGTTGGGTGCGTATCATGGGATGCATCACATTGGATCATGTCATTGCCAAGTATGTTAGTGGGTACATTGGACCCAAGTTCCCCCTCCCATGATAGGTAACTAGATTTAAATTCTTACAATTTCCTTTAGCATCTAGTTACTTCATTGCCTAGGTTTGCATTTGTATATTCATATCTTTAGTCATGCACTCATTAGGCTTATCATATGGTAGTTTTGCTCGGTATCACTCTCATCCTTGGAGCAAACCTACATGGTTTAATTTGCTTAGGAGCACGGCACATAGCTTCTCTTACTTATATTTATCTTATATGTGCCAAAGTCCAAATAGTAGATAAACCACCCCGATTACCATCTTCAATTGGTGTCACATTTCTAGTGATGTCAACTTGTAAAATGGTAGTTTGACCTTACAAGTCAATGTGCATGTCTCCTACAAGTATTTCAAACTTGTATGCACACTTTTAGGGGGAGTTTACTCTACAATTTGGAAGCTTTGAGACTAACACTACTTTCAAGTTTATCATGTGTGTAGTAGTCTCATTGCAAGGAAAATGGAGTCCTCGGAGACAAGCATCATGTGTGGCAATAATCCAATTGATATCTACATGTGGTATTCCTAACCGATATCATTATGTTGATTTCAATTTGATACTCTTATATGCTTTCTCCATGTATTATATAGATTAAACTCCTTTGTGCATTAATTTGCCGGTTATGCATATGCTTTGTCATACACCATATGTATGCATACACATAGGGGGAGTTTTAGTTTATATAATATGAGAGTCAAGTCTTGTGATCAATTCCTCTCCACATAAAAAGGATCACAAAATTTGACCCTCCCTTGTGCTACTAATGTCTTCCTTTTCGGTGTTTGATTCCAAAGGGGGGAAATTGAGGGACCAAAGCAAACCAAAACAAATAAAATAACCAAAACCAAAATTTAAAATTTTTATGGTTATATCTTTGGGATGGTCCGAGAAAGGGAGGAAGTGGATTGTGGAGTTAAGGGGAGACTTAAATCCATAATACCGCAAAGGGACTCAATTGGCAAGGGCAAGATATGTTAAAAGTATTGTTTCAATTTGGTATCTTTTAGCATCATATGATCTTGCCTTTGCATTGCATCCTAGCAAGTAGTCTGCATTTTTAATTATGTATCTATTATTTGCTTGCTTTGGTTGTGTTGTCATCAATCACCAAAAAGGGGGAGATTGTAAGGAAAATGGACCTCGGCCCATTTAACTTTAGATTTTGGTGTTTGATGAACAACATAACCAAATTGGACTAATATGCTTGCTAGTGTTTGTTTTGTAGTTCAATAGGGTGCAAAAGGTGGCTTGGATTAAGGCGGCGTGGTGATCCGATGATCAACATCTCAAGCAAGACATTTGAAGCTAAGTAGAAGACTCTCAAGATCAAGCAAAGTCCAAGGCACAAGAATGGAAGCTTGCGCGCTTCTCGATACCTCGGTAAAAATACCAGAGTCGTCGACGGGAGTTTGCATCTCTATCACACTCTTTAGCTTCCGCATTTACATTGCTACCTTGTTCATGTGCTTTACCTTTCCTAGTTTGATATGCTAGTTGATAGGTTAGGAAACTAGGTTGCATAACTCCTTTTTGCGGTAGAGATAGCAAACACACCTAGCTAAACCTTAGTTGCACATTAGATAGTTTACTTTCTTGCATAGGTTTTGACTAGGTCGAAATTAGAGGCATAGTTTAGAATAGAAGTTTTAAGTTGCCTAATTCACCCCCCCCCCCTTCCCCCGCCTTAGGCGTCACGGTCCTTTCATCGATGTCCGGTGTATATCGGATCGATGCTCTAATCTTCCGCTAAGAAGAAAAGAAGCGAGAGCGATTTGTGCTGATAACGTGTTTAGCGTAGAGTATCTTTGATGTAAAGTAAGAGACTCGGGAGGCAAAATGAGAGTGAGAACTGTCTCTTCCATTGATCCATAGTTGTACATATATATATATACATGAAGGTCAGTAGCAACTGTCACCATCCGAGAGAGATCGAGAAAAAGAGAGCGGATGAGATCAACCGGCTCTTAGGAATAACATTGTGATCAGTCTAACAGACTCCACCCACCCCGATCCCGACCAGCCACGACGCGGGTGGCGGACATCATACCATGTGGCTATACCCATACTGTTTCTATCACCGTGTGACGTGACCTGAGAGGCAGCCGGCCGCGCGTGTGGATTTGATCTCAGGAGTGCGCTCGTGTCCGCTCGCCATGCCAGTGCGTCCCGAGACGTGCAGTCCAAGCAAAGCAATTGAGAACTTCGAGGCAACACTGTGTCCGTGTGCGTCGGCTGCACAAGCTGTTCTACGATCCCGAGGCAGATCCCTATTGGGATTTCGCCGCGGTCGCCGCACAGTTCGGGGGGACCAACAACTGCTTTTCTCCTATCCGGAGACCACGAGCACATGCACACATGGCGAGGAGAGCCAGATGTTCGTGGCCGCGTCGCCTCGTTGGACCCACGCCACGCAGAGGATCTCTGCGCGCCGTGACCACCATGGGCCGCGGCCAGCCGGAGCCAGACGGCAAGTTGCCAAGTTGCTCGAGGGCGGGGACGGACGACCAGGCGGGGCCACCGGGAGGGGTCCCTACCGACGAGCAACTGAGCAAGTGGCAGAAAATACGAGACGTGACTGTCTGTCTGACTGAGCTGACCGGGCCTGGTGCCATCCAAAAATGCCGATAAAGTGCGAAGGCACGTACTCCGGCTCGATAAACATACCCCGGCTCGATAAACATACCACCATGCTGTGCGCGGCTCGGTCTCGTGGCCCACCAACACTCCGTCCGGCAGGTCGTGATCGTGACCGGAGATGGTGGCTCGTACCATGTGTTGTTGTGCGGAGCAGCCCACGAAAGGAGACGAACGTGACAGGACTCGTGGCCGGCGTGACTTGAACGTGTGGCGTGCACACACGCGACTGCATGCACGGTCGCACCTCGTACGGACGAATCATCCGCTGGTCTCTGCTGTCTGCACTCGCACGGAAGCACCCCCGCATGGCGGCCGGACGCATCTGCTGCGGTCCCCGCGTCGCGCGGGCGGCAGCTTCCCGGTGGTCCCAGCTTCCCCTAAAGTTGTACGCATTACTACTTTACCTCAAAAAAAATATGTATTGAGTAGCAGCCGCCGCCGAACAGAAAAAAAGGCCGCTGTCGTGTGGCAGAACCTCCCGGCAAAGTGGCCCACCTGCACACATCATCATCTCCCAGAGCTCTGATGACCGTGCACGCGTACCACTTTACTGGAAAGATCCGTCGGGTGTCCCCGATAGAACCCCGAATTATCCACGAGTTACAGGATCATCCTCCATTTGAGTGAAATAACGACAACATTACAGCAGTTGATACAAAATTGACATCGGAGAGCGGAAGCAAGGTAAGATAAAATTTTACAAACATGAATAAGTTACATTTCAAATAAACTTACTTGGATTGCAGAAGAAGAGCAGCACTACAGAACCTGACTTAGGTAGACCACCCAAGTCGAAGAGAGAACCACCAGATCATATCGAGCCCACGGACATGATCCAGAAAGACACCACAAGCTAAAACCTGCAACAGAGGATTAACAAACCCTGAGTACATGAGGGTACTCAACAAGACTTACCCGACTAAGAAAAAGACTCCAAGGGCATGCTGGCTTAAGGGATGTAGTGGGGCTAGCAAAAGAGAAGAGCTTTGCAGAAAAAGCTTTCTACTTGTTCATCCTATTTTCAAGTTTTAGCGGTGCATTAAGTTATTAAGCAGTATCCACTTTGCACCTATCTACATCAAACACTTGTTTAAGCATCACATCTCATGATAAACTTTTCTTGCCATCATCTTCACTTGATTAAACTACGCTGAGGGGGCGAGGATGAGTCTCCTTTTCTCGTGGAGCAAACGACGATTCGAACCGCTTGATCTACCCAGCTGGGGCTTCCTTATCACACGACATATGCGAGACCGAACTCGCATACATCAACCGTCCCGTGGATCCGCTCAAACCGGACCGGAGCCGCGCCACCCGGGAGTACAGTACACCACCGTCCTACCTCGGCCTTGTTGAGTCCGTCCAACAGGGGACCGAGCAGGGTGGGTACACGCTACTCCCGCCATCTCTCCACTCCCAGTGCGCGGGTGCGCCGTTCCAGTAAGAGCATAGCCACAGTAGGGCTTATCGTAGCATGTGACCAGTACTAACAAATAGTTCTCGATCCAACGGGCCAACAGCGGACGGGCCCTAGGCGACACAGGCGGAAACACTACACCAGGACTCCATTCCTGTGCAAGTTACCCGCCCGGTCTCAGTTTAAATATCATCATATTGGGGTTCTCACGACCCATAGACAGAGTCAAAGAGAGAAAAGGTAAAACCTATATCTCGCGAACGATGAAACCATCGATCGACTTCTACCGAAGTCTAAGCATTGCTAAGCATTTGAGATCGTCTTATCACTACTGATAGGATATCATCAGGGGATTATCTGGAAATCCAAGGTATTCATGCAGCAACGGTTTCATTCAACTCCTACTTACTTAATGCACATTTCACAAGACCTACAGTGTAATAAAGTATTTGTAAAACAGAGAGTGGGCGTATGCACCGGGGCTTGCCTATGTTGCAGAGAAGACTAGGATCTCCAAAAGATCCACAGAAGTTAGTTCCTTAGAGACTTGAAGTCGAATCTTCCCGAAGAAGCTTGTCCGACGAAGTTCTCCTTCTGATGCTTGATCTAGTGGACCTCCTCGATCTGAAGCTTGCTCAACGCAACCATCCGAAGCTTGCTCAACACGACCATCGACTCTCTCGTATGAACTACACGTATACAATGATGCATGCTTTAGTATGATGCAATGCATGCCAAGGTGCAAGACAAACAAATGCGTAACAAAAGTTAACACAAGATAGCAAAGGTCAAGTACAACTTTCCTACGCGATAAAGTTGCAAACCAACAAAACCAACTAGTAACCTACCAACTAGTGTTCCTAGTGTAGTGTGTCATTTTTATACAATATTAAAAGATGGATTAACTAAAGTGTTTAAGAGTGTATTACAAACAACATCCACTGCCATGGGATCTCGGAGTGGGGATGTCCCATGGTTTTCAATCAAGACATTTAACCATACAAGGTGTAAACCAAAACTTAAATGTTTATTAACCATTTTTTTTACAGTTGTTGGAGCAGACTACTCTAGTTCACTACTCTAGTTCACCTTAAGCAATGATAGGTTATACTAACTTTTCTGAAAGCTCATTAAGTTAGCTATCACTTCATTTTATCATCTTAAGTGATTCAAGAACCAACAAAGTCAAACAATACAATCAAACACTGCTGTCCAGATTTTGGACAGATTTACACAATCAAATTGAACTATCAATAACTAGAGTTCCAAACCTCCAAAAATGATGATTGAGGACAATTTGGAAATCTTAACTAAATGTCTACAAACTTGTTATTAACACCAAAGGTTGATTCTAGCCTTAACAAGGTCAATTAGTGCAAAGAAGAAGTTCTGTCCAGAATTTGGACAGATTCCAACACTGCACAAAGAACAGCCATATCTGGAGTTTCAAAATATTTCAAACTATGAACCTAGACTTTTCGGAAAGCTTATCTAATTACCTACACTTTTATTATCATGAACTTGAGTTGATTCTACAGCAATTTAGGTCAAACAACTTGGGCAAACATCCCTGTCCAGATTCTGGACAGATTTGATCATCCAACTTCAAACAGCTCTAACTGGAGTTCTAGGTCATTAAAAGATATGATCCTTAACAATTTAGAAAGCTTAAGAAGTCTACTACAACTTTGTTTTTATGGTCAAGAGGTGATTTACCAGTTAAGACAGCTCAACAACTTCATTTCACCGATCTGTCCAGAAGGAAGGACAGATTCGACCTGAACCTTATAAAATCCATAACTCTTAGTCTAACAGGCCTAAAATCATGAAATTTTGGGACAAACTAGATATAGAAGTTAGCTACAACTTTGGTATTTAACACTATCACAGAAAACATGATTTACATAGTGGAAACAACCCCTCAACAAAAACTGATCCTGCAGCCATGCAATTCACCAATGAGATCAAGTGTGTCTCTTAATCAAAAACCATAGTCATATATAACCAACCAATTCTTTGCATGACAAAATCATGAAACAAAAGATTACTAGAACAGCAAGGTTAACTCTAACATAAATCTTTAACCATCATTTAAGTAGCTTAATTAATAGAGACCAATTAGTAAAGTAATAGAGACCATTTAGTAAAGTGATTTAGTTTTAAGCTTTTACTATTATTTTATGCGGTTAAGTGACTAAGTGCTATACTTAACAAAGGTTATTAAAGTGTTTAAGTTGATCATCAGAGCTTAACCATGTATTTGTTCTAATCAAAATCAGCATGATCTAATTGGTTAACTTAGGCTCTACTAACTACCATTTTATAATTAAATATAAAAATTTGGGTTTAACTAAAGTTTGTCAAATGGAGTCCAAACTTCTCGTGATGGTGGATTACAGCAAATAAAGGTTGCAAAACAAATTTGAGAATTTTTGGATTATTATTTTGACCTACAGAAATGAATTAAGGTTTAAACATTATTTAATTATTTAAATAGGCTTAAACTAAGGATGAAATTTTATTTTGTCCAAATGACCTCAAAATTTTTGTGGAGCTTCATCACATGACACAAACAACATAAAAAATATTTTTATGATTTTTGGACAACTAAATATCCCTATAAAAATTATTCAAAGTGCATTTATTAATTAAATGACCAATTTAAAGCACCATCAAAATTTATCCAAACACCAAGTTTCATATTTTTCCTGTGTAGAGCACCTCATCAGGAACACAACAAAATTTGTTTCACAATTTTTGGAGCTGTATTTATTTACCTATGCCTTTATCTATTTTCAGCACATTTAGGCAATTTCCGAAAATAGGAAAAAGGCAAAACCCTAATGCTTACTGGGCCGAAACCGGCCCAACGTCACTGACGGACGGGAATCCGAGGGTCAGGCTTCGGCCTCGGCCTCGGCCTCGGCCTTGACCGCGGCGCGGGGCGTGAACTCGAGGCTCGGCTCGAGGGTCAGGCTCGGCCTCGGGCGGGACGCGAACTCGAGGCTCGGCCTCGGGCGAGACGCGAACTCGAGGCGTGACTTCGTAACGGCGGCGTTGACCACCGGCCGTTCTCGCCGGCGGCGAGGCCACGGGCTCATCCGAGGCTACCTACGTGTTCGGCTCGGCCTCGCGATCACACCCAAGGTCTCGGTCGGGCTAGGGGGTGAATGCAGACGGAGCTAGCTTCGGCTACGAGAATGGCGGCTCGGTTCCGCCGTTCCCGACGCTCGCCAGCGTTCTAGCCAAACCAAGGCGGTCGAGGCTACACGAACGCGAGTATCGGCATCAGAGGCCTCACCTAGGGTTGGTGCTCGCGTTGGATAGGTCGGAGGTGCTCGGGGAGATGAAGGTCGACCGTGGCGGCGAAGATGGCGGCGGACCGGGGCTTCACGGTGGCGTTCTGGCCCCTCCGGCGCGGTAGCGACCTGGACGTCGAGCCGATCAAAGGGAGTGGGTCAAGGCGGATCGAATGGCGCAAACGAATTAGACCGAGGAGCTTCGTACCCACCGGACGACGACGAACGTGGCCGCGGCGGCACTCCACCGGAGTTGGAGAAGACGACCACGGCCCGGGCAATGCAGGCGACAAGAACTCGATTCAGTGAGTTGGGAAGGTGGGTGAGGTCATGGCGGAGCTCTGGTTAAACCGGCGACAGCAGAGGAGGCCCGTCCGCGGTGAATTTCACCGGCGGCGCTCCCTGGTCTTGCCGGCCGAAAAATGGAGAGAAAGGGAAAGGAGAGAACCACGACGACCGTAGGGTTTTTGTAGGCGGCGAGGAGCTCAGGGAGTGCGCCAGCGAGTTGTGCATGCAGTGGGAGAGAGTGGCGCGTGGATAGGGACGTGTCGACGCCAGAACGCCGCTGTGTCCACGACGGCCGCCGTGGAGGCCATGCAAGCCTCCATGGACTGTAGCTACAGTGAGTTCTGTCCCCTTTTGAATTGCGCCCAAATTTTTAACTAAAGTGCAAAATCTGTAAGAATGAAAGTTGTTCAGAATTTTGTGATCTACAGACTTGCTTAAAGAACTATGTTCCAATTCGGCCTAGTTTTTGAATTATAGTTTGAATTCAAATTTGCCCCAAACTGATTTCTCAAATTACTTTGAAATTTTCTGAAGAACTTCAAAATCTGTGAATATGAAAGTTGTCACATATGGCATTCCCTACAACTTTGATTAAAGGACCAAGGTCAGATTCTCAATGGTTTGAAAGTTGTAGTTCAAGGGTAAATTCTAGGGTTTAAGCAAATTTGATTTAATTCAAATTCTATGCAGAATCTGTGTTAACTTTATATACCAAAGTTGTTCCATTCATTAGTATCTACAACTTTGTTTTAAGGGCCATGCCCAGATTCAGCTTGGATTTTAGTCTTTATCATAGAGCCACTATAAGGACTTGTTCTCATGAACCATATAACCCTATTGGTCTATCTTCACTATTGGTTAGAGCAAAAGTTGACCCGACAAATAGTGCCTTAGTTGCCCCAAGTTTATTTCCAAGAATTCATTTTAGAATTAGCCAAAGTTTCTTAAGTATGGTTTTGGGATTGTTATTTCATGTGACACACATTACACACTCATACAACACACATAATTAAACATGGGAAATCATCACACATGATATGCTTATATGCCATGATACTAGATGATTATGCATAATATTCATCATACTTAGAGTTTTAATTAACGCTTAACACCGGGGGTGTTACATGTCGCCGCCGCCACTCCAAGTGCCGCCGCCACTGCCTTTCCGCTTGGTCTCCTCTCTCCTCCCTTTTTAATAATTAGGCCGGAGGAAGTGGGGATCCATCGTTCTTAATAATTTTTCCCAATAGATCGAGTTCTTAGGGTTTGAATTTATTCATGTCAAGTATTGTGGTATTAGAGATTTATCTCATCCTTCTCCTCTTCGGCGACGGTGAAGGAGAAGGATGGAATTGTCTTCTCCATGGCGTCTCCGTTGAAGATGAGAGCGACAACTGCGGCGTCAGTATCTTCACCGACATGATGACATGGAGACTTTTGTTTCCGGACAGCGGCATCAAGACGAAGATGATCTCGCTGTCATGGAATAATTTTCTCCGGTCACTTCTTCATTTTGTTGTGATTAGATCTGGTCACAATGAAGGACTAGGGAGAATAAGTTTCAGATCAGTCTTCCTCATTCTTCGGTGGCAGAAAGAAGAAGAAGGAAGACACAAGAAAGAAGAAGTTTCTCAACTCCACCTGCAGGAATGTTGGCCGTCTGTTGGGCATCTATTGTCTGGCCTAAAACAATTGTTGCCGAGTATTTGCCTGTGCGGCCATCTATATGAAGCGTCAAATAGGTTTGGATTTGAGAGTTTGAGCTATTCGCAGTGTGGGTGCAATATAGATGAATATCAGTTTCTGGATATATGTTTTTTCCAGAGTACTTGTAATGGGATGATGTACTCAACTATATTTTAATACAATTCTCCTTTCGTCTTAAAAAAAAAAAAAGCTTCGCCTAAAGTCATCCTCCCCTGGGTCCACCAAGCTGCTAATAGGAGGGAACCTACCAGACAATGTTGGATGCATCCAGACCCCAGATTACATTAGATATTAGATATATAGTTAGCGCTAATACAAACATGGGCTGACGTCCGAAACAGATCCTCTGCAGTACGTACGACATTGACGGAGATTGATGATGTATTGTTTTCTCTTTACAAAAGTCCCGATTGCTTTCAACACGCGGCGTAGTCGTTGCGCGCCGCTCTCCAGCGTCGCCATCCTGACTCCCGTGGTCCATGCACGCGGCAGATTGGCCTCTACTAAGTACTCCCTCCGTCCAAAAAAAAAGAGAGAGAGTTGTTATGGGATGCGTGCTGGTCAAACTTTCTCAACTTTGACTGAATTTTATTAATACATTATTTTATATATTTGGTCAAAGTTAATATCTGTTGACATTTTTGGAAACAAGAATGACTCTTTTTAGGGACGGAGGAAGTAGTATATATATATATATATAAAGAGTCAATCTCGCTGGTGGTCTCGTCGTCCTCCGCATCCGCAACGCCCTCTGCAACGCCGCGCCTCTCCCTCACCGTTGTCCCGCCTGCTCCCTCGCCCTCCAAGTCCAAGCCTTTCTTCCTTCCTCGGTGAGCAGAGCTGATCCAGGCAGGCAGACCTCAAGGCCCGCAGCATCAGCATCGCGCTCTCTCGCTCGCTGCTCAGCTCAGTCCCTACGCGTCCTCGATCGGTCCACCGGTAACGTTCCTTCACCTATTCTATTCTGCACCCTAATGCTCTGCTGTACTAGTAGTAGTAGTACTCTATCTGGAGCGTGGCAACTGTCCTTCAGCTTGAGTCCTTATAGATTCTTCACCCAATTCTGCACTTCCCTTACCGTCGTCGCATGACGATGATCACGTGACATCCTTTTTGTTCCGTCATTCTTCTTCCTCCGACCTTGAAAATTGTTTTCTTGTTGTCTTTGCTGCTCTTCCAATTAACTAACAGAGGACTCCGGAGCCACGCCGCCCGCCGATGGCCACTCCGCCCGCCGTCGGCCTCACCGTCATCCTGCTCTCTGCCAGCGCGGGCGTCCACTCCGGCGCCGGCGCCTTCGGCTTACTCGCCAGCTTCACGGGGGTTCTCGCCGGCACCATCCTCGTCGCCGTTGGCGTAGGCATGGCTGACGACCACCCGGCGCCCACCTTCCCTGCGGCGTTCGGCGGTGCACGACGTGCTCTCGCAGCGTTCCTGCGCCGCAGCACCGCCGCCGTCGGGCTCGCCGTGGCTTCCTGCGCCGTGGCGGTGGTCTCCGGCCAGGCAGGGCCCGTGCTGTGCTTTGCCATGTTCGCTCTGCTCCTGCTCGGAGTCTCCCTGATCAACGTCGGAGCTCGTGGTGAATAATCAACTTTCTGGTCTTGAACGCGTTGATGCTCGATTCAATCCTGAAACCACACCGTTCTCTGTCATGTTATGCGCTTTTGCTGGAGTTGTAAACTTGTGCTACTGTAGTGTAAGCGTTTTTCTCTCCTACTACTAGTACTTGCTATGCATATTGCAGTACTGTTCCTTTAGTGAGTAAACTGTCTGTGCGTGTATTTCGTCAAAACCAATCATGTATGTAACATGAACATCATGATTTTTGTTTCATACTCCCTCCATCCCAAATTATAGGGCATTCCAAGAATCTTGGAGAGTCAAAGTTTTTTAACTTTGACCAAATTTATATAATAACATAATAATATTTATGATACCAACTAAGTGCAATTAGATTCTTCCTTAATTGTATTTTCATAATATACATATCTGATGTTATAAATTTTTGTGTTTTTTTCTGCAATTTTGGTCAAAGTTAAAAAAGTTTGACTCTCCAAGATTCTTGGAATGCCTTGTAATTTGGGATGGAGGGAGTATGTCCCTAGATTTGTTGAATGAAATGTCACTGAATGACGAGATACTATTCAGAGCACTCTGTGTTGCTCGGTTTTTTTTTTCTGGCCACGAGTCGCTGCTAGCTGGAGACAGTAGGTGTGAAGCTGAAATCCTATTCAGGGCCACTGCATACGTATTGTGCTACTACTTTGCAACCGCAAATGCGCATAGCAGTCTCATGTTTCCTATAGCCGCGAATAATAAAAACTTTAACCGTGGGAGGATTCAGGCACGTAGAGCGCCCCTCTACCACCAATAATGTCCAATAGAAAGGTGACATCTGGCCTCAGTATTGCGTCAATTCCACGCGATACAATGGATGTTACCTCGCAATCGACATTGACATGCTTGTGCATGCTCGCATTGTTGCATCCCAATGGTTTTGTTTATAGTTTCGGTAGCAGTACTCGACGGATACCAATTGTGTTTCTACAGGCCTTGCTGCTATTTATGTGTCAGAACAGATTATTTCATGAAACAAAGGAAAGGTGTACTAATTATTACAGATAACAAGATCATATAGTAGTAATAAGCTCCCAAAAATGTACTAATGCAGCCAAAACAAGCTCTCAAAACATATTTTTTTTCCACTGCTCAAGGCTGTCATAGACAACTAATTGACCCTCAACGAATTGAAAAGGGTGAGCTTACTCTGGAAAATCCACAATGTTAATAGTCCATCTATTTCTTTTCTTCGAAGAGAGCATGCATGTTCATTTAGTCTACGGATGCATTATTAAGTAATTTGTTTGTTGTTGGTATAATCAAATCTATATCAATTTATCTATGAAGTGACTTTAAGAAAAATACCAATAAAGGATACCGACCTCAATCTACATGTTTTTGTCTGAAGGTTCCATATTTCAATTTTTTAGAAAAAAATGCTCAATAAGTACATAAATCATATGCTAAGCTAATGCGTTTTTAACATTGATCATTACCAACTTTCTGTACGGGCGCGGTGAAACGCGCCATTCTTCCTAGTAGAATACAGTAAGCGTAGCTGTGGTCGCACCGACCCCCCTGCTGTGCGGGAGGCTAACGACACCGCCCGCCAAGTCGCAGCGAGAGTTTCCCCTGCCGGCGGCTGTCGCTGGAAGTGGGTGGCGGCCGGTGGATCAGGAGTCCGGAGGACTGTGTGACGAGTCGCCGACCTGTTGCCGTTGGTGCCAAATTTTGTCGGCGCGGCGGGGCCGGATAACCCAGACCCAGAAATCTGGACCTCCGCCGGGGCATGCAAGTGGATGCCAATGGAGATCGATAATTCGTCGCATTGGGTGGGGTGGGCGGCTGCAAGTGGATTATTTGGCGTGCGTGTGCGTGATGCGCTTGAAGTACTGTACGTACAGTACGACGTGTGCCCCTGAGCCCTGGGCCCGCCATGCCCATGTGTTCCCACTACACGCGTCATTTTTTTCTTTGTTCATGGTGATTGGTGGTTTGGTTGGTCTCACCAACGTACCGGCCGTTCCGTTGACACTTGACGCTGGCCCGCAAATGGAGTCCGCGAGACCGGACACGCCGGCTGCGTCGGGATCGGGACCCATCGAGCTCAGGTGTGCCGTGCCGGTGCTCCCTCAGCTCGGATGCGGGCAGGTGCACACCATTCGACTGCACGTCTGCACGTCTCTGGATCGAGACCGACACCGACCGGCGCTGAAAAAAGAACCATGATGGACATCAGCTTGCAGGAGACGGTACTGTACATGGACATAGTATACCGGCAAGTGGGAGGCTTCGGAGATATACGAGGGCGAGCGAGACGGCGCGTCACACGGTCGGAGGCTCCGAGCTGAGCCATGTCGTGGTGCACAGCACCGTGCTGATCTGCCGGCATGCCGCTGCTGTGGTCGCAGCAAAAGTCACAGGAGAACACGGATGTTCCCGACTCGGGCCATGTGTGTCTCCTTCCTACTTGTGTACTTCTAGCCACTACGGGATGTTCTTCACTGGAGCTCGCGTATCGACAAGGAGAAGAGTGCGTAGGCGTACGGCACGGCAGACGGTGCGTAGGCGTACCGCCAGCCTCGCTCGTGGCTGCGTCTGCCGAATCGTCCGTCTTTTTTTTAGCCAAAAAAAAAATTGCGTGGAATATTCCAATCCGACTCACGATGGGCGGGGGGCTTTTCTATGTGATGTTTTTACATGGCTTTTCTATGTGATGTTTTTACATTTTAGCTCTTTTTTAAAATATTTTTTTTGCAAATAGACCTGTTTAGAAACTTTGTTCAAAAATAGAACAAAAGGATCAGCGTCATGTGACATAACGCCGACCCCCCTGCTCGGTGTCCTTGGACATGACGCCGAGCCACTATAGCTCGGCGGCATGTTCCATGACGCCGACCCTTTTGTCCTATTTTTGAACAAAGTTTCTAAACAGGTCTGTTTACAAAAAAATATTTTCAAAAAAGAACTAAAATACAAAAATACCACGCTTTTCTATACTGTGCGACGGCGACTATTTCAGCATGGTCTTCTGTTAATATTAATTTGTTTCCAAGAGCTGGTGGACTAAAGTTTTTAAGAGCGTTTGGATTTAGAGGCTAAAATTTAGTCAGTTCCGTATCAAATATTGCGACCCTAGTTTAGTCTATTTAAATAGACTAATTATAAAAGTAATTATATTGTTATACAGTAATTAACAAGATAAGTATATTAAGCTAAAATAAACTATCATTAACAAAAAAAATTTACTATATTACCGTGTTATCAAATTATAGACTAAATTTAATTGATTCGTCTCGTGAATTAGCTTTTGGCTAATAAATTAATTATTAGTCTATTTTTAATATATATTTGATTAGGATTGCAATATTCAATGTATCATGAACTAAATTATATATGGGAATGTATGCTAGGTAAACTAGACTTCTGTGCAAACTATGCAAACTCCAATTAAGACCCCAAGAATCTAATCTGATGACTGATAATTTTAGCACTCAAACCCCTCTACTCATGGGGGTGTTTTGCAACAGCTGGATAAGATGAGTGAGGGGGTTTGAGTACTAAAATTACCGGTCATCGGATTACATTCTCGTGGTCTTGATTAGAGTTTGCATAGTTTGCACAGGAGTCTAGTTTACATAGCATACGTTCCCATTATGGCCTTGTTCAGTTCGCGAAATATTTGGTGAAAAGTTACTGTAGCACTTTCCTTGTTATTTGACAAACTTTGTCCAAACATGACCTAACTAGACTCAAAAGATTCGTCTCGACATGAGCAGACCAAAAGTACAATTAGTTATTTTTTACCTACATTTAATGCTCCATGCATGCGTGTAAAGATTCGATGTGACGGATACTGCGCAAATTATTTGGGGTGATTTTGGAAACTGAACGAGGCCATATAGCCTATAAAAAAGGCTGGGTCTCACCCCCGCGTCCCGCGGGTCGTGGTCGTGACCCGCCATGACATAATCCAATCCAAACAGTTCACGATTCCCAAATATTTACAAGATTCTCTATCACATCGAATCTTTAGACGCATGTATGGAGTATTAAATGTAGGTAAAAAAATAATTAATTGCACAGTTTGTTTGTAAATGTCGAGACGAATCTTTTGAATCTAGTTGGTCCATATTTGGACAAAGTTTGTCAAATAACAACGAAAGTGCTACAGAAACTTTCCACCCAAAATTCTTCCAACTAAACACACGCTTAGGTTGTTTCTTTACTCGATCCAGCGAAGCAGAAAGAGGGTGTGGTCCCTCGAGCGGGACAGATCGACGGGCAGAGAGCGTTGGACGCGAGTCCCGTCAACGCAACTGACTATAAAAAGATCGGGTCTCGGCGTACACCGACCGCACCGCGCTGTGTGCCGCAGCCGCCCGGCACAAACAAAGTCGGCGCTGCTGGCTCGCACGGCGCGGCAACGCACGGTTACCGTCACGCCGCACGGGTCACCCACCGCACTCGTCTTTTGTAGCAGAGGCCCTGTTTAGATTCCACCTCTTTTTACTTTCTCTTCATCACATCAATATTTGGACGCATGCATTAAATGCAGGTAAAAAAATACTCCCTCCGTCCATGAAAGAATCAATTCATAGAATCTGTGTCGGTCAAACTTTTCAAACTTTGACTAACTTTATAGAAAAGAGTAATAACATCTATGACATAAAATAGATATATTATGAAAATATATTTGAAGATATATCTAATGATGTAAATTTGGTACCATAAATCTTTATAGTTTTTTCTAAAAAATTGGTCAAAGTTTAAAAAGTTTGACTTAGGACAACTCTAGAAATTGATTCTTTCGTGGACAGAGGGAGTAACTTATTGTACTTTTAGTATGTACATGTCGAGACGAATCTTTTGAGTCTAGTTAGTCTATGTTTGGACAAAGTTTGTCAAATAACAACGAAAGTGCTACAGAGATTTATTTTGCAAAATTGGACAACTAAACACACCCAAAATATAAAGAATATAGTCCAAGTTTCAACACGACGAGTTTTTGTAACACAACGTGACCATTGTGCTATTGTTACGACTTGGGCAAACGTGCCTCACCTTCTTTCATGGCCACTTGTTACAAGCTCCACGTCCTCGTCGCAGTGAAGAATTTTAATGCAGTGCTGCCACGGCTGCAACTGCATCAGAATGGCTTGCTCAGCAGCGCAACGCAACCAATTCCCCAGCCCTGCCCAGCCCAACCCTGCCCAGCCCAGCCCTCGACGCGCTGAAGAAAACTAAGAAAACTAGTATAAATAGCGGGGCAACGGCCACCGGGCAAAGCGCACCGACCCAACCAAGCCGTCCAAGCGGCAAGCGCAGGAGGGCAGCGGGCAGCAATCACTGGCCTGGTCTCTCGGTCTCTCCCTCGTCCCTCCCCACCGTCCCCGATCCTCTTCTCGGCTCTCGTCCCCCTCCTCCCCTGTCCTTCCGTTCTTCGTCTTCCTCGGTGGAAGGCGGTCGTGAAGTTCTTGCTGCCGACTGACAGGAAGCCCGGTGAGCAGAGCAGCCGCCGGATACGGGGGTAGAGGGTCCTTCAAGCTCCGGCCGCGGGCGGGCTCCGCAGCATCAGAACCGCGCTCGACCCCTCCTCACCAGTCACCACCGCCAAGATCGGTATTGTTCCTTCCTTTCCGTCTCCTCTGCCTTGCCGATTTCTGTCAGTTCGACCCTGAACTGAATTTGGGCGGAACGGAAGAGAATACTGAGCTTTTTGCGAGTGAACACGCGGTAGCCGCCCACCGGAGTACCACCGGACGTCTGGCCGCCGGCGCGGTCGTTGCAAATCCTCTAACCCGTCCCGTTCTCTACTTCCGTTCCCGTTACACGAGCACATGGCATTTCGTTGCCCTATTAGTGATTTTTGCAAACTTTGAATTCTTTTTTTTTCCCCCTTCCCCTGTTGCCTCCTTGATGTTCGAGTTTACACTTTACAGAGGACAAGACTACTACTACGGTCGGTGCCAGTGCCACGCCGCCGACGATGAGCACTCCGGGAAGCAGGGCGATGGTCGTCGGCCTCACCATCATGCTACTCTCTGCCAGCGCGGGCATCCACTCCGGCGCCAGCGCCTTCGGCTTACTCGTAAGCTTCACGGGGGTTCTCGCCGGCGCCAACCTCGTCACCGTCGGTGTCCGCATGGCCGACGGCCCGGCGGTGCCCACCGTCCCCGTGGTGTTCAACGGTGTACGTGCTCTCGCGGCGCTCATGCGACGCAGCGCCGCCGTCGTTGGCCTCGTCATGGCTTCCTGCGCCGTCACGGCGGTCTCCGGCGAGGCAGGCCCCGTGCTCTGCTCTGCCATGTTGGCTCTGCTCCTGCTCGGAGTCTCGATGATCAACATCGGAGGAGCTCCTGGTGAATAACTGGCCCGTTTTCAGTTCTTGAATGCATTGATCAGCATGAGAAACCACACCGTCGTTCTCTGAAGCCCTGAATTGCCACTGCTACCGTCGCCGGTTCAGCATATGATCGGAAATTAACCGTCGCCGGTTCGCCGCTGCCGAGCCTGCTGAGCCTTCTTCTGAATTGGCTTTGGCGTTGCAGTTGCAGGTAAAGATTACCGATTGAAGACTCCACCACGCGCGCGTCTGTATTTAAACTAGTAATCATTGTTCCCACAAGGCCACAAGGTATTTGAAGAATATTTGCATTTCTGTTTATAAAAAAACTTTTCTAATTTAATTTAGCAACTTGTTATCCAATATTTTCATGGAGCCTTGCTGGAGAATCTGTGTCATGTTATGTGCTTTTGCTGGAGTAATCAACTCGTGCTACTGTAGTGTACTAGTATTATGCCCGTGCTAACACTACGGTGAAGCTCAAAACATGATTGAATTCATATGATAATTTTTATATGGGCAAATAAATATAATTCTCAATTGTTTACACTGTAGAGATGTAGTTCAATGAAAGGTCCTTTACCTCAGCAGAGCAAAGTTCCACGCTGGATATACAGAAATAAAGTTATCAATTATAATGTGCTTATTTAAACAAACTTAGTACAATTAGTGTAGCTTAATCAACCTGATAAAAAAAGAGAATAGTGTACATTAAAAGGAGCTCAATTAAGGTGTCTATGTTTACTCGGTTCAGACATCTTCTCTTTAACAATACAACCTTGAAGCTTGTGATCCGAATAGGATTTAGAGGAGAACCAAAGCATAGTACATGTAAAGCAATAAAAAGATACATCAAGTATAACTAAAACTTATGATTACAAAGACACACCATAAGATAGGCACATAAAAATATAGGCTTCTAGGTCGCTGATGCTACCATCCAGCTATAAATCCTTAGCATGGGCATTATCCTACATTATGTATTTCTGCAAGGTTGATGGAACAAGCACCATATATAATTTCTAAACTTGTATATGAAAATGCTAAATAATCTAGCCAACAATGGTTAACAGTTTGCAAACATCCAAAACATGAAAGAAATCGCTTCAACATATATATGTGTATTAGCTCTCAACATACTCGAGACATGAACATTAATAGTTTTTATTTCAGATTTCTAAAGAAATGAGCCAGCCCGTAAGCTTCAGATAGAGCTTTCTTAATATATCACATGTCCCAAAAGAATTCAGGATATTTGCATTTCCGTGCAACAATAGTACTCAAATTCAATTTAGCAATTTGGTACAAAAAACATCCTAGTTTTCAATGTCACCACTAATCACAAACCATATGCATATCTCAAATTAATGTATAGAATACAAACATCACTCAAACAATTCCTCCTAAATATAATCATTGTTCCCACAAGGCCACAAGGTATTTGAAGAATATTTGCATTTCTGTTTATAAAAAAACTTTTCTAATTTAATTTAGCAACTTGTTATCCAATATTTTCATTTCTGTTCTAGAAAAAAGAATAATTATCGCTTGGATGTGCATAATACACTCAGCAGCTCATGAATGCAAATTCCATAATCGCACGTCATGTTTTCTGCATAATAATTTAGTTAAGGTCACAAATTTTATAGCTCCCGGCCTCCCCCTCGGGCCTCGGCAAAGCCAAGTAGCCAAGCCAACAACTCCCTCCTCGTCGGCCTCGGCGTTTTCTAGCTCCCGTGCGTGCCAAGTTGCTCCAGCTCATTCTCCCTTCTCGATTCTCAAGTTCTCGTACTCCGCTACCGGCTTGCAAATTTTATTATCTAATAACAAATTATAATCCAGTGCTAAGTAGGGATGAAAGTAACTTGCTTGCAAATTTTATTATCTAATAACAAATTATAATCTAGTACTAAGTAGGGATAAAAACGGATAGAAAAACCTTATTTCTACTTCTATTTCTATATTCTTTTAGTGAAAAATGGGACCGGGTTCAGAAATTACGGGTTCAGAAACGAAATCGGAATATATAGACATACAGAAACAGATACCGATAGAGAACCGAAAAATTAAATTAAGATAATATAATCTAATATTCTCAAAATATATGTATATAAAGTTATATAATAATATATAAAATTTTTAATATTCATTTACATGCTATGTACGTGACCATAATATGTATATTTGGTGATTCGTAGTTAAATAAACATAACATAAGGATATGTAATTGTTGAACATGTTGCACATAGATTGAAAACATGATAAATATGAATCTATTCCGTATTAAAATGGGATTAATCGGAAACGGATAGAAAACACCCTTTTTTACTTCCACAAATACGAAAACAAGATCTCGTAAATACAAAAACAGACGGAAAAATATAGAAAACGGAACGGAACGGTACATAAAAAAATTCATCTATTTTCATCTCTAATGTTAAGTAGTATAAAACTGTCCCACAAGTATGCCGTGACCCACCTGGTATACGTTGTGGGTCCGCCCCTGCCGAAGGCCACGAGAGCGATCCCGAGTCTGCCCCATCTGGTCCGGTTCCAACGGACGGGCGGACGGCCCGTGTCGATCCGACACGTCAAAAAAACGTAGGAAGTTGATCACGCCCGCGTTTTTTTTTGAAAAGAGGATCACGCCCGCGTTGGCGTTCGTGTCCACGCCCACGGTCCACTCGCGCGCCAGGCGCCACCGTGATGAGTTTTCCTCCACGTTGCAGTCGCTGTCTGTGGCTTTTCGATCAGCAGCGGCGGCCCGGTGTGTTTCGGCGTTTGGGGCATGGCCGCGGGGGCACGGCACGGGGACCGACGACTCCCGTGGCACGACACGGACAAACCACCAGGGATAACGGCCGGATGAATGGTCCGTCCGGGTCCGGGGCAGGGGGGGGGGGCACATCAGAGTCTGGGTCAATCAAAGACTCAAAAGGTCCACCACCTCCCGCCCATCTCAACCTCTCTCACTCTCGCGCGGCTGAAGCAGCAATCTTCCACTTGCATTTCTTAATACAAAGGCGACAGACAATTCATCTTCATTCCCTCTCCACAGTTGCGACTAATTTATACGTCTGATTTGTCGTTAGCTGACAAAATAAGATTAATTCTGGCTAATAAGGTCAAGCAAAAAAAAGCCAAATCATAGACGTTTTCGCACGTGCAACGAATATTTTCCGAGTAATTCCATAACTATGACGTGACATGATGAGGCAGCAGCCTCAGAGCACCAGCAATGTATAGACATAGAGGTGTGTCTTCAGATAGGTCCCATAATAATAAGCAGTGGCAGATATAGAATATGATCGAAGGGAGGCTGGTTCTCTTCTTCTTCCACTATCTCTTTATTTTTCTTATTTCTTCACCTATTTTTCTCGCTCACCCTCCTCGTATTCTCATTGATGTACCCGCTGTAGAAGGGGCTAGAGCCCCCCTAGCCCCCTCTTTGGTTCCGCGCGCCCCTGATAATAAGACATCAATATTTGGTCACTAGGGATGTGTCTTTATTTTCCTATAAAAGTAGCTGGTTTGAGAGAGACATGAGAACATGGAAGCGGGTTCTATATATACGAGCAGGGTATTCATAAACTCGAGTACACAGTATATATAGAATTAGATGCTATACTAGCATTAAATATATAGACACCTCTTGGACACATACATTGTAGTTTTTGTTGTAGTTTTTTTGTGACTGTCCTGCCTTTCATTATCACCCGAAGCCTCCTAAGCAACCAAATCATACACACACATCGGAGTTGTATGTCACGTCTCCGAACGGTGCGACTCTAAAACTTGTTTCGCTAAAGTATAAACTACCTTATTACAAATTCTACTAACAAAAGAAAGCAAAAACCGCTAAAAATCATGACTAAGTTCAGCAATCTCCTTCAGATGCAAATCAATGATGGACCGTTATTCATCCCTCCTATGACCTATTCCATAGTTGTATTATATGTAGTCTATCTGTTTCCACCGCCATATTTTAAAATCCCAGCTGCGCAACAAAGATTAGGCTATCTTTACGAGCTATTGCCTCCATGGAACACACACTATAGGCTTCCTCATACCACTTTGCTTGCACGGCTTAAAAGACACCATGGTGGTCTCTGATAATGCATGATGTAGCCCTATGTTTGTTCTGAGCAGAGAAGGCAACATCCACATTGATCTTCAGAGAGCCCACAACTTCGGCTTTGCCCATCACTTGGTTGCCCGTTCATTGTTCTGTTGTTCGAATGGATGGTTTAGCTATCATAGATCATAAGCCACACTTCTGGCCCATATCACTGCCTGATGAACTGATATAGTGATATTTTTACATTTTAGCTCTTTTTTGAAACATTTTTTGCAAACAGATCTGTTTAGAAACTTTGTTCAAAAATGGGACAAAAGGGTCGCCGTCATGGGACATGACGCCGAGCTATGGTACCTCGGCGTCATGTCCCATGACGCCGACCCTTTTGTCTCATTTTTTAACAAAGTTTCTAAACAGGTCTGTTTGCAAAAAATATTTTAAGAAAGGGCTAAAATGCAAAAATATCACCTGATATAGAAAGCTCGCCACGACGTTGCTTATTCCTTAGCATTCAGAGTGCCTACATGCCACACATAATAATAGCTTGATCACGTCTTGGCCACATGTCATACATCAGGTCCACCGCCCATGTCGTTGCATTCAGCAAAGGGGCCTTTACTCCCATCGTCGTCTTGGTCTATGTCCAGAAGTATTTTGCCACTGTACAGTCGAGAAGGACATGCTCGATAGATTCCTCTGGGTTACCGCAAACTAAAAAAATAAGGTCCAATTTGGATGTTTTGAAATTTTATACAACTGTAAAAGCAATACAAGTGTAATATGTTATGCACAGGAAAACCCATGGAATTTTTTACAACCCTGGAAAATTTTGTTTGGGTAGATTGGTAGAGCTGCATCACATCATGGTCGACGAATTGAGCAAATTTGGACTAGAGCGTGCTTCCTTGATTGGCAGGCAAGGACCGGAGACACAGATTTGACGCTAGCGCCTAGCGGTCGTCTGGCTTCTTCTGCCTTGGTGGACGCATCGTCGGACCAGGTCACGCCAATGAACACGTCGTTAGACAAGATCGACTAGTGGACATACTCTCGGACAAGCTCCGCGAGGAGATGCTGGAGCTGCATCACGCGGCAGCGCCGTTGGGGGAGCATCGTTGGATGTTCTGCTGCTCATCTCTTGTCGAACCCTATGCCACCATCACGGTGTCAGCTCGCCGACGGCAGACAAAGCAACAACTCACGAGCGGAGGACTGCCCGATACCTGTCATTTTTGTTTCCCAGCGTTTTTTTACCATAGAATATATATATATATTTATAATATGCTCATTTTAGGTTTCATATGAAGTTAGTTAAACTTAAAAAATTTGAATCGTACGGATTATAAAAATGATTTTATTCTAGGAACGAGGGAGTGATTATTTCATTTTTGTGCGCTTTGATTGGTCTGGATCGGTCTCACATCACACCCTCCTCACCCGTCCAGTCGTGATCCAGACAGCAACTTTTGCAAACAACGTTGTCGTTCGTTGTGGCGATTGGATGGATTCAACGTTGTCTGTAGACTGGCAGCTTGGTGGACCCAGGGGCGACGGACAGGCATACGGAGTACAAGATACGTGGCCCCGGAACCGCGAATGCGTCCATGCGCTGCGGGGGCCCGTGGACCAGACTCGTGGCCGCCCTGACCTGGAAACGTGGCGTGCGCACGGGCCCCCGCACATCGTCACCAAGGTCCACTGGCCGCCGCCGCACATCAGTTACATCACAGGCTTTTCTAAGCTCCCGCGACCGACCGCGATAGCCGACTGGGAAATTCTGGCGCGAGACTGTGCGAGTGCGAGGGCGAGGGCGAAGGTGCAGTTCGTCAGAGCGCTCTGTGTTGGTTTTGAGCTGCACGCAGCACGCCATGAGTAACTAGTGATTTGCAAACACAACTGCGCTGAATAGGATTTGAGCTTCACAGTTACCCTCTCCGGTTAGCAGCAACTCGTGGCCAAAATACACCGAGCAACATAGGGTGGTGCTCTCAGTATCTCGTCATGGATGCTTAGTCTTAGTTCAGTGACATTTCATTCAACAAATCTAGGACATGTGAAGAAAAAAAAAAAGATACTCAAAATCATGATGTTCAGGTTCAGGTTACAGACATGGTTGCTTTTGACCAAATGCTCAAAGACAGTTTATCCAACTTTTCCCAAATTTTTCTAGATTTCCCGTCACATCAATCTTTAGCTACATGCAATGGAGCATTAAATATAGGTAAAAAAACTAATTGTACTTTTAGTATGTACATGTCGAGACGAATCTTTTGAGCTTAGTTAGTCCATGTTTGAATAAAGTTTGTCAAATAACAACGAAAGTGCTATAATGTTTTTTCCAAAAAAATTCCCAGAACTCGTGTTCGTTTCAGGGCAATTTTTTTTTGTCCTGTCACATCGAATATTGCAGCCCTAGTTTGACCTATTAAAAATATATACTAATTAAAAAAAACTAATTTGTCAGCCGAGACTAATTCACGAGACGGATCTATTAAACTTAATTAGTTCATGATTTGACAATGTGGTGCTACAGTAAACATTTATTAATGATGGATTAATTTACCTTAATAGATTCGTCTTATTAATTAGCATATAGCGTTGTAATTAGTTTTATAATTAGTTTATTTTTAATAGACGAAACTAGTGTTGTAACGTCTGACATGACAGGCAAAAAAAAAATTAACAGCGAAACGAACACGCCCTGAACACACAGCCTAAAGGAACAGTACTGCAATATGCATAGCAAGTACCAGTAGCCGGAAAGGAAAACGCTTACACTACAGTAGCGCAAGTTTATTACTCCATCAAAAGCGCATAACAACATGACACAGATACTCCAGCAATACAAAAAAAAAAAGATGCTCCAGCAATAGTACTAGTACTAGGTTTAAGACACACGTGGCGTGGTGGGGTTTCAATATATATATATGTATAACTACAAGTAGAGGGGCACTTGGAGTGGCGGCGCGGCAGCGGCGGCGGCTTAATTTCCGATCAGAGTGGCAATTCAGGGGTTTTAGAGAACGATGATGTGGTTTCAGGATTCAATCGACGCATTGAAGAACTGAGAAGCGATTATTCACCACGAGCTCCGACGTTGATCAGGGAGACCCCGAGCAGGAGCAGGGCGAACATGGCAAAGCAGAGAACGGGCTCTGCCTGGCCGGAGACCACCGTAACGGCACTGGAAGCCACGACGAGCCCCACGGCGGCGGTGCTTCGGCGCAGGAACGCTGCGAGGGCACGTTGTGCACCGCCGAACACCCCAGGGAAGGTGGGCGCCGGATGGTCGTCGGCCATGCCTACGCCGACGGCGACGAGGATGGTGCCGGCGAGAACGCCCGTGAAACCGACGAGTAGGCCGAGGGCGCCGGCGCCGGAGTGGATGCCCAAGCTGGCAGAAATCAGCATGACGGTGAGGCCGACGGCAGCCACAGCACTGCTTCCCGGAGTGGCCATCGGCGGGCGGCGTGGCTCCGGAGTCCTCTGTTAGTTAATTGGAAGAGCAACGAGACAGCAAGAAAACAATTTTCAAGTTCGGAGGAAGAAACACGCACGGAACAAAGGATGGTACGTGACGTGATCTGATCATCATCGTCATCATGTGACGGTAAGGGAAGTGCAGGATTGGGTGAAGAATACTCCGTACAAGGACTCAAGCCTGAAGGACACAGTTCCGACGCTCCAGATAGAGTACTACTAGTACAGCAGAGAAATTAAGGTGCAGAATAGAATAGGTGAAGGCAGGAATGTTACCGGTGGACCGATCGAGGACGTGTAGGGGCGCCTGAGCTGAGCAGGGAGCGAGCGCGATGCTGATGCTGATGCTGCGGGCCTTGAGGACTGCCTGGATCTGCTCTGCTCACCGAGGAAGGAAGAAGGGAAGGAGAAGGGCTTGGCGGGACAACGGGGAGGTTGACTGTTTATATAGGTAAGGTGAGAGTGAGACGCCGAGACGGACAAACGTGGGGTGGGGAAGCCAGGAGGAGCAGACGAGATCGGCCGGTGGCGACTTTGGTGGTGCTGGGAGTAGGGAGCAAAATACTACGTAATTGCCACTAAGAGCAAGATTAATAAGAACGGCGGTAGAAGGCTGCAAGCTGAGCTGCGTGCTGATAGATCGACTGGGAGCCATGAATAACAGCAGAAAAAGGATACGCGTGATTGGGCAAGAGAGAAACAAAAGTAGCTTTTTTCTCGGTGCATGCGGAAAAAGCCGGCGCTTAGCTAGCAGTCCGCTTTCTTCTCTTTCTTCTATTCTCTCACCTCCACTTAGGATTTCGATGACTCTAAAAGCGACGAATAAAAAGCTAGTCATAGTCAGTCTACCACCCGTATGCTGCCGTGTGCACACGCGACCGACCTTTTCTTCCGTACTGGTGGTGGGGGTGCTGGTGGTGAACTGGTGATGGTGATGGCACCCTCGGGTAGGGGCATGTACCGTCGCCTACTCGCCTTGGTGGTCTCCTGGATAGGAAAGCAACTGGTCAGCCGAAACGGCGGCGGGCCGGCGACCGTGAAGCAAACTATTCGAAGGCTGCTGCTTTGGTCATGCAGCCGACGGACGCACACCGCGGGGCTGTGTGGCGTGTGGCCTGACTTTCCGAGTCGGGAGGCTTGGAGCACGGAGCAACCAGCACCGAGGCCGCCGGGACGCACTCGCACCGCACTCGAGAGACCAAAAGTCCAAAACACCCACAAAAAATCACTGCCGGCCGCGTCGGTCGATGATGATGACTCTTCAGGCCATGTTTACATTTCAAATATTTACAAGATTCTTATCACATCGAATTTTTAGACACATACATGGAGTATTAAATGTAGATAAAAAAATAACTAATTATACAGTTTGTTTGTAAATGTCGAGACGAATCTTTTAAATCTAGTTGGTTCATATTTGGATAAAATTTGTCAAATAACAACGAAAGTGCTACGTGAACTTTACAGCCAAAAATTCTTCTAAGTAAACACACCCTCCGTCGATCACGCCCGCACATGTAGCTTGGTCATACAGGTCGTACGGTGGTTCATGGTCGTCGTACTCGTACGTGGATCGGAAAGCAAATTCATGGTCGTCGTACTCGTACGTGGATCGGAAAGCAAATAAGTGGTCGCGGACAAATTCTCACATTCGAGACACATAAACTATTAGCTTCTTTGCACGAATTTACCGGGTGTTAGCTGGGTGCGTTAAAAAAATATCCCTTCTTTGCACGAATTTACATATATTAGATTGTACGTTTCCCACATGGCCTTTTGCAGATCTAGGAACATTTTTTCTCAGGTTCTGAGATGAAACGACCCACGATTTTCTCGAAGGGAAATCCGCAGATACCTCATAATGTGATAGTCCAAAAAGTCTCAAACCATCACATTATCATTATTCAGTTGTTACAATAGTTCATACAACGCGGTAGTACAGATTTACAAGTCATTACATCACATGGAAACACCACCTAGTACAAACTATATCGGTAACACACACCTATCGACGCTGGAGTCGGCGTAGAGCGTCGGCGAGTGAAGGCTCCTCCTTCACAGGCATCATCAAAGTTGCTGTAGTAGCGGGCGAAGACTCCGTCTTCGCCTTCTCATCCAAACTTGCGTATAGGAACGAGACTTCCCGATCCATCCAGCTTCCACTTCCGTCGCGGTAGAAATCGTCCACCTAGCCATAATTTTCAGTACGGTTCGTACTGGCCACACTTTCCCATCCTATACTTGCATTTGCTATGTGGTATGTGGAATGCAAGGGTAGAGCAAAAGGAATCTATTTATGGCTGTAGTTTTCCTATGCAGGTAATCAATATTTTATAAATATATAATCATCAAGTTTTATCCCATATACCCGGCCACATGGCCTTCCATTCGGTCATCGACCGAACATCCGGCCATACAGCCATCCATCCATCCACACATCCACACATCTCACCACACTCTCACTCTCTAGGCGGCAAGGACGACTCCCACTCGTACCTTGCCTCAACGGCCAGCGCCGGACCTATCAACCCAGGGGGAGAAGAAAGGACACCTCTCACTAACTTCGAGGGAAACTGAGCACCATAGTGTTGTCCATGACCGTGGACACGGCTATACGTATAGATCGATCGACTCTGCAGAGCGTGTACGCCTGGAACCACAGGTTAGCTATCCTCGACGATCCGGCTCGTCTAAGCTGATTCCGAACTTCCCCCTAATCCGCAACGATGTCATCCTACCACTCAGCCCTGGGGCACCCCGGTGGAAATCTACCGTAACGCTGAGACTGTGAGACGTGGATCCTGGCGTACCAAATAAAACACCACGTTGTCTTAGGAGGGTGTGGGTCTTCAGCCCTTACCTCCCTACACTTATCACCTTCCAGCCTAGCAGTAATGGCATCGTTTCGCCCAGGGGGTAGGAACGGTTCCCGCCCATACAAGAACAAGTGGTGCACACGAAGGTACTATGGTCTGATCACCCCGGCGCAATAAGTCCTAAGGACTGAACATGACATCTCCTCCTCGGGGTATCCCGGATACCCCCGTGCTGACACAGCACCTCTATCCCGGGGATTCGCCCCACGAAGACACTCCTCCCCAGGACCTCTTCTCAAGATCATAATGTACCCGCCACAGGTACTCCCCAGGGGATGCCCAGGTCACATCCCCTCGGCAAGACTCGTCACCGGACTCGTCATAGATCCTGTCCAGTCGACTCAACCCTCACCACACGCACCCAAGACACACGCTAAGATCTCCCCAAGTCATCATCCCATTATCACGGCACCATGTGCCTTAGCCACCCACAAGCAACATCCACCAAGCATCACATCACAGATATAATGCGTAGTAGAAGCGAGTAGCAAGTATATATCGTAAGCGGTGTCTAGCCTAACAGCGGGTGTGCAGGGGAAAGGGTTGCGTCAAGGTATAGGCTTCACAAGCAATCTAACATGCAACCTATCATAGTTCATTTGCAAATAGTAAAGCGCTAGCAGCTACATTATTGCATGTCTAATAGGATTCTACGAGGTTGGATGGGTTGTGGCACCTGTTACATTGTTAGTCCGAGATCTCTGATGTTCTTGCAGCCGTTCTCCTCCGATCCTAGTGTCGTCCTCGGTCTCCTCCAGCGGGTTCCAGATCGGCCAACGTTGCTCCCGACGCAACTACCTCACGAGACTGGCAAACAAGACAAAGGAGCAATCAAAACACTGACGCGACAGGTAGACTCGAAACGACTCGAAGGACACTAAACAGAGAAAGGACTCAGCCCTCGCGGAGGACATCCGATCCTCGGGCTCGAACAGACGCAGGAGCGAATGCTTGCTAAGCACAAGCTCGAGTCACAACCTAGCTCGTACTTCCCGGGTCGATCGAGTCGACCTGTACAGCTCAAGTAAAATGGTTGAGACCCGATCCCGACTTAAGCAAACATCACACAAAAACATGATTAGCCCTCACGAAGCAAGTTCGTTTTCCTCGGGCCCAAAGAGGCGAAGGAAGGACTTGGCTAAGCACGTCTATGTCATATCCTCGGTGTAGGTGGTTTCCTACGGTCGATCGAGTCAACTCGCACGGAACCGAGATCATGACATGGACCTTAGCTTTGCCGACTAGAACGAGGGTCCAGTCTTTGATCCAATCGTCATGACTAAGGATGGGATCGAATAGAGCGACCAACAGGGGAAGGGGGTAGTTCTGATCTCTTGCTCGATCCATACGCCATGGTAATCGACGAGAACCGAGAAAAGGGAACATAACATGAGGGGAGAAAGAGAAGCAAAGGTAGTCTCACTTCCTTCTATGCACGCGCCATGGAAACGACGGGCATCGAAGGGAGCGACATACCAAGAACGCAAACACTCAATCCACTCGTAGGGTACTGTTGGGGGAAGGGACCCTCGGCAGAAGCGCCGCCCGAACTGGTGCTCGAAGATAGCCCTCGCGTAACGCCTGGTGCGCTTGCGAGGTCCCTCTCCTATTGGAGACCGTTACCCTGACCCCGGCTGCAGGGTCAACCCTCGTCGTTTTGTTGTGCTTCCGTGCAGGTCCAAGGCGACGGTCGCACTGCAGGAAACCTTCGCCGAACCACGACGCCACCTTCGTTTGGAGCGAAGGTCCAGGCAAGCGGCAAGTGTGCGTCGCCCCAAGGGTGGGCGAAGCCGAAGGTCCGGCGAGCACGGCCGAAGGTTAAACCTTCGCCCTTCTTCCCCGGAGGCAAGCAGAGCCGGAGGCCCGGCAGTTGGCGGAGGTGCGCGGGCCCAAGGGCGAGCGCGGCCGAAGGTCAAGACTGCTGCACCACCCCCCGAAGGCGAACAAGGGCCAGGTGGCGGCGCGCTGGGGTGTGACCGATTAGGGTTTCCGCTTCAGCTGTGTATTTACGCTTTTGCCCTTCCTCCCTGCGCGGAGGCGAGGAATCTTTGCTGTACCCTCTTGTAATTTGGCCCGTACCCCTTGGCATTCCCTATAAATACCAGGGGGATGAACAGTGTAAGCACGACTTTTTGGGAATTCGAGCACCTTCCACTCCCGTTTCACCTTCGCTACTGCATTCGACACTTGGCCACCTTCGCTCCTTCCCCTGCACAAGTGCGGAGGTAGGGCAAGTGTGTTCCCAACAGTTTGGCGCCGCCCGTGGGGATCGAAGTCTGAAATGGCGGGAAACAGGAGAGCACTTTCGACGAGGGACCAGCGCGTTGCTAGAGAGGCGGCAGCGGTGGTCCCGCCTGCTGAGGAAATTGCACAGCCCTCGGGAGGAGAGAATGTCACCCCGGAACCCCAATCCCTGGGCCCCCAGGCCCGAGTGGCGACACAGCCGCACCCGCACACTTCGGGAGAGGGAGAAGGAGAAGAGGAAGAGGTGGGCCTCGAGGCCCTTGAAAGGCTCGAGGCTGAGCTGCAAGAGAAGAAGAGGCGCCTGGAGCAGCTTGAGAGGCATAACCGACTGCGCTCGATCAGACAGAGGGCAGACGAGGCCAGGGAGCAGCTTCGCCGCATGGAGGAATCCCTCGCCGCGGCAGAAGCCGAAGCCGAGGGCTGGGACAATGAGGAGATACCCCCGTTGCGAGAGGGGAATGAGGAGCCAAATCAAGACAACCTTCGTCACCATCCACCACCCCCACCACCACCAGCACACCCAGAGCCATATCCTGTGAGACACCCAAACTTCCGCCAGCCATACCCAGATGAGAGAGAACAAAACCTTCGCATTCAGCGAAGGCATCAGCAACATCAAATGCCGTATGATCCAAAGTCACCACTCTCCCAAACACTCCAAACCCAGCCCTGGCCACCATGTTACAATCCACAAAACCTACCTCGCTATGATGGACTTTCCGACCCTCGCTAGTTCATCATGAGCTACGAAGCGGCAGTTGCCGCAGCAGGCGGGGATGAATCAACAATGGCAAAATCCTTCGTCATCATTCTGCGAGACATCGCACAAACTTGGTACAGCAACCTCCGCCCTGGAACTGTGGATTCCTGGATCACCCTCAGAGACAAGCTGTGTACAAATTTCAAGGGCATTACCCCAGCCCCGCTAAACCCCATCGAGCTTTTCAATTGCAAGCAAGAAGAGCGCGAGCCGCTCCAAGATTACTGGCGAAGGTTCATTCAAATCAGAGCAAGGACCCCTGGGATATCTAACGAGGCTGTCATCCTCGCTGCAGTCAGTGGCCTGCGCCCAGGACCATGCTCCTCCAAATTTGCCAGAAAACCGGCAAACTCGATCGAGGAGTTGCACGAAACAATGGAAAGATACTGTAGAGCTGATATGGATTTCAGAGCGAAGTCCGACGCTCGGAGGTCTCAGCAGAGGCCACAGCCGAGGCCTCAACCGAGAGAAAGCAACCTCCGCCAAGAGCAAAGCAACGTCGGTGCAATCAACAAAGCAACAAACTATGAACATCAAACACGGGACGCTCAACACCCGAGCAGCCAAGCCCCGCAGGTTTTGCCACCTCCGCCAAACCAGCGCTACCAGCAGCGAGATCCTGCCAAAATGTATTGCCACTTCTGTGGAATGGGAAAGGGGCACACAACAAAGCAATGCGAATGCTTCGCCAAGGGAAAAGAATTCCAGGAATCCAGGAAACCTGCTTCGTCAGACCCCCGAACCATAAACCACACAAGGAAACCAAGCTTCCACCCACCAAATCCAACATACCACTATACCCCCATAAACTACGGCCTACCTTCGCAACAACCCCCCTACACCCACCATCCACTCTACAACCAAACCCACTATCAGCCAACCACCACCCCACAACGCCAAAACCCACCTTACACAGTCACATACCCGGCTACCCCCCAAAACCAAATTCCAACAACCCACCAAGCCACCAGCGCTCTGCCACCACCACCGCCAATCCCCGCGTTACCAGCACCACAACCCGTGAAAGCCGAAGCCCCGAGCCAAACGACCATCAACAATCCAACTTCGACCTTCGGTGTGATTCTAGCTATCACCGGAGGTTCAAATGAAGACCATGGTAACAAACGGCAGAGGAAGGAACACGCTAGACGCGTTCACCATGTGGCCGTCGAAGGACCACATAAATTCGGCCGTTGGTCCCACATCCCCATAACCTTCGATTCCAGTGACATGAAGCTAAGAGATTACCCTCACACAGACGCCATGGTGATCGAAACCAACCTCGCTGGGTGGACTGTCACCAAAATACTGGTCGATACAGGTAGCTCCGCTGACATCTTGTTCGCCTCAACCTTCGACAGCATGAAGCTTGACAGAAACCTTTTGCAACCGGCCGACAACCCCCTATACGGTTTCGGTGGTCAACAAGTGAGAGCCGTCGGGAAAATTTCTCTGCCCGTGACCTTCGGCGACCAATTCAATTGCAGGACGGAACATATAACATTTGATGTCGTCGACATGTTCTACCCATACAATGCCATTTTTGGCCGAGGGGTCACAAACGCGTTCAATGCGGTCATCCATCCCGCCTACCTATGCATGAAACTTCCCGCTCCGAAGGGTGTGGTCGCGGTATTTGGGGACCAGGACATTGCAAGGACAGCTGAAGGGAACGTAGCCCCGGGGCAACGTAATGTACACAATTTGTCAAAACCTCAAACCCCCGGTATCAGCGTCGAGGGCGAGGTCCGCAATGACAGAGTGAAGGCGGCGCCAAAGGACGAAACCAAACAAGTCCAACTCTCCGAGGGTAATGCCGAAAGAAAGGTGATCATCTCAGCCAATCTAGACCCTCAATCAGAAGGCAACCTCGTCACCTTCCTCAGAGAAAATTCCGACACCTTCGCTTGGTCCGCCGAAGACCTAAAGGGAGTCAACAGATCAATGATCGAGCATAGCCTGAACATCAAGACAGGTTATCGCCCAATCAAACAAAAGCTTCGCAAGATGTCAGAAGAAAGAAAGGAGGCAGCGAAGGCTGAGGTAAAAAGGCTTCTGGACGCAGGCGTCATTCGCCCAGTCAAATACCCAACTTGGCTCTCAAATGTGGTCCTAGTCCAAAAGAAGAATAAAAAATGGCGAATGTGCGTCGATTTCACTTGCTTGAACAAAGCCTGTCCGAAGGATGACTTTCCCCTCCCAAACATAAGCACCCTGGTCGACAGAGCGGCAGGCTGCCAAATGCTATCCCTCCTCGACTGCTTCTCAGGCTATCACCAAATCTGGATGAATGAAGAAGACGAAGAAAAAACAAGCTTCATCACACCCTCGGGCACTTTTTGCTTCCGAAGGATGGCAGAAGGTTTGAAAAATGCAGGCTCAACCTTCGCTCGCATGACCTCCGAAGTTTTCAAGGATGAGCATGCAGTCTCCGCCTATGTCGACGACCTAGTCGTTCAAAGCGAACTAAAAGAGAACCACATACCAGACTTATCGAGGGTATTCAGCAACCTCCGGTCCGCCGGACTGAAACTAAACCCAGAAAAATGTGTTTTCGGGGTAAGCGAAGGCAAGTTGCTAGGTTGCATCGTCTCAGCCAGAGGAATCGAAGCCAACCCTGAGAAGATTGATGCCATCTTGAACATGGAACCTCCGACGACCAAGAAAGCAGCTCAGCGTCTGACCGGTCGTTTGGCAGCACTTAGCAGATTCATCTCAAGATCCGCAGAGCGAGGGTTACCATTCTTCGAAACACTCAGAAGCAACGCTCCATTCAACTGGGGTCCCCAGCAGCAAAAGGCCTTCGAGGAGTTGAAAAAGTATCTGACCAGCTTGACTGCCCTAACCAGCCCAAGCAAGGGAGACTTATTGTTACTTTACGTCGCAGCTTCGCCACACGCTGCAAGCGCAGTCCTCATCAAGGAGCTCCGCGAAAACAACAGAACCAGACAAGCCCCAATCTATTATGTTTCAGAAACCCTCGAAGGCCCAAAGAGAAATTATTCGGAGCTTGAGAAAATAGCATATGCCGTCGTCATGGCATCAAGAAAGCTCAAGCACTATTTCCAGGCTCACGAGATACATGTACCTTCGACGTACCCTCTCGAGAACATTTTCAAAAATAACGAAGCCGTTGGAAGAATAGCAAAATGGGCAGTGGAGCTTAATAGTTATGCTGTAACCTTCGTTGGCAGAACAGCGATCAAATCACAGGTGCTGGCTGATTTCATAGCAGAATGGACACCCGACCCTCGCCCCGGCGAGCTGCAGCAGGACCAGTTTTGGATCGTTTACGTCGACGGGGCCTGGGGCGCAACTGGAGCCGGTGCCTCGGCTATTCTAATCTCGCCTTCCGGGTCGAAACTGAGATACGCACGAAGGCTGGACTTCAAGTGCACAAACAACTCCGCTGAATATGAGGCTGTGATTCTGGCACTCACAAGGTTGCGTTCATTATCAGTCCGAAGGGCACTCATCAACACAGACTCTCAAGTCATTGCGGGGCACATTGAAAAGAACTACAAAGCAAAAGATCCAGAGCTTCAAAAGTATTTTCAATATGTACGAAGGTTAGAATCCTTTTTCCTCGGCATAACCGTAAAAGCAATATCGAGGACTGAAAACAGCGAAGCAGATTGCTTAGCCAAAGCAGCAGCGCAGCAGCTACAGCTCCCTCCGGACGTGTTCTACGAGGTTTCCACTCGGTCAGCCTTCGAAGCTTCCGAAATCAGCATCAAGCTGATCAACACAATTCAGTGCGAGGATTGGAGAGCACCTATCATGGCCTACATCAAAGGACTCCATGAACCCAGCTCCAAAGAAGAAGAGAACAGACTAAAGCAAAGAGTGCGAGGGTACAAGATTGTGGATAACACCTTGTTCAAAGCTTCGGTAACCTCACCTTGGCTCAAGTGCATGTCACAGTCCGAAGGTACCGACATTCTCAAACTCATCCACGAAGGTATATGCGGTTCACACAATGGCCCAAGAGCACTAGTAGGAAAGGCTTTCCGGCAAGGTTTCTACTGGCCAACTGCGCTGAGAGACGCTGAAACCATCGTCAAGAAGTGCGAAGGTTGTCAACTGACAGCAAAAAACCAAAACACCCCAGGGGCTCCCACAACCCTCATATGCCCAACCTGGCCCCTACAAAGGTGGGCAATGGATCTCGTGGGCCCATTACCGACGGCTCCGGGGAACCTTCGCTACGCGGTGGTAGCCGTGGAATATTTCACCAAATGGACCGAAACAAGACCGCTGTCCTCCATAACATCCCTCGCAGTAAAAAGGTTTTTCTGGCAGCAGATAGTTTGTCGCTTCGGAGTCCCCCAACATCTAACCGTCGACAATGGCACCCAGTTTGACAGCGAGGTTTTCAAAGAGTTCTGCGCACAAATCGGAACAATTCTATGCTTCGCCTCAGTCCGACACCCGCAGTCCAACGGCCTAGTCGAAAGAGCCAACGCAACAATCTTCCAATCCATATCCAAAAAATTGCAAGGCAGACCCAAAGGCAAATGGGCAGACGAGCTAACTGCAGTCACCTGGTCTCACAATACCTCCGAATGCAGAGCAACCAAGTTCACACCCTTCAAACTTTTGTTCGGCGAAGAAGCCGTGTTACCAGAGGAGCTAAAATTCGTCTCACCAAGAACAACCCTCGCAAGTGATGAGCCAGCCATACTAACTGACAAGGACTTGCTAGAAGAAACAAGATGCAGCGCAGTTCACAACCTTCGCAAATATCAGGAAGAGACCAAGAAGTGGAGAGATAAAAAGGTCAGAATCAAGAACCTGCAGAAGGGTGACCTCGTCCTCATCCGAAAACAAAACGCCAGCATGGCCGGAAAGTTCCAGCCTAAGTGGACAGGCCCGTTCCTGATCGCAGAATGCAATCGCCCAGGCTCTTTCCACCTCTCCGACAGCGAAGGTAATATCCTACCACACACCTGGAACATCGACGACCTTCGCAAATTTTACCCATAGCGGAGCCTTAGCGAGCCCTCGCGTTATGTAATTTTTGTCACCTTTTATGTTATCTACTCTCATGTACTTAACAAAAACAGGAGCTGCACTCTTTTTCCTTACGAAGGGGCGTAAGGTTTTTTAATGAGGCAGTATCCAAAGCATTAATACAGGCTAGAACCCCCAAAAAAGCAAAATCCCCAACCTTCTACTCCCAAGCATCGAAAAAGCGGATCTCTTTCAAAGAGCGCTACATTCGATGAAAACCTACTAAGATTGCTTTGAAAAACACTCCTTTTCTTTTCAAAGCAAACTTCACCTCCGCCTAAAATAAGGGGAGGAAAGTCGAGCACCCTGGCACAAACGACAGGGGCTCGCAAAAGCAAACTCACCTCCGCCTAAGATAAGGGGAGGAAAGTCGAGCACCCTGGCACAAACGACAGGGGCTCGCAACAGCAAACTCACCTCCACCTAAGATAAGGGGAGGAAAGTCGAGCACCCTGGCACAAACGACAGGGGCTCGCAAAAGCAAACTCACCTCCGCCTAAGATAAGGGGAGGAAAGTCGAGCACCCTGGCACAAACGACAGGGGCTCGCAAAAGCAAACTCACCTCCGCCTAAGATAAGGGGAGGAAAGTCGAGCACCCTGGCACAAACGACAGGGGCTCGCAAAAGCAAACTCACCTCCGCCTAAGATAAGGGGAGGAAAGTCGAGCACCCTGGCACAATTGACAGGGGCTCGCAAAAAAGCAAACTTCACCTCCGCCAGAAATAAGGGAGGGCGCGAAATCCAAAAAGTCAAGCATTCTCGCACAAGCAAACCAGGCCTCGGCGCGGGCCCCACATTCTCCGTCTCGCCCGAGCCCCCCAAAGCCAGGTCTCGGCGCGGGCCCCACATTCTCCGTCTCGCACAAGCAAACCAGGCCAGGCCTCGGCGCGGGCCCCACTTTCTCCGTCTCGCCCGAGCCCTCCAAGCCAGGTCTCGGCGGGGGCCCCACATTCTCCGTCTCGCCCGAGCCCCCCAAAGCCAGGTCTCGGCGCGGGCCCCACATTCTCCGTCTCGCACAAGCAAACCAGGCCAGGCCTCGGCGCGGGCCCCACTTTCTCCGTCTCGCCGAGCCCCCCAAGCCAGGTCTCGGCGCGGGCCCCACATTCTCCGTCTCGCCCGAGCCCTCCAAGCCAGGCCTCGGCGCGGGCCCCACTTTCTCCGTCTCGCCCGAGCCCCCCAAGCCAGGTCTCGGCGCGGGCCCCACATTCTCCTTCTCGCCCGAGCCCTCCAAGCTAGGCCTCGGCGCGGGGCCACATCAACGCGATCAAAAAGAAGTGCGCGAGCCTCGCTAAAAGAAAAAGGGGGCGTCGCTGTTTTTTCAAAACAAGCGTACACGAGCAAGTGCGCGAGCCTCGCTAAAAGAAAAAGGGGGTGTCGCTGTTTTTTCAAAACAAGCGTACACGAGCAAGTGCGCGAGCCTCGCTAAAAGAAAAAGGGGGTGTCGCTGTTTTTTCAAAACAAGCGTACACGAGCAAGTGCGCGAGCCTCGCTAAAAGAAAAAGGGGGCGTCGCTGTTTTTTCAAAACAAGCGTGCACGAGCAAGTGCGCGAGCCTCGCTAAAAGAAAAAGGGGGCGTCGCTGTTTTTTCAAAACAAGCGTGCACGAGCAAGTGCGCGAGCCTCGCTAAAAGAAAAAGGGGGTGTCGCTGTTTTTTCAAAACAAGCGTACACGAGCAAGTGCGCGAGGCCTCGCTAAAAGAAAAAGGGGGCGTCGCTGTTTTTTCAAAACAAGCGTACACGAGCAAGTGCGCGAGCCTCGCTAAAAGAAAAAGGGGGTGTCGCTGTTTTTTCAAAACAAGCGTACACGAGCAAGTGCGCGAGGCTCGCTAAAAGAAAAAGGGGGCGTCGCTGTTTTTTTCAAAACAAGCGTGCACGAGCAAGTGCGCGAGCCTCGCTAAAAGAAAAAGGGTGCGTCGCTGTTTTTTCAAAACAAGCGTACACGAGCAAGTGCGCGAGCCCCGCTAAAAGAAAAAGGGGGCGTCGCTGTTTTTTCAAAACAAGCTTACACGAGCAAGTGCGCGAGCCTCGCTAAGAATCAAGCAGGGCGTCGCCGTTAAAACAACATAAGAAACGTCAAAATAGCACAGCAAATATGGCACACAACCCATACGCTTTTCTCATACCGTTACAAAACAATGTTACAACAACGAACATATCCCAAAATAAAAAATCTTTACAAGGGACCACCGCTCCCCTCAATTAACTCCAAATCATCCAAACCTTCGGCCTCCATCTCAAACCCCCCCTCCACTGGAACCAGGGGTCCCCACAACAAAGGAGCTGCAGGGACAATTGGCAGCTCCCCGGGCAAAACCCTCGCCCTATACATGTACCTATGCCTCGTCTCAACTTCCGAAGGTTCCTCCTTCGGGATCACAAGCGCCCCATCCGAACCAACTTCAAGCTCCCTTCGACCGAACAAATATTCCAAAGCCGTGTTCTCGTCAATATCACCATCACCGCAGGCTTGCGAAGTCGACGAAGACCCAAACAAATAACGATCGGCTTGGCGGTCTGTATAGTCTGTCTCGCGCCAAAATCGACTCGACCTACTATTCTTTAAATCATATCTCCGCACCTTCGACCACCAAAAACGTTCAAAGGAAAGCGAAGGATATTTAAATCTAGCGCGAGCCCATGATTCACCAGTTATAAAAACATCTTGGTAGTTCAACATCAGCGGGGTCACGTCGAACACGTCTAGCACGGTTCCGTCAGGAACCTGCATGTTGCACAAAAATACGAGATGTCTCAGCCTCGCCAAGTCTTTACAAACAACCATAGTATCTACAAAAAGGCCTCCCTCGCCCCAACAAACCCAGGCATCACACCTGCCCAGCTTCCCCCCGATTGATGTCCACACCCTCGCCAGCGGTGGCAGTCGAGGTCCCAGCTGACGCCTCCTCCGCCGTGGATTCTTTCGCAGCATCTCCTCCCGCGATCGGCCCGCTCCCGGTCAACGCCTCAATCTCGGCGAGCGTAACCCCCGCACAGCTTGGCTCAGGGGCGGCTTCGGGGTCACCCCTCGCTGCATCTTCCGCAGGCGGCGAGGGCATTGCATCTCGTCGAGCCTACAAGCAAAATAAAGGACAAACCTCGCCAAAATCAACAAACAACCCCTCTAAAACAAAAGCAACACTGACCAAAAAACTTAAACAAAGGTGCGAACCTGGCGCGTAGCCTCGGCAGCTTCTTCGAAGGCGAGAGCCCGGCCACCTCCGGAGATCCAAAACTTGCGAAGCAAACGCATCGCACAGTTCCGGACATCTGCGTCATCAACCTTCATCTGGCGAACCTCTTCAACCGTCGGAAAGACATGGCTCGGCCTTTTGACCTTGCGAAGATGATCACAATCCGCCAGTCGAAGCGTGCTCGCCATTGCCAAGGCCCCGGCGTAGCCACCAAAATCGGCTGCATTGGAGACTAGCGAGCTAAACACATCAAGCTCGTTGCCCAGCCAGCCCTCGAAGGCCTCTGCATCAACCGCAGGCAACGGCTCTCCGGCTGAACCCCCAGCCTCGGTCAGACAACAATCAAGTTTACGCTTGACGTTCTCCATGCTCGCCCGCCAAGAGTTCTTCAAATCAACCAGCCGACCCTCGGCCTCGGCTAAAGCCTTGTCCTTCTCCTTTCCCGCGGCAATCAGATCAGCATTACGCTTCGCCAGCTCAACCGCCTCCTCTCGAGCCTTCGCGGCCTTCTCCGAAGCAATTCTCATTTCATTTTCTCTGTTCTCTAGACTCCGCGCCAGTTTGCTGTTCTCTTTCTCAAGTTCAGTCATATGGTTCCTCATAAACTCCATGTCGGAGCTAACCTTCCGCCTCGCTGAGCGGTTCAAGAGCATCAGCTCCGCCAACTTGACGTCAACATCATCGAAGGTGTCGCCAACCGCTTGATCTGCAAGAAGGACCTCCGCCTCCGGCACACAAATGCGGCCGAAGATCCGGCCCAGAAAACGCCTTTCCTCCGGGCTACACTGCAAGTGGCAATCCCGAAGGTCCGGACTGGTGAACAGTGCAGTGGCCGGATCAGAAATCCCAAGCTTCTTGGCGTATTCCGGAAGGCTCGACCGGCTAGCCTCGCCAAACGGTCTTTTTCCCCGCGACCGCGCAGAGTCAAGTTCCCCATCAAACTCTGACCCCTCCACCCAAAGGTGCGAGCCCGCGAAGCTGGGAACCGCACCTCGTCGAGGGCTACCCGGCTCAATATCTCGTGCAAGCTCATCTGCGCCCTGGGTAGCCATCGCACCAACAACCGGCGAGGCTCCGCCTCCAATCGACACCTCCTCATCCGTGTCATGCCCTTCAGAAGAACCCTCGCTACCTTCTCTAGACGAACCCTCGCCCGTCTCCCCCTCCTTTGCGTCCTTCTCGACCTCATCATCATCAGATTCATCCTCGTCGCCCGAAATTTGGACCAAAGCACCGATCCCTCCAACGCGAGGCACGCGTCCCCCGACCGAACTGGCACCGCGGCCGCTCCGAGCCGCGGCCAAAGAAGTGCCCGCACCAACAGAGCCAGCAGCGACCTTCGTCGCAAGCACCTTCGCTCGTCCGCCAGCCCCTCCACGACCTCGACCACGGCCCCTCTTCGGCCGAGACACGATCTCCGCTTCTCCCGAAGCCTTCCGCTTCCTCTTCTTCGGCGCGTCGTCGCTCGAAGGAGCAGGCCAGTCGGCGTACCGAATACCAAGAATATCAAACATTCTGTTCACGCGACCTTCGCCGCCCACCAAGCTATGGATAGCCTTCACTTCCAGTGGGGAAAGCTTCCCCACGAGCTCGTCCGTCCACTGTTGAACTCGTTTAAAAACAGCTTCATTCCCATCCTCGCGCCTCGGAAATTTCTTAAGAGTCCTTTCCCAGACCTTCTCTAGATCCAAACTAGGCTTCTTCAAGCCCCTACCTTCGTACCTTGGGTCATCCTCCACAACGAACCAAGTCTGCCTCCGGCCAAGAGGCCAAATCTTGGCACAGCAATATTCCTCCACCGAATCACGCGCGCACTGAGAACGCGCAACGACCCTCAGGCAATCAACAGCAGCATGGGCCTCGATGCTCATTTTAGCTTCGGCGCCCACATCTCCAAGCACCGGAAGCTCGCCGCAAAGCTCGGAGTTGTCACTAAGTTTGTAATAGAACCAGAACTCCTGCCATCCGCTGCTCCACTTGTTCTTCTGCGCTTGCACCGGCAGCTCCGCGCCGGCGCGATGGCAAAAAGTGTACACCGCAAATTGTCCAAGGCTGGTCTTGCCCTCGCTGTCCGTAATCTTGCGAGGCTGCATGTGAACGCGATGAGTGCGAACAAAACCCTCGACATGAGGGACAACCCCCTGAGACCTGCAGGCCCAGACGTAGACCGACATCTTTGTGAAGCAAGAAGGCGTAAGCTGATGAAACCGCAGGTTAAACCTTCGCAGGACCGAAGTCACGAAGGAGTCAGCTGGGAAGCGAAGGCCAGCCGAAAAGAACTCTTCAAACACCACAACCTCATCTGCATCCGGTTTCGGCACGGTCTCCCCACTGCTGGCCCTCGCTTTGCCTTCCTCAATCCAGCCCCACCGCACGTAAGATGCAATCTCACTTGCACAAACCCGGCTCAAACCAAACTCGAAGGTAATCCCCTCATCCGCGGCTGCGGGAGAAACAGCGCGAGCAGTTTGCTTCAACCTAGCCATCTCCTCAACTGCCAACACTACCGAACAACGAACGCCTATCTCAACCCTCGCAGACAAGCTCAAACAAACCTTCGCTACAAGCAAATTGCAACAGCAAGATGGCTATAGCAACAGAGAGCACAATCAAAACTCCCCACCTACTCGTGCTATTTATAGGCCGGGAGACAAGCCCCTCACCCGACGAAGTCGGCACGACAACCAAAGAACGCGGCGCAAAAAACGAAACAGGCTTCAATAGTATAAAACAACACCACAACGGCCCAGCCCAAAGCAGCCGCGGGCGTCGCTGCCGAGGGCCCCGTTTTTGTCCCCATTAAAGGGCGCTGCTTGGGCCTAAACACGTTCTTTTAGATCCAAGGCAACGAGGGGCTACTGTTGGGGGAAGGGACCCTCGGCAGAAGCGCCGCCCGAACTGGTGCTCGAAGATAGCCCTCGCGTAACGCCTGGTGCGCTTGCGAGGTCCCTCTCCTATTGGAGACCGTTACCCTAACCCCGGCTGCAGGGTCAACCCTCGTCGTTTTGTTGTGCTTCCGTGCAGGTCCAAGGCGACGGTCGCACTGCAGGAAACCTTCGTCGAACCACGACGCCACCTTCGTTTGGAGCGAAGGTCCAGGCAAGCGGCAAGTGTGCGTCGCCCCAAGGGTGGGCGAAGCCGAAGGTCCGGCGAGCACGGCCGAAGGTTAAACCTTCGCCCTTCTTCCCCGGAGGCAAGCAGAGCCGGAGGCCCGGCAGTTGGCGGAGGTGCGCGGGCCCAAGGGCGAGCGCGGCCGAAGGTCAAGACTGCTGCACCACCCCCCGAAGGCGAACAAGGGCCAGGTGGCGGCGCGCTGGGGTGTGACCGATTAGGGTTTCCGCTTCAGCTGTGTATTTACGCTTTTGCCCTTCCTCCCTGCGCGGAGGCGAGGAATCTTTGCTGTACCCTCTTGTAATTTGGCCCGTACCCCTTGGCATTCCCTATAAATACCAGGGGGATGAACAGTGTAAGCACGACTTTTTGGGAATTCGAGCACCTTCCACTCCCGTTTCACCTTCGCTACTGCATTCGACACTTGGCCACCTTCGCTCCTTCCCCTGCACAAGTGCGGAGGTAGGGCAAGTGTGTTCCCAACAGGTACCTCGACCTGTGTGCACTAAATGGCACTAGACGTTCCTAGAATCTGCAGCGGTGCGGTTGTCACCGCGAGGATCTAGGAGCGCTTCGGTCTAGAATAGGTACAAGCATACAAGGGCTCAAGTGTGAAGAAGCAAAAGAAGAAGTAAAACGGGGATCCACCTTCCTTTGATCTACATGCCATAGTAGTAGACGGGAATCACAGGAATGAGATCAAGAAGCAAGACTATTATATAAACACGACCAACATGCAAAAGAGACAGACTAAAGACGGGGAACTTGGTTCCACGGGTACTTCGATCCACGGTCATTGCATTTGACAGGGATCAGAGTGACGGGAAACAAAAGGAGATCGATCCACACCTTACTGGATCGACGGAGATCGAAATAGAAAGAAGAAAAGAAAAGAGCGCCCACATTCACTCGACCGACACGCCATGGTGAGGGCGATGGACGAAGAATTAGAGACACTCATCCTATGCCATTTCATAGGGCACCACGACCTCTGTGCAACTAAACCAGCACAAGGCTATTCCCACGACTCGTAGCGGTGCGGTTGTCACCGCGAGAGTCGGAGGAATGCTATGGTCGAGGCGGTGCAAGCATACGAGGTGGCTAGGACAGAAGCACGACAAAAATAGGTGAAGCCCGTTGGTCATGGCGAGGCAACTCGCGGCCATGAGCTTCACCCAAACGAGTTGGCACTCGTTGTTCCACGATTATCGTCACCCGTTCCTTCTCCCACTAGACTAGGTCACGAAGGACTTTCGTGTGCAGGTAATATCCGCATCGATATCGGATTTAATATCGAGCCCACCATGACCATGCCCTAGGGCTAAGGACGGGAGCCATCGCTCGTGTTGCAACGAAACCAACCAAACACACAACAACGATGAGGAACGAGTTACGCTCAGCGTTGCGACCACGGCGGGACGAACCCACAATCGCAACGTCCGAGCGAGGGACGATCCCTCGACCGGCTCGAAGGCACGGTTCACAGACAAAACAAACAAGGACCGGCTGGAAGGCACGGTCAACCACCAACTACGCTGGCACGACGACAACTAGCACACGTCCATAGCAATAGAGAAATAGACCGGCACGAAGGCTCGGCGCAGGCAAGTATAACACATATGATGTGTAAGAGTGACATGATATGGACAAGAAGGAAAATAAATGAAATTGTGTCGACGTCGAGGATGGCGTCAACGAGGGTTCAAATGTTCGACCTTGACGATGGCACGAAGGACGGGCTTCAGCGAAGTGGCGCCATCGACCGAACGCACAGTGATCCTGACTGAATCAGCAGGGCACGACTTCAGCCGATCCACGACGCGCCTTGGCCGAACAGCAGCTAGTTGTGGACGGCCTCTGCTGGCTGCAGCCGTCGGAACATGGCTGCAGGAGTCCGGGAGCGGGCTGCCGCAGGCCAGACGTGGTAGCAAGCGCCCGGGAGAGCGCCTCGGCTCCGGCAGAGGGTTCGCGACGTGGTCGTCTTCTCAGCAGAAGGGGAAAACTCCGGCGAGGGCATGATGAGGCTGTAGCCTTCCTGCAGGAGTGTTAACAGCGGCGCGAAGGCCGGGGCTCAGACGTTGTCAACGATAATAAGGAGAAGGGCAAGGGCTTTGATGTTGCTGCCTCACCGGTGACGGTCGCTGGTTCGACTGGACAACGTAGGCTCCTTGAACGGACTCTGCGTCAAGGAGGAGGGCTCGGTGCTGCTGTTCGTGGCCGATGTGGAGTGGAGGTGTTGTGGTGGCTCCTGGAGGCCATGGCGTCGGCAGCAGCGGGTTGCGCCGGCCGAACGAGCATGGTCCGAGCGACGTCGCGGCATGAAAGGATCAAGATGCCCAAGAGGGGGCGGGGTGAATTGGGCTTTTCTAAAACTTCTTGCGATAATAAAACCTATCAAGCCCCAATTAACCCCTTAGAGCCTAGAGGTGGTTTGACAAGAATCAATTGCACAAAAGACTATCGCTAAACCATTTCTACTCTAGCATGGCAATTCAACTTATGAAAGAGCAACAAGTAAATGCGGAATTGAATTGCTCAAAGGTAAATGCGTAGAGAAGAGAGTAGAGATGACACGACGATCTTTTTGCCAAGGTATCGAGGTGTCGGCACACCCCCCTAGTCCTCGTTGGAGCACCCGCGCAAGGATATCGCTCCCCCTTGATCCGCGCAAGGATCAAGTGCTCACTACGAGCTGATTCTTCGCCACTCCGGCCCGGTGAATCGCTCGCTACCGGTCACAACTTGGCTTGGGTCATCCACAAAGCCTCCGGATGATCACCAAGCTCTCCGATCGCCACCAAGCCGTCTAGGTGATGCCGATCACCAAGAGTAACAAGCTAGAACTCTCACTTGACCAAGACAAGGCCAAAGAGATGGATGGATGCACACTTGCTACTCAATTGTCACTAGGAGGTGTCTAATTCTCACAATTAGCAATCACTTAACCTCACTAGGGCTCTTGCACTCACTCACACTCACAAGGTGTTTCTCAGCTGATGGAAGTGGCAAGAACACTCAAATGGATGGAGGCAAGGAAGTATATATACCCCTCAACCCGGCCATCCAAAATCAGCACAAGACAGGTATTTTGCGGGGGCATCGGACGCGCCGATGCCAGGCATCGGACGCTCCGATGACCCCGTCCAACGGTCTACTGTACCTTCTTGTCAGACATGATTATAGAGCATCGGACGCTGGCGAGCGTCCGATGCCCCTGCATCGGACGCGTCCGATGCCGAAAAGACCTCTCTGGAACCTCTCTGCATGGCCATCGGACGCTGGCTCTCAGCGTCCGATGCCGGCGTCCGATGCCCTGCACAGTTCACTCCCAAGTGAACAGTGACACCGGACGATCCGATGTGGCACCATCGGAGCCTCCGATGCCACGCACCAGACCAAACTCTAGGTCGGTGTGGGCATCGGAGCCTCCGATGCCCACTGATCCAGCATCCGATGCCCATACCAAGGGCAAGATCAACTCGGATCGCGACGCGGTCTTAACGACTTTTGTTCCTCTCGACATAAGGCATCTCTCTGAGCTACCTAGGGCTATGAAATAACAAGTGTGCACCACACCTACCTCAATAGACTCATCTAGGTCAAGCTACTGATTCACACCCCTCTTTATAGTACGGCCAAAGGAAAAAACAAAGACCTAAGACTACCTAAGTGTCCTTCAACACCATGCGACACTTAGCCTAGCCTACCACCGTCTTCGTCGTCCGTCCTTTGAAAACCAAAACGATTTCCATCGCCAGGGGACATGAACTCCATATGCCCGTATCGTCGCCGTTACCGTGACCTAACTCATCTCTGTTTCTGCAAAACACACGTTAGTCACAGTAATCTTGTGTTTCATCCAATCACCGAAACCACTAGGGGCCAAGATGCGTTCAATCTCCCCCTTTTTGGTGATTGATGACAACACGAGATCGAGTATAGAGAGAAGAGGTTTTTAAATCATGACATGTATGAACTTGCAATAAATAAGAGAAAATGATTAGGGGCAAGTTCAAAACATGTCATGCCATCATCCTGCACTCAACAAGTTAGAGTGAATAGCAAGTGCAGGAGTAAAGAGCTCATATACATAAACAAGTGAGAATTGAGCACAAGTAAAGAGCGAAGCGAAATGACATGTCATATATAAAATCATAGTGAGCACAAACATGTCATGAGATCCATAGCATAAGTATATAACATAAATATGTACAAAAGATGCGATAAGTAAAGAGCGTATGTGAATATAACACATCAAACGACACAAAGCCCTCTCACAACACTCCCCCTATCGCTATACTCGGCCACTCTCCCCCTTTGGCATCAAGCGCCAAACTAAGCGTCGGAGGGCGGAGGTGGTGCAGACGAGTCAGGTGCTGTCTCCGGAGTCCTCTGCGTGAACTCAAACTGCTGAAGTAGGGCCTCGGAGTCGGAGGACGAGTCGCCGGGAGCCTGCTGACCCTCTGTAGTTGGACGCTGTGGAGAAGCGGTCTGGGACGGGTCCGGCACTGACTGCTCTGCCTGCTCGATCTGCTCTGACGTTGTCCCTGTCGCAGTCTCAGTCTGTGTAGTCGTGTCATCCTGAGGCTCGGAGTGCGGAAGCTCTAGGATAGCTGACAACTCAGGCTGCACGGACGTGGTCGTCTCGGACTGGACTGGCTCTGTCTGCTCTGAAGACGCGACTGAGCTCGAAAGAGTCTCTGTGGTGGAGGTCACAGGAGCCATCGGCGTCTGAACCGGATCCGGAAGATCTGGAGTGGGAAATCCGGTGAGCTCACTGAACGTGGCCGACAGGTCTCGAGTGACAGAGGTCGTTGTAGCGAAGAGCGACTCTGTCGGCCTGGGAGTGAACCCTGTGCGGAGCGGACTGAAGAGCGGGGCCCCGCCTGGAGTAGTGAAACTCGTGAACTGCGAGGAGCTGGGGCCCGGAAGCTGCTGCTGCTGCTGAGCAAACTGAGGCGGCGGACCAAAAGACTGCGTCTGAGGAAGGACAGGTGGCTGCCACTGAAGCTGCTGCTGTGGGGGAGGCTGCTGCCACTGCCACTGGGGAGGTCCGCTGGCTAGACGCTCCATGAAACTGAGAGTCTGCTGCTGGAGTGCCATCATCTGTCGCTGTAGAGCATCGGACCTCTCCTGCGCCTGCTGCTGAGCTAAGGCATGCTGTTGTGCCAACCTCTGCTGCTCCTGGGCAAGCCTCTGGACGTCCTGGGTGACAGTCCTCTGCTGCTCCTCCATCCGGGCCAGAATAGCGAGTAGAGCTGGGTCGGAGGAAGCAGTGCCGCTGGACCCTACCTGGTGGTCGTGAGCTCTGGGCTGGTAGTGAGGCGGGAGCTGGTAGTCCTCATCTGAGCTGTCCGTGGGATCCGAGGCCACGTGTGGGTCACCACCCTCGAGATCGGCAAGCTCCTGCTCCGCGAGCGCCTGAACGGCCTCGTCCTGCTGCTGAGCGGACTCTGGCACCTCAGGTCTCTGACGTGTGCTAGGCTGTGCCTGCTGCTCTGGCTGTCTGCGGTCCCGACTGGATCCCAACAACTGGCTCATGTTATACTCGGGGAATACGGTCGCTGACCCTGTGAGTGACTGACTGAGCCGGGTACCTGTAGTGGCAGCTACCTTCCAAAGAATGTAGGAGATCCAGTGCGCGTACGGTAGCTGCCTGCGGGCCTTAATGCCCTCTGCCACTGTGTCCTCAATCTCACACAGGATCACATCCCAAACATCAAACTGCTGCTGCCTGATCATATATGCAAGAAGCCATAGCTGTAGCCGTGAAAGTCCCTCTCCGAAGCCGACCAGAGGAAGTAAAGTCCGCCGTAGGATCGTGTTGAGGATCCGAGCCGTAGGGGTAAGGTCCCTAGGAGCGCGGCTCGAACCCTCACCGAACGGCTCTGTGAAGCATGGACGGACCAAATCTGTCGAAGGCTGGGCGCCACCGTGAGGGCGACGGGGTGGCTCTGTCCGGTCGTAACACAAGTCGTGGATCCGGGTCTGTGATCGTGTCAATCCAAACCAATCCCGGATCTCGGACGAGAACAGTCTGTAGTGGTCCCCCTCCAGTGCAAACTCAATAGTCTCTCGGTCGGGGTGCACCCATAGCGAAGCGTAAAACTGAAATACCCAGTCCTCAATATAGGAACCAGACCGCCCCAGTAGGTCTGCCAGACCAGGTAGGTAGGTGAGTGAGGGGTGAATCTGCTCTCCAGCTGCGCCTACAACTGCCTCAAGTGAGCAAACACGCTGGGGCCACAAAGAGATCCCAGTGTTCCTGTATCCCTGGTAGAAGTCTTCCTGCAGCACTGTATAGAAGGACGGACCAGCCTGCTCCTGTCGCTCCCTGGGAAACCACTGCTCCACTGGCACAAGTCGAAGGGTCTGGATCTGTGAGCAAGTGGTGCCCCTGAGGTCTAGTCGCGGTATCGGCGGAGGTGCACGCCGCGACGGAGGACGGGCTCCCCGCAGAGGGACGTCGGGCCGGGGTGGCACCGCAGTCCTGCGACGGGTCGACCGGCGTCGTGGAACCTCCTCAGGAACCTCCTCCTCTGCCTCTGCCTCTGGAGCCTCTGCCTCAGGTGCCTCTGCGGCCTCGGCCTCTGCCTGGCCCTGCCCGGAGCTCTCGGGCTCAACGCCGGGCGAGGTGAACGTCGTCCGACGACCGGCAGCCATGAGCGTGCCAGTCGGCGAACCGTGGCGACGCTCGACCTCCTCGATCGCTCTGCGCTGCTCGGGGGACAGCTGATCCTCAATCCTAAGTCCGCCCGCACTGCCACCTCGCTCTGCACGCTCTGCGGCGTCTGCCACTGCCTGAGCCTGAGCTGCCTCTCGCTCGGCCCAGGAGCGCTTCCGGCGCGTAATAAGCTTCGCCTTCCCGGGTCGCTGACCGGAAGGCGGGGGACGCGGAGGAGAGTCGTCGGGGCCACCACCAACGTTCTTGCAGCGCATAGCTGACAAGAACGAGAAGAACGGTCACTGAGAAGTGCAGAACTGCCACTGAACAGAACCCACTGACTCTGAAAAGCACGGACAACCAGCTGACAAGAAAAAAAAACTGGCGCAAACTCCTCCTGACACTGAGAAACACTGCCGCTGTCACTCGCGAGGCTTGGCCTCGATCCGTACCCGCGGGCTTGGCCCCGGGTTAACTGACACTGCCCAGCTGCCACTGACAACGGACACGGACTCGCTGCATAGAGATGAGGGATATACATAAGCATATAGAGTCTAGAGGTAAGCGAGACCTATGGAAGCAAAGCAATGTGATAAGAGAGAGAATGAGTTGTGCTACCTGACAAGCCGACGAAACGACCCAAGAAGGAGGAGAGCATTGATGTCCTAGAGTCCACACGTCACACCGGGAGGACTGCAAGAGAGTGGAGGTGAAACGGGGTTAAAACAGGGGAGGACAGCCATGTAGGCATTTGAACGAGCACCTGGTGGACAAGGGTATGGAGGGGGAGGGAGGGTGGGTGCTCGGTGGCTCACTGGACGGGACAGCCGGCCGAGAAGAACGCCGGAGAGGAGAGGAGACGCGAGGAAGGCGGTCTCCGGTGAAGAGGCCCGGAACGGCGGCGAGCTTCGACGTAGGTGGAGGAGACGCGCCGGCGGATCCTGACGAGGGCGCGCGCGCGGGGGTGAGGAGATGGCGGTTCGGCAAGGAGAAGCACGGGCGCCGCGGAGGTTGAGCGGCCGGCGGCGAAGGCTCGGGCGTGGGTGGGTGGCCGGCGGTGAGTAGGGCACGGGCTCGGCGGCAGGATCGTGGGCGAGAGCGACGGCGTGACTGGATGAGGAAGATGACGCATGGGACCCAACCGTCAGTAGAAGAACTGAACGCGCCGCTTAAAGGAGCATCGGACGCGCCGATGATAACGCATCGGACGCTCCGATGCCTGTCCAGAGAGCTCCAAAACCGCCGAGATCACATCGGAAGCTTCCGGCCCCTCAGCATCGGACGCTGGGGAGCGTCCGATGGACCATCGGAGGATCCGATGGTGACACATCGGACGCTCCTCCGCTACTGTTTCAGCCGGGGCTGCCTACAGTGCAGGCATCGGATGCTGGACCAGCGTCCGATGCAGAGTCCGATGCTGCATCCGATGCTCTATTTGAGCAGTTTCGAAGATCTCCGTTGCGGCTCCCTTTCCCAACCAAGTTCCAACTCAAAGAAGAAGCAAATAAACACCAGTTGGAACCTAGTATGAGCATCGTCGCATAAACCCTCTATTTTATAAATATTTTGCCATAGACTACATATCATTTTTAGGTAAAATAGGCGATAAATCCCGAGGAGACAACATGTGGTCACCAAAACTAGGGGTCTCAACCATAAGGAGCCTCAAATGCTCCCCCTAGCGGTGGACGAACACAGCGGTTGCTCAAAACCTAACAAAAAAGAACCGACAAAGCAACAAACATGCATATGCAATGCAATACGGAATTTGAATCTAGGTTGCTTGTCAAGTTTGCTCATGGGTAAGCTTCTTCACACGCTTTTTAGGGCGGTTATCTTAACCACGTCTGACAAGCCTATATGCATAGCGGAATTTAAACATGGCATATGATACAATGCAATGCAAAGACAACCTCCTTTCACCTTTTGACAAAGTTACTTAGATCAAGCACATTAAGCTCACTTCGCAATCTACAAAGAGTGTTTTCATCTAGGGGTTTTGTGAAGATATCCGCCAATTGATCTTCGGTTCTAACTCCCTCTAAGGATATGTCTTTCTTGGAAACATGGTCTCTAAGAAAGTGATGGTGAATATCTATGTGCTTTGTGCGAGAGTGTTGAACAGGGTTGTTAGCAAGCTTAACCGCGCTCTCATTGTCACACAACAAAGGTACCCTTTCTAGAACTACACCATAGTCTAAAAGGGTTTGTTTCATGTAAAGGATTTGTGCACAACAAGCACCCGCGGCTATGTATTCCGCCTCGGCGGTAGACAAGGCCACACTATATTGCTTCTTTGAACTCCATGACACTAGTGATCTCCCAAGCAAATGGCACCCTCCGGATGTGCTTTTTCTATCTACTTTGCAACCCGCGTAATCCGAATCGGAATACCCAACGAGTTGGAAGTTAGCTCCTTTGGGATACCAAAAGCCAAAGCTTGGGGTGTGCTTTAGGTACCTAAGGATTCTCTTCACTGCTATGAGATGTGATTCCCTAGGATCGGCTTGAAAACGAGCACACATGCAAACACTAAACATGATGTCAGGCCTAGATGCGGTCAAATATAACAAACTACCAATCATAGAACGGTAGAGAGTTTGATCAACCGGGTTACCTCCCACATCTAGGTCGAGGTGTCCGTTGGTTGGCATTGGAGTCTTGATAGGCTTGCAATCATCCATGTTGAAGCGCTTGAGGAGGTCTTTTGTGTACTTCTCTTGAGATATAAAAGTCCCCTCCTTCAATTGCTTGACTTGAAAGCCTAGGAAGAATGTGAGCTCGCCAATCATAGACATCTCGAACTCCTTCGACATCAAATCACCAAATTCCTTGCAATAGGCTTCATTTGTTGACCCGAAGATGATATCATCGACGTAGACTTGACAAATGAAGATCTCTCCATCAAGCTTCTTGGTGAATAGTGTGGTGTCAACCTTCCCAATGGTGAAGCCCTTCTCAATGAGAAAGTCCCGGAGGCGCTCGTACCACGCTCTAGGAGCTTGCTTGAGCCCATATAGCGCCTTGGACAACCTATAAACATGATTAGGATATCTAGGGTCTTCAAACCCGGGAGGTTGATCAACATAGACTAGTTCATTTATGAAGCCATTTAAAAATGCACTTTTCACATCCATTTGATATAATTTAATGTCATGATGTGATGCATATGCAAGGAGGATACGAATGGCTTCGAGTCTTGCAACCGGTGCAAAGGTCTCTCCAAAATCCAAGCCTTCAACTTGAGAGAACCCCTTTGCCACTAGCCTTGCCTTGTTTCTAACAACCGTGCCTTGATCATCTTGCTTGTTCCTAAACACCCATTTTGTTCCAATGACTCTTGCGCCTTTTGGTCGCTCTTCAAGTGTCCAAACTTGGTTGCGGGTGAAGTTGTTTAATTCTTCATGCATGACATTCACCCAATCCGGATCACCTAGAGCTTCATCTACAATGGTAGGCTCAACAAAAGAAACAAAGGAGTGATGTTCCATAAATAAAGCAAGTTTTTGAGAGTGAGTCATTACACCCCTTGTCGGACTCCCTATGATGAGATCTTGAGGATGAGCTTGTAGTAGAGGAGTAGTCCTTCGATCAACCACTTGAGGGGCCGCTTGTGGAGCACCAACATCTTGAGCTTGTACTACCATTTGATCATGTGAGACATGAGTATCTTCATTTGGATCCCTTCCATCTTTGTCATCATCAAGTGGTACATTGGATGAGGATGGCTTGTCAATGTCTTGCACATCATCATCATCATCTTTAGGCTTGATGGCTCCAACCGGCATGTTCTTCATTGCTTCCCTCAATGGTTCATCACCTACATCATCAAGATTCTCATGCTCTCCTTGAGAGCCATTAGATTCATCGAATTCCACATCATATGTTTCTTCTACCATCCCGGTGGCATGGTTGAATACTCGATATGCTTTGGACTTCAATGAGTAACCAACAAGAAAACCAATATCACATCGACGTTGAAACTTCCCTAGGTGTTGGCGCTTCTTGTAGATGTAGCATTTGCACCCAAATACTCTAAAGAAGGATACATCCGGCTTCTTGTTGTTGAGTAGCTCATAGGGGGTCTTGCCAAGTAGACGATGGGGGAACAATCGGTTTGATGCATAGCAAGCAGTGTTGATTGCTTCCGCCCAAAATCTCTCCGGTGTAGAGTACTCGTCTAGCATTGTCCTTGCTAGGGTGATTAGAGTCCGGTTCTTCCTCTCAACTACCCCATTTTGTTGTGGTGTGTAGGTTGCGGACACTTCATGCTTGATCCCAACTTCATCACAATATTCCTCAATATGGGTGTTGTCAAACTCCTTTCCGTTGTCACTTCTAATCTTTTTGATCTTCTCATCAAATTCATTTTGAGCTCTCTTGGCAAACTTCTTGAAGGAAGGGGTTGCTTTGGATTTATCATGAAGAAAGAATACCCAAGTGTATCTAGAGAAGTCATCAACAATTACTAGGCAATAGAGATTTCCTCCCAAGCTTGTATATGTTGTTGGTCCAAATAGATCCATATGAAGTAGCTCCAACTCTCTTGATGTTGACACAAAGGCTTTGGTTGGATGTGTATTCGCAACTTGCTTGCCGGCTTGACATGCACTACAAAATTTGTCCTTCTCAAATTTGACATTCTTCAAGCCCCTAACCAAATCCTTCTTCAATAGCTTGTTGAGAGTGTTCATTCCAACATGTGCTAATCTTCTATGCCATAGCCAACCAAGTGATTGCTTAGTGAACAAGCATGTCTTCAAGTTGGCATCTTCGGAGGTGAAATCAACTAGATAGAGATTGTTGTATCTAAAGCCTTTGAATATCACTTGTGTATCATCTTTCTTGGTTACAACCACTTCCTTGTTGGTGAACAAACATTGAAAGCCAAGATCACATAGTTGCCCAACGGATAGCAAGTTGAAGCTCAAAGATGCAACTAATAGCACATTGGAGATGGTATGATCATTTGATATAGCCACTTTGCCCAATCCTTTGACATTACCCTTTGAATTGTCACCAAATGTTATCTTTTCTTGGTCATCGACATTCTCTTCTAGTGAGGTGAACATCCGGGGATCTCCGGTCATATGTTGTGTACATCCACTATCAATTACCCAATGTGATCCACCGGTCTTGTAGTTCACCTACACACACAAGAAATCAAGCTTGAGCTTTTGGGACCCAAACTTGTTGCGGTCCCTTAACCTTCTCAACTAGTGACTTAGCAACCCAAATTTGCTTTGGCCTACTCTTGTTAGGTGGCCCCATAAACATAACCTTCACTTTGCCACTAGAATCTTGTCTAAGCATGTAGTGAGCATTGAAAGCAAAGGGCCTAGCATGCTTGGGCAAGGGTGTGGGCTTTGGTTCTTCACAATCACGAGCAAAGTGTCCTTCCTTTCCACACTCATAGCATCTCCCAATCTTCTTCTTCTTTGGCTTTGTGATGCTCTTGCGTTGCTTCATCTTCTCTTCAAGAAAGCCAATGCCATTTCTATTGGTCTTCATGACGGTGTTCATGAGAAGCTCACTTTGAAGGCATTGACCCTTGGTGAAGTTCCTCAAACCGGTGGTAAGGTGCTCTTTCTCCTTCTTGAGCTTGTCATTCTCTTGTTGGAGTTCCAATTGAGATGGTGTCATTTTGTAGTCCCTCTCCATCTTCAATCTCTTGTTCTCTTCTTTTAGCATGTCTAGCTCAAGTGTCATGCTATAGTCATCATCATGAGTTTGAATGACAACTTGCTTGGTGATTGTAAGCTTCTCTAGATCAACCTTGAGCTTTGCATTCTCATTCTTTATCTTCACATAGTCATCATAGTGATCGGCCTCAACCACTTTCTTGCCCTTGCCACTAGCACTTTGCTCAACATGCTCACTAACCAAGTCCTCACAAGATGTTGCTATGTCACACTTAACAACAAGGTTAGGAGCATCATGTGTCTCATGTGAAAGCATATCATAAGCAATGGTGAGAGTATCATAATCTACTTTCACTTGAGTATATTGTTCCTTAAGCAAAGCATGACTAGTGGAAAGGTCACTATGCATCTTATCAAGTTTTTCATTTTTAGCTTTGAGCTCCTTGTTAGAGGACTTGAGCTCCTTGATAGTGGATGACATAGTAGCAAGTTCATCTTTTAGTTCATCACTAGCATGAGTAGCATGATCACATTTTTCAACAAGAGATTCATTTTCATTAACAAGATTCTCATTTTTAGCTCTAGTCTTTCTTATGATTTTAGAGTAGTCATTTAGCAATTTGACAAGTTCATCATAAGTGGGAGCCTCAAATTCACCATCACTATCACTATCACTAGAGTCATCATCGTTTTGTACCTTCCGGTCACCCTTGGCCATAAGGCATAGGTGTGTAGATGATGATGGCGATGGTGGTGGTGGTGGTGTAGAGGAGCCAATGACTAGAGCGGCCACCTTCTCCTTCTCATCATCACTATCTTCATTTGATGAGCCACCGGAGGAGTCAATGTCGGTGAGCCAATCACCAACAATGTAAGCCTTCCCACCTTTCTTGTGGTATTGCTTCTTCTTGCCATCTTTCTTCTTGTATGACTTGTCATTCTTCTTCTCATCTTCGCTTGATGAGTCATACTTCTTGCTCTTGTTCTTGTTCTTGTAGCTATCTTTCTTGGGCTTGGTGCATTGATGGGCAAGATGGCCAAGCTCACCGCAATTGTAGCAATCCATTTCGGAGATTGGCCTCCTCTTGCTACTTGTGAAGAACTTCTTCTTTCTTGAGTCAAAGTTGACTCCATTCTTGTGAAGCTTCTTCAACATCTTGGTGGTCCTTCTCACCATGAGAGCAATGTTGGAATCATCTTCATCATCGCTTGTGCTCTCATGATGTACCTCAATAGCCTTGGACTTGCCCTTCTTGTCATGGCTTGCTTTGAAGGCCAAGTCCTTCTTCTTGTCGGTGGAAGAGCCACCACTTGGTGTGATGTGCATGTACATCTCATGCGCATTGATCTTTCCCAAGATTTGAGTTGGTGTAGCGGTGGAAAGATCACCTTGATGTAGCACCGTCACGATGTGTCCATACTTCTCAATTGGAAGGACACAAAGAATCTTCCTCACAACATCGGATGGTTGCATTTGTGTGAGGCCAAGTCCATTTAGCTCTTCTACAAGAACATTCAACCGTGAGTACATTTCATTTGCACTTTCATTAGCATGCATATCAAAAGAGTGAAGTTTTTGCATAACTAAATGATAGCGTTCCTCACGCTCACTCTTGGTTCCCTCATGGAGCGCACAAATGTTTTCCCATAGATCATGGGCATTTTTGTGGTTCCGAACACGGTTGAACACATCTTTGCAAATGCCTCTAAAAAGAATGTTTTTGGCCTTTGCATTCTATTTATCATTTTCCTCCTCATTAGGAGTAAGGCTTGTGCCTTCCTTGGGCTTGGCAAAGCCGGTTATGGCGGCATCACGGCATTTCACATCAACCGCTTCTAGATACGACTCCATACGAATTTTCCAATATGGAAAGTCGTCCCCCTCAAACATGGGAGGTGGTCCATCACCTCCGGACATCTTAACTCTAGGCGGTTAAGCCTAAATCGAGAGCACGAGGCTCCGATACCAATTGAAAGGATCAAGATGCCCAAGAGGGGGGGTGAATTGGGCTTTTCTAAAACTTCTTGCGATAATAAAACCTATCAAGCCCCAATTAACCCCTTAGAGCCTAGAGGTGGTTTGACAAGAATCAATTGCACAAAAGACTATCGCTAAACCATTTCTACTCTAGCATGACAATTCAACTTATGAAAGAGCAACAAGTAAATGCGGAATTGAATTGCTCAAAGGTAAATGCGTAGAGAAGAGAGTAGAGATGACACGACGATCTTTTTGCCAAGGTATCGAGGTGTCGGCACACCCCCCTAGTCCTCGTTGGAGCACCCGCGCAAGGATATCGCTCCCCCTTGATCCGCGCAAGGATCAAGTGCTCACTACGAGCTGATTCTTCGCCACTCCGGCCCGGTGAATCGCTCGCTACCGGTCACAACTTGGCTTGGGTCATCCACAAAGCCTCCGGATGATCACCAAGCTCTCCGATCGCCACCAAGCCGTCTAGGTGATGCCGATCACCAAGAGTAACAAGCTAGAACTCTCACTTGACCAAGACAAGGCCAAAGAGATGGATGGATGCACACTTGCTACTCAATTGTCACTAGGAGGTGTCTAATTCTCACAATTAGCAATCACTTAACCTCACTAGGGCTCTTGCACTCACTCACACTCACAAGGTGTTTCTCAGCTGATGGAAGTGGCAAGAACACTCAAATGGATGGAGGCAAGGAAGTATATATACCCCTCAACCCGGCCATCCAAAATCAGCACAAGACAGGTATTTTGCGGGGGCATCGGACGCGCCGATGCCAGGCATCGGACGCTCCGATGACCCCGTCCAACGGTCTACTGTACCTTCTTGTCAGACATGATTATAGAGCATCGGACGCTGGCGAGCGTCCGATGCCCCTGCATCGGACGCGTCCGATGCCGAAAAGACCTCTCTAGAACCTCTCTGCATGGCCATCGGACGCTGGCCCTCAGCGTCCGATGCCGGCGTCCGATGCCCTGCACAGTTCACTCCCAAGTGAACAGTGACACCGGACGATCCGATGTGGCACCATCGGAGCCTCCGATGCCACGCACCAGACCAAACCCTAGGTCGGTGTGGGCATCGGAGCCTCCGATGCCCACTGATCCAGCATTCGATGCCCATACCAAGGGCAAGATCAACTCGGATCGCGACGCGGTCTTAACGACTTTTGTTCCTCTCGACATAAGGCATCTCTCTGAGCTACCTAGGGCTATGAAATAACAAGTGTGCACCACACCTACCTCAATAGACTCATCTAGGTCAAGCTACTGATTCACACCCCTCTTTATAGTACGGCCAAAGGAAAAAACAAAGACCTAAGACTACCTAAGTGTCCTTCAACACCATGCGACACTTAGCCTAGCCTACCACCGTCTTCGTCGTCCGTCCTTTGAAAACCGAAACGATTTCCATCGCCAGGGGACATGAACTCCATATGCCCGTATCGTCGCCGTTACCGTGACCTAACTCATCTCTGTTTCTGCAAAACACACGTTAGTCACAGTAATCTTGTGTTTCATCCAATCACCGAAACCACTAGGGGCCAAGATGCGTTCACGGCACACCGCCGTGGAGGGTGGCCTCGGCGGTGCCGCGACTGGCCAGCGTCTTGGCCGGCATGGCTGCTGGCACGACTGTGGTCGTGGAGAGGCGCTGTCCCTCGAGCTTGGCCGTCGGGATGGCGAGGCGCTGAAGCTGACTTGGTGAAGGAGACGGCCGGCGCGCGGCCATGGCTAGAGCACGGCGCGGCGCGGTCGGCGCTTGTCGTGGCTCGACGCTGCGCGACCATGGCCTGCGCGGTCGGTGCTCGGCACGACCGCAGCACACGCGCAAGGCAGAGCAGGCGAGGGCGCAGGAGCGCGAGGGCGGCGGCTTGGAAGGAGGAGGGAGGAGAGGGAGAGCGGCGGCTGGCACCAGGGAAGAAGAGGAGGCAAGCGGCAGCCATGGCTTTTATAAGGTGTAGTTAGGGTTCCCGAGGTGGTGGACGGTGATCCTCGGCTTCCGTGCAGTGGAGGGGCACGTGGCATCCATCGGGGGTGGCTGCGGCGCAGAGAGGCCAGTGCGGAGCCCTGGCGGCGGCTGGGAGGCGCCTAGGAGCACCCTGCTCCTAGGGTTTGGCCAGGGGCGGCGGCCTGGGCCATCTGGGCCTCATGCGCGCAAGCGGCCAGGGGAGGGGAGAGGGGTGCGATGCTGGGCCGCGCGAGTGCAGGAGAGGGAGAGCGCTTGGGCCAGCTAGGGCTGTGGGGGAGTGGGCCTAGGCTCGTTCGGCTTGGAGGGAAAGAGGAGGTGGAAATGGGAGAGGGTGATGGGCCGAGGCCCATTCGGCTGAGAGAGGAGGAAGGTGGGAAGCTAGGCCTGCTGAGGCTTAGGGCCCATGGTGGGTTATGAAGTCTTTCCCATTTTCGCTTGATTAAATTTGGGATTCGATGAAGTTTGGGGTGGAATTTAGAGGAATTTGGATGGAGCATCCAAATATAATTTGATGGAAAAGAAGAAAAGGACTTTTCTCTTCCAAGAAGTATTATGACTTGGAGGGTTCAAAGTTGGAACAAGGGAGATCGAGGGAAATTTAGAGAAGTTGGGTGGAATCAGAATAAGTGGTTCGAAGGGTTCCGATAAACATTGGGGGGTGAATCCCAAAGATAATTTGGGAGATGTTCAAACAGAAGATTTGGAGTAACTCGTGAACGGGGTTTGGAAGGAGTTGGAGCAGATTCGAAATTAGAAAAGAGGGGAGAAAAGGGAAGGGATCTTCCCCGAGTCATGAATTAGTATGACCTGAAGATCTTTTGGGGGAAAACAAGAGAGATCGGGAGAAGTCCCAAAAAGGAGGAGAGGAGATCACTATGGACTTGTGCACTCCAACACTAACACGACTCAAACCCTATCACCGACTCAGAAACTCGAGCAGACTCCTACAAGCGATTCTCTATATGAATGCAACGTTTCACGTGCGATCGACATTACGTTGACTAACGTTTGACCTAGCGGCTACGTGCTTCACACATTGCATAAAAAGTTTTAAAAAGCTCGTATTATTGGTTGGTGAAAATCCCGGGAGGTTACATGAGATCCTCATGTGTAGAATCTGGTTGCATCCCAGGTCTAGGAGGAGATTTAGCTATGATTTTTGTGAAATTTCAGTTCAGCAAATAAATAGTTCTCTGTTTTCAGTTCGGCTAGTAGTTGCACCAAACTGCACCAAGAATTTCTCAGTTAAGTGAGAGTAATTTGAGATCTTAAGTAATGCTTACATGCACTTCAAATTTCTGAATCGAATCTTCTGTAATCTTGTATTTTTGTATCTTGTATTTTTGTTTCCCTTGATTGCATAGCTTAGTATGTGTGTATCATTGCATAGCTTGATATATAGATGAGTTGTACTCATGTACTCCCTCCAGTTTGGTAAAAGAAGTCGTTTTGGACAAGGTTTGAGTCAAACATTGGGAATATAATTCATTAATAACTTTAAATTATTGAGTTTAGAGATGTAAAAAACATATAAATAAATTTTTCCTACAAAGTACTTTCATAAAAATATACATATACCACTTTTCAATAAATATTTAAAAAACAAGTGGTCAAAGTTACGTTTTGGAGACCGTGTCGCTGTCCGAAATGACTTCTTTAACCAAACTGGAGGGAGTACTTTTTTTATTCATTACACTACAAGAAATGGTGCTTTACATGACGGTTTTCGATGACGATTTAAGAAAACATTGTAGAATCATATTCTTCATTTGTTAGGTGATTTATATATGACGATCTGAACGTCACAGATTATTTTTGCATATCTTAGCAATTGAGTGGTAGATCTATGACAGATACTTTCGTTTCGTCACAGCTCAACGTTTAACATGGCGATGACGTGGCTTGTTTTTTTTTTGCATGGCGCTGATATTATGAAACTTTGTAGTTAACAACTTTTAATTTGAAATCATGTTGTCATGCAAAACTGCATTTAAATTTAAAATTTTTGAAATTCAAAATTTTCAAAATACCTCAGATGAAAAATAGCCAAAATGAAAGCATAAATCTCAAAAAGTTATGAAACTTTCTAGTTGATAAATTTTTAATTTGAAACCATCTTGTTAATGAAAACTACATTTGAAATTTCTCAAATTTGAAATTCAAATTTTGTAAATGACCTCGGATGGAGAAACTTTCTAAACAAAAAGTGTAGATCTCGAAAAGTTATGAAACTTTGTAGTTGACAACTTTTTGATTTGAATTCTTTTAGAGCATCAAACAAGCAATTTATACATGGTTTAGCATAATATGAGGGAAATTAAAATGGAATATAGACACAAATGACAAAGGGGTGGAGTGGTAGTGGAGGTTACATGCGCATGTGCGAGATGTGCAAAAAAATCACAAAAAATACTATTGGAGTAGATGGGTGGTGTAGCTAGCTAGTGGGGCCCCTCCCCCTAATTTTAAAAACATTTCCCCTTTTTTTGGATTTTTTTCGCTCAAACTTTGTCGATTATTCTATGATGAAATGAAATGACAATCAGTGACGGCTCCAGTTGGTCCAGCAAATGTATGACGTGAGATACATGACAGATTTTCCTATCGTCATGTCAAGTTAACTGTGACGTGTTTTCGACTGTTTATGATTAAAGTGATCGTCATGTAAAACACTATTCCTTGTAGTGTAGATGATGCTCGAAGGAGGAACTGAAATTTGATGATTGTTGATACCTGTAAAGATCTGACAAGAATAGTTGAAGCTCAAAGAAATACTTCCTCCGTATAGATAAAGAAAGTCGTTTTAGACAAGGTCTTCGTCAAACATTGGAAATATAAATCATGAATAACTTTTAAGTTATTGGGTTTTAAAATGTAAAAACTATATGAATAGATTTGTATTGACAAATATTTTTATAAAAGTATACATATATCATTTTCTAATAAATATTTTTTTATAAAAGAAAGAGTCAAAGTTATACTTTGGAGACTGTGTCGTTGTCCAAAACGACTACCTCTTCCTGTATGGAGGGAGTACTGTCTTATAAGTTTCGCTTTTCCAAAGTTGTCGCCATGTATCAGCAGTATCATTATGCTTTTGAATGGGTTGTCTTCAATATCAGTCTCACATTCAGGATCTGACATGCCAATGTGCATGAGAAGAGTAGTTCAAGTCAAAAAAAAGATACTCCCTCCATCCATAAAAACATACAATTATAGGATCCGTGTCGGTCAAATTAGTTTAAATTTGACCAAGATTATAATAAAAAGTATTAGTATTTATGTTGTTAAATAAAATTATTATGAAAATATATTCTATTACTAATCTAATGATACTTTTTTAGAATCAAGAATGTTAGTATTTTGTATATAATTTTGGTCAAAGTTCGAAGTATTTGACTCCTCGATAAGCGAGAATTGCATGTCTTATATTCTCTTGTATTTGTTTCCTAGACTTCAATTCAACTGAAACCATGACATTCTTCTGTTCAATTTAATCCTACCATGCTGAGTGGAGAGATCTTATATATTATGTCTAGCTGCTCTCTTTTTTTTTGCAGAATAAATTGAACCAAAAATGCATACTATATAGTACTTCCTGTGACATGATCTTTGGCTTTGTTGATTTGTATGGAGTAATCTGAACCAAAAATAACTAAACTCTATATACATTTAACATGTTTTATCCTTTAATTTTCAGCCTGCATGCAAGGTCACAAGTTTTCATCAAATTACTGCTCATACATTGGATTCAGCAGGCTAGTTTGCTCATTTGCTCATTTTTCAGTTCCTAGCTATAGGTGGCATAACCTGTACACAGCTTGATTTAAACTCACAGGTCCTGCTTGTCATTCAAGTTCTTGTGCTGCACAAAGCATCTCTGAAGCAAGGTTATCCTTTGTTTGGTTTGCATTAATATGAAGATGAATAAGTATATGCCTAGTGGGTCTGCAGTCCTAGGCATATGCTAAAATAGTAACTTGAAGCTCTAATTCCCAGTTTAAAAGCTTCAAGACGCTTTAATGTGCATATAGAGCCCAAGAAATTTCTTTCAGTAATAATACTTGCATGTACTACATATGCTTGAACTCAATTTTGTATCCTTTTTTTACTGTGCTATCAAACGTCTATGAAGTTTTAAAACTCTGTAATAGAATAGGCTGGTTCTGCTCTTTTTCAATACATGAGTGTTCGATGTTTAAATTTGCCTGTGCATTCAAACTGCAGTTGTACGATTATGCTCACGACAACATACAATTATCCTCACAATAACAAACGTAATGGCACTCACAATCAAAGCAGAAGCTTGCTTGACCAGCATATCACTTTTCTGGGTTGGATCCATGTACATGCATGAACATTTGAACACAACATAAATTAAATTGACTTTGGTAAGCATCAATATGGATGTGTAACAATGCATCATCAAAAAAGTCACGGCTGACCAGAGTACACAATAAAAACCATAATCTATAATCCAACACCATTCTCGGTGACCACCATCAAGATCTAGGCAAAAAAATACCACACATAACACAAAAATGTAGGTGCCTACTTGAGGGTGAATTTCACCTCGGTGTGGTCAACACAGGTAGCAACAACCCAACAACGGAGAAGAAGAAGACGAGATGACGAAGATGAAGCAGAACCAAATGGAGTGGAAGCAGATCCCGATGGAGAGAAAACAGATCCACTACACGGCAACATCTCGCGCACCACCACAACATCTATGCAGCAGGTGCGACGCCACGACGAATCAAATCTAGGCAAGAGGAACGGAGATAAAGTCCGCCGGAGAGGAAGCCTGCTTCGCTGGACATCCACACCACCACACAGCGCCGGTCTCTCACGAGATCTAATGGAGAAGAAGTAGAGGCAAATGAGGGGAGCTTAGGGAAGGAGAGGTTGCTTATAAAGGTAACAAATTTTACCTGGAGAAAGCGCGCGTTGAGCTTTCAGTGCTCCCATGCGAGTCCGCGCGAGCCACCCGTGCCATCCCAAGTCGCTATGCCATGGCCGTGCAGAGCCAAGCTCTAGAAAAATGGAGGGAAAAGTTTGTATTAGGAGCCACACTGAAGGCTCCATTTTTAGCCTTGAAGGACTGGCCAGGAGACAGACTAAGTACATCAAACATGGACTTTTGAGCTTGGGGGGCTTGGACCACCCTCCCCGCCCTCTCCCAAACAGATCCGAAGTTGCTCGCGCGACCACACCCAAATCGCTATACGGCGCGCGTGCGCCTGTGACGATAGCAGCGCACGCGTGCCGTCAGTGAAGGAGAAGGGGGTGGAGGCGGGCGGAGCTACCGGTGGCAATGGCGCCGCGGCCGAGGCGGTGGACGAGGCGACGGCGGCGGCTCTAGGGTTAGGGCTAGGAATCTTTCCCGACCCTAGATTATGGCCAGCCGGCCTGGCGGCGGCCGCGACACGACGGTGGAGGCGGTTCGGCCGGCGATGAGCTCAACGGCGACGGCGCCACCGAGCGGTCAGGGCCGAACGGCGGTTGGGCGGGGTAGGTGGCAGGGGCGAGCTCGGCGGCGAGGGTGGTTGGCGGGTGGGGCGGCCGCCGGCGAGGTCTCCAGCGGTCGCGGGAGGTGGCGGTGGGAAGGGGAGGGGAGGAAGATGAGGAGAAAGGAAGAAGAAGGCAGAAGGGTGGAGATGTGCGCTGAGATCTTTCCGAGCGCGCGCGCTGAGGAGAGTTGCCGCGACCGCACGCCCCGCGCCGATCACAATCCAGTTTGACAAACAAAAAGGATTTACTGCATTCTATTTTTATTTACGTCGATTCCTCTTGTCCGAATTGGAATTGAAACAGCCAAACGGGGGAGAGAATCATCATCCAATAGTTTGAGCTTGAGTTCACTCTGTGCGTGAAGTCACGCGCCTGGTTACTTATCTTTTTGCCGTTTTCCGCCACCGGCGGGTTCCATTTCGCCATGGCCGGTCCGAGCCATTACGGAGAAACGTGGCTGCTGACAAGGACATGGTGAGTCATGAGTGTGAGGTGCGAACACAGTTAGCGCTTGTTTAATACTCTTAGCAGCACACATCGTGGCTTTTCCTTTTCCTCCCCGTCACCGCCTGGCGTCCTTCCCTATTCCTCCTCCTCCGCGAGGCCACCACTCCACAAGGGCGGCCTGCTCCTCCATTGCTTCCGCCTCGTCAGCTTCGTGCTACGCGACCACCAACTTCGACTTCGGTAAGCCCGCAATGGTTGTCGAATAGCTAGCTAGGAGGAATTCTATTGGCTCTCAATAGCACTTTACAAATAGCTAGCGAGGTGACATATAAAAATAATAAAAAATAGCACTTTTATTAGCTATCGAGGAGAGAGATCAAATAGCTACCGACTTCTCAATAGCTAGCGACTTCTCAATAGCTAGCTATTTGATCTTTCTCCTCGATAGCCAATAAGAGTGCTACTTTTGTAAGTTGCCTCATCAAAATAATATTTATTTATATGTCTCATCTAGTTAGCTATTTGAAAGTTGTCATTGAGAACCAATAAGATTCTTCCTAGAGATCAAATAGCTAGCGATTCGAACACCATTGCGGACGCCCTGAGTAAAGCTGCCTCCCTCCCTAACTGCAAACTAGTTTTCCATTCGGCTCTGATAATTTTTGTGCGCGTGATCTCGCCGCATCGCCGCGCCGCGCCTGCCGACGGCCTGTTGGCCTCTGCCCGTGTGATCCATCCGGGCTGCCGGGAATGCCCTTCCGAATCCAGGCTCTCCTCTCTAGTACTTCCCTGCTGTCCGCCCCATCCTCCCTCCATGATTTTGTTTGGTCTTGTGTAGTTTCACCAACTTTCCCCAAATATTTCTACATTTCTCGTCACATCAATCTTTAGCTATATACATGGAGCATTAAATGTAGGTAAAAAAAATAATTGATTGTACTTTTAGTATCTACATGTCGAGACGAATCTTTTGAGTCTAGTTGGTCCATGTTTGGACAAATTTTATCAAATAACAACGAAAGTGCTACAGTGCAGATTTCAAATATTTCTCGGAACTAAACGAGCCCTTTGTTCCCCTGTTGCTTTGTTGTTGTGGTCGGCCCAGTTCACAGGTGAGGTGAGGTGACCCCTCCGCCACGCCGCCTATGGCCACTACTCGGGGCAGCAGCGCGACGGCCACCGGCCTCGCCAACACGCTGGTCGTCGTCGGCGCGGGCGTCAGCTCCTCCGGCGGCTTCGCCTTGCTTCTCAGCTTCGCCGGGGTGCTCGCCGGCGCCAGCCTCATCTTCATCGGCGTCCGGGTCGTCGACGGCGACCCGACGTCGCCCACAGCCTGCCCCGTGTGGTGCTCGCCGCTAACGTACGTGCACGTGTACGCGCGCTCGTACACTGCCTGCGCCGCAACCTCGCCCTGCCTCTGCGCGTTTGCTCTGCTGCTTGTTGGGCTCTCACTCGTCAATATCGGAGTTGTTCTTACTGGGGAACAGGAAAAGTAGCTGCTGCGACATCCCGGCCTGTTTAGACGTAACTGATCAGATTTTTTCTCGACTGTAGCACTTTTGTTGTTATTTGACAAACTTTGTCCAAATATGGACTACGTATACTCAAAAGATTCGTCTCGACATGTACGTACTAAAAGTACAATTAATTATTTATTTTATCAACATTTAATGCTCCATGCATGCATCCAAACATTGATGTGATGGTGATGCGATAGAGGGAAAGCGAAAAAAAGTTGATAGTTTGGTGGCATCTAAACAAGGCCCATTCTCATTTGATTCGCTGATTCTTATTAGGGGATCCAAACGGCCCCTACTAAATAGTGTACGGTGTTTGTGTTTTTACCCTGCTGGTCATGCAAGATAATTTCGATCATTTTGATCAAATGAGAACACTATTCTATTGGGTCCAGTGATGTGTGCTCCGTTTTTTCATTTTCAAATTCAATTCGGCCGAGTAAACGCCTAGTACAGCCATTATTAGCCTGTTCGTTGACCGGAGAAACCAACCATGGCCATGGGCTCTGATCTGAACCGGACCCATCATCGTCTGGGACTAATTTAATTTGTAAGATTGATTTGTTGTGATAAAAAACATTAATTTATACATAATAAAATCGGCTCCATATAGCTAAATAAAGCACACATGACGCGAAAAAGCCGATGTCACTTTCGCATCATGAGGTGAATAGCGGTGTTTAGTTTCCCTAACTTCTCCTAAATATTTCTAGATTCCTCATCACATCAATCTTTAGATGCATGCATAAAACATTAAATAATAATAAAAAACAACTACTTTTAGTATGTACATGTCAAAACTCTCAATCTTTTAAGCCTAGTTAGTTGATATTTAAATAAAATTTGATAAATAATAATAAAAATGTTATAGTGTTTTTCTTAAATATTTTCCAGAACTAAACAAGGCCGGGCCCCTAAATAATCTCTAGACAGAAGAGAGCAGGCAGCCAAGCAGGAGACGCCGGCGTCCGGCGACAGTAGCAGAGACGAATGACGACGTGCATGCATCCATCCATCCGTTCCAACGCCGGGCCCTTGTCGAACGACACGTTTCACTCACGCGTTGGCGTGTCCACTTGCGCGCCACGTCATGAGTTTCCTCCACGTTGCGCAGGGTGGTTGCTCCAGCTCCAGCCGTTGCGCTTGCGCGCGGCATTGGATCAGCAGCAGCGCCCTGCCCCGGTGGGCTTCGGCGTCTGGGGCACGGATTAAAAATTAACGTGCACGAGGAACCCTAACAAACACGGTTTTACGGCTTGTTTGGTTGGATGCCTGGACGATTTCTCTGGTCAAAAATATTGCCTGAGAGTTGTCTGGAAATTTGATAGAATCTGCCTGGTGAGGCAAGTACATGATAGTTTGTTTGGTTGGAAGCCTGTGCCTGAAAACACTAATAATATAGACTAAAATAAAACATTAGTCTGTTTACTATTGTCGTGTATGATTAGTTGAATACTAATTATTTATATATTTTTTTGTCTTATAAGATTTAAAAATAAATATCTATATATTAAAGAAAAACAAATATTTATCATAATAATAGTTGTATAAGTGTACTTAAATTAAATTAATAAGAGAAATAAAATAGAAACACATTTAACCTTCTAATTATACTTGCCATTTACTTGATTTGACGTCAGTAGATAAACTTTAGAAGGACTTGCAATGTTATATATATTGCTTAGCTTGTCATCATGGCCATTATTAGCCCAGGCAAGCAGCGGACTGGAGCCAGGCGTATGTTTTCGTCCGCCTGGGTGGGAAGCTGTTGCCTGGTTCAAGCACCTTTCCAGGGCAGCAACCAAACGGCGTGCAGGCAAGATCCAGACAACCGTGTAACCAGGCAATTTAAGCTCAGGGCTCTAACCAAACACGCCTTTAATGACGTATGCACTCAAATAATTTAGAAGCTGTCTATACGACAAATGGTTAATGACTAATTATATACTGCTCCCTTTGTTTTAAATTATAAGTTATTTCAAAAATCTTGGACAATCATAGTATTTATAAGTTTGACCAAAATTATATATAGATAAACACAAAGATTTATATCATCAAATAAAGATACTATGAAAATATAACTAATGAAGAATTTTGTATTTAGTTGATATCATAAATATTATTATTATATGTAATAGTACTTATTTGATATCCGTTCTATTTTCACGCTTGCATCCGCAGTCTGACGTACTCCCTCCGTCCCTAAATGTCTGTCGTTTGCGCTTCTCAAGAAACAACTTTGACTAAATATATACTAAAAAATATTAATATGTATGATACATAATTGGATAGATATTTGAATCTAGTTTTGTAACAAAATTATTTGGAGATACAAATGTTGCACATATTTGCTACAAATTGAGTCAAACTTGTGGCACGCACACCAACGGCGACGGTCAATTAGAGACGGAGGGAGTATATTTTTAGACTATTAGACACGATGGGCGACGGGCGACGGGCGACAAGCGTTGGGTGCAACACAGCCCGCGAAGGCACGTGAGAATCGCAGAAATCGGTGTTGGGGACGAGCTCTCTCCATCGCGGGCTGGCGGGTCCACTTGGAAGAAGCTTCCACGAAGCTTCGTGGCCACAGCCGCTTCGAGAACAAGTCCCCATTCCCGACTTCAAAATTAACCGGACCAAGGCTAGTCTATAAAACGAAACCCGGCACACTGCTTTTATTTAACCTTTGTCGCTCCTCTCCTTCTATCCTTCACCGGCCGCCACCACCAAGATTCATCAATGAGAACTCAGGGAAGTAGTAGTGTGATGGCTACCGGCCTGGCTATCATGTTGCTCGCTGCCGGTAACGGCGTCGTCGTCTGCGGCAGCGACGACGGCGATCAGTTCGTCGGCCTACTTAGCTTCACGGGGCTCGTCGCCGGCATCAACCTCGTCGCCCTTGGCGTCATGATGGCCGACAGCACGACGATGGACTCGGCCGCCACCACGTCCCCTCGTATAGCCGCGTCACCACCACGTGGCCACAGCAACCTCGCTTTCGTGGGGCTGCTCATGGCTTCATCTTCCTCCGCGGCTATGGCGGTCGCCAGCGGCGCTGCTGCTGGCACGGTGCTCTTCTGCCTCGCCATGCTTGCTCTGCTCCTGCTGGGGATCACGCTGATCTTCATTGCACTTCGTGGCCCCTATCTAGTTTGATTTGGGCGTGATTCTTGCAGGGAATGATGTTGATATTATTTACAGTACGTATCTTCTGGATAGGATTCTTGAATGGTCACTTGGTCAGTCTGATCAGCACTGAGTTCAGTCGTCATCGCGCCTCGCTCGTTCCATTGGATTATATCTTTAGTGCTCATCAGACTAACATTTAGACCTAAATGTTTCTTGAGTATATCTTTGTTACTAGCTCACAGTGGAAATATACTCCCTCTTTTGGTTACAGAAGAAGGCCTAATCAGTTCATGGAGATATGTCAACATGTCTGTCCATATGACAAAACAAGATTTGGTGTGAAGAAAAGATAAATTGCTTTCTTTCTCTGGGAAAAACTGTTTGCAATTAAATTTTGGGTAAAATTGCAAGCAATTTGCCAAATCCAGTGTTGTACACTTTGAGGCACCAAGGGTGTGATTGGTTGGCTGCACTACCCCTTAGCCAGGCTCCACAGATGCGAGAACAGGCGTTTGTTTGGTTCGCGTATCTGTCTGGCCAGGCTCTGCTCGTGCAAGATTCCTTCCGCAGTCTGGCTCTGGAGGAACACAGAAATCGGCCGTTTCTGCCGGGCCAGGCTCGCGTGGTGCAGATAATTAGTCATCTAATGACGTTATTAATATATTATTAGCATATATTAAATGATATTAATATATTTCGAAGTATATTAAGGAGAATTAAGGTAAACTAAGTGTTATACGATAATAGTTGTCCGTACTAAATGTCATGACGATGATTATTTATATATTTTTATCTCATGCAACTCGTTCTCATACGAGCAACCAAACAGCTTCTCAGCTCAACCTGTCTCGTGCATACAGACAACCAAACACCACATTCTTGTATGTATTGGGTCTGGCTACCCAGAACCAGGCTCCTTCTATGCGAGCCAGGCTAAGCTCGTCCGCGAACCAAACAGGCCCCAATTGACTGGAAGGGAAGGAAAGGGAAAAAAGGGGAATTCTAACAAAACCCGGGCTCCATGTTAGATGCCCAAACATCCGAATCAAAACTCAACTCAAATGGTCCAAACTCACTATGAAAAGTTGATTAGGTCCTGTTTGGTTAGTCTCTTCTAAAACTCAACTCAAATGGTCCAAACTCACTATGAAAAGTTGATTAGGTCCTGTTTGGTTAGTCTCTTCTAAAGTTTAGGTCCTGTTTATTAGTTAGCTCTTTCTAAAGTTTAGTCACGTAAACTTAGGCTGAGTTAATCATTTTTTAGCTAAATACTATGACTAAATAGGACTAAATGAGCTTTAGCCAACTAATCACCAAATTATAACTAGAAGTAACTAAACCTCACATTTTTTTTTGTCACTGTGGCAGTCCATGGTTTAAAATTTAGTCCCTAGTTTAGATGACTACAATTTAGGATTGGAATCCAAACAGGCCGGATCCAGTCAACCTGATCGTTAATTCCATCACGTGATAACGATAGCTGAACTAGCCCTCAAAGGCAAAGCTCCTAAAGATTCGGTTTGGTCACGTAAACAAGAAAGTGACACAAGATTTGTTTGGCGATATTTAATTGTTTAATTGATCCACCAACGAGCGTGAGATTGCCACGACTGAACTGGCCACGAAAGGAAGGAACGGCCCCCGCGGAGCTGGCTGCCTACCTACCTGCCACATTTCTCTTTTGCGATCGCCATGGTGGGTGGGTCCAATGGGTCATGTGTCATCAGAAAACCGAAATAGAATAGAACGGGCCCCATGGTGCAGTGAACAAAAGTGGCAAAAACTGCAAGTGCAAGAAAACAGAGCACCGCTCAGGTGCTGCTCTTGGACCATGGCCATTTGCATCAGCATTTTATGATTCGTGAAAACAAATCTAAAGGTCTGCTTTGAAATGCGAAATTTTTTACCGTCTTACGAGTATTTTTTTTTTAAAAAAAAACTGAATCGTGTGAAATTCTTACTATTGATCATGATTCATAACATCTGGCCTCCTCCCTACCGGCCGCCATAGAACATCGGGATTCGACTATTCGAGAGACAAGAGGGCCAGAAGCGAAAAAAAAAATCTCAGAACCCGCCAACCCAACCACCTCTCTGTGAAGTTGACTCACTTTGGATGAGAGAGAGAGAGAGAGAGAGCTGAGCTGAGCAGGGAGAAGGGAACGAGAGCATGGAGGCGACGGAGAGGGGCACCACCGTGTGCGTGACCGGCGCGGGGGGCTTCATGGCGTCGTGGCTCGTCAAGCTCCTCCTCTCCACCGGCCGCTACGCCGTCCGCGGCACCGTGCGTCATCTCGGTATGTCTCGCGTCCCCGTCCCCCCGGCAGCAACAACCAGCAAGCCCCCTTGCTCTACTAAGTCTGATAAGAGCTATCCTCTCATCACGCCATAGCAACAATAAACTTCTCTGAATCTCAAGAGGAGCAACGGTGGTGATGATCTTTGCTCCTGCTGTGCCGCTGTAGGTGATGGCAAGAATGCCCATCTTACGACACTGCAAGATGCCGGCGAGAGGTTGCGGTTGGTCAAGGCTGACATGCTGGACTATGGCAGCGTTGCCTCCGCGGTCGCCGGCTGTGAGGGTGTCTTCCATGTCGCCAGCCCTGTCCCCTCCGGCCATCCCTCCAACCCTGAGGTGATTTTGCTCAACAACCAAAAAAAAAAAAAAGTTTGGCCCTTGCATTGCTTTTTCTGAATTTTTCAGGTTGTAAACGGGCAATTTAAATATTTGCCCTCCTTCCGGTTGTCTCCTCTTCAGTTGCCTCTTTTAAAAATGACACTTAAAGATTTGCCCCAACAATCTCTTCAGTGCTACGTATTTGCCCATTTTGACTTTGTGGCTGTCCAACTCAGCATGCCACCGTGGATAGGCTAAGGGAAAAGACCTCCCTACCCTTCACTTTATTTTCCACCGCTGCTTCGTGGCTTTCCCCAGTTCCGTCGCTGCCTCCCTCCCACCCCATCCGTTCCCCTCCCCTCGTGACCCTCGTCTCGCGCCCGCCGCCCCATCTTCGTGGCTCTCTAGCGCGCACGCCGCCGGCTCTCCAGCGCGCCGCCCCGCCCACATCGTCCGCCTCCTCGCCTTCTGCAACCAACGAGGTAGACGATCGAGTTGTTGTTCGTTTCCACTTTCCATTCCATGGACGCACGTTGTTTCCATGAGTCTCTGACTCTGTGCTGGTGGTGTGCATGTGCATGCATGATGCATGCAGACTTGGTTCTGGAGTTTGCGCCCACGGGAACCTGCACGAGCAGCTCCACCTCCACGACGGCGGCGGGGCACCGATGCCGTGGGCGCGGCGGGTGTCGGTGGCGCTGCAAGTGGCCCGTGCGCTGGAGTACCTCCACGAGCGGTGCGAGCCGCAGGTGGTGCACGTCGACGTGAAGGCGTCCAACGTGCTGCTGGACGCGGGCATGGGCGCCAGGCTCTGCGACTTCGGGTCGGCGCGCACGGGGTTCTCGGCGGCGGTCGCCCGCCCTGGCCCTGGCGGCCCTGGAACGCGCCCGCGTGCCGGGCGCGCCGTGCTGTGTCCCCGGGCTACGGGTGGTAGCAAAATAGAGGGAAGGGCAGGGAGGTCTTTTCCCTTAGCCATCCACGATGGCATGCTGAGTTGGACAACCACGAAGCCAAAATGGGCAAATATGTAGCACTGAAGAGATTGTTGGGGCAAATTTTTAAGTGTCATTTTTAAGAGGGGCAACTGAAGAGGAGACAACCGGAAGGAGGGCAAATATTTAAATTGCCCGTTGTAAACTGGGCTATATCTTTCGTTCTCTTTTAGAACAGAAAAAGGCATAAGTAGGATGGAAAAAAACATGCCGTTGATGATATCTGCCTATTACTCTATGTTTCAGGAAAGTTTACATGACCTAATGGATTGGATTTTCTCAATGATTTTCCTTTTACTAATTTGGTAGATGAGGTAAAAGTTTTAAATGTGCATTTATGGTCCATTTGAAACATGTTCAGTTCATTGGCTTTCACTGTCATCACGAGAGTCAAATTCCCAGTTTAATTTCCATGCTTTTACCACTTTCTGACAACAGAAAAAAAGACATCATCTGATTTTCCTCTTTGACAACTTGCAACATTGCTGAACCCTGATCGTCTGTTGATAGCCTCATGATACTTATCAGTTTTTGGGTTCCTCCAATTACAAGCAGTGCTTATGATGTTCTATACTTCTATTCCTGTAGAGAACATTTTACGACATTGATCTTTTGCAGGCAGATGTCATAGCACCTGCTGTAACTGGCACACTGAATGTGTTGAAAGCTTGCTACGAGGCAAAAGTGAAGAAAGTTGTTGTGGTATCATCAGTGGCTGCTGTGTTCAATAATCCTAACTGGCCTAAGGGCTGGACCTTTACTGAGGATAGCTGGTCAGATGAGGACTACTGCAGAAAAAATGAGGTATCATAGATTCATAGTAAATCCATTAAGTAAAGCTGTGTTCTTTCAGTTGTCAAGCCTCTATATGTGCACATATATTAGGATGTTTTTTCTTTATTTAGGTCTGACTGTCTGAGCAACACAATGTGTTGAGAAAATACATACAGACAGAGCTGTCCTTTGTCAGCCCACATTTTACAAGGAAATTTGAAATCTACTATACATCCAACGAATTTAGTATTACTTACAGGATCATCCACGATTAAGCCCTTTGTCCTTACTGCCGAGCTTTGTTGTAACTAATTTTGACATGCTGACGTGCGGCCTTGATTCAAATGTTCAGAGGCGATTTTCCTTCATGCATTATATCTCTAGTTTTCCATTTGGATCTTTTCTTGGAAAAATGAAGGTAGCATCGTTGTTTCATTTAACATTTCGATAATGTAATATTCTTCATTCTTAAAGGCTACTGTTTTCCACGGAGCAGGTAATAGTCATGTCTGAATCTACTCATATTAATTCATCTGAGTTTTGTTCTTGTAGGAATGGTATTTCCTTTCTAAAACACTGGCAGAGCATGAGGCTTTTGCTTATGCAGCAAAAACTGGGCTAGACATTGTTACTGTTTGCCCATCATTGGTAATTGGACCTCTGATGCAACCTACAGTAAACACAAGTGTTAAAGTCTTCCTCAGTTATATCAAAGGTGCGGAGCATTCGTTTTTTATTACTGTACTATTTAGTTTTTTTTTTATTTGCATTGAGGTAGTATAATATGATGCATGTTTCCTCCTTTTTGTTCTTATATGGGATACAAGGTAGAAGCATATTTCCTTTCTATCAAATCCAAAGATACGTCTAAGGAGTTCTAAGATTTATTGACATCCTAGGATGGGGACAAATTTAAAAGAAAAATGAGGCACACTAAAGATACCATTACAGAGCATATAGATTTTCTATTTGAGCTTGACAGAAAAAAAAAACATATAAATTTATCTTTCTGTTTGTTTCCAATAGAAACCAATGAAGCATATCAAGCAATCCCCATAGTATCTGTTTCATCTTCATTTAGTTTATGGTTAGGAGTGAATCATTCTGTCTATGAATGTAAATGCTGTTCTTGGGCAGGAGATCAGGCGACAGTTGAAAATGCACCCAAAAATCTAGTGGATGTTCGTGATGTCGCAGATGCCCTTCTGTTGGCTTATGAAAATCCGCAGGCATCTGGACGGTACCTCTGCAGTTCACCAGCAATAAAAGTCTCTGATATTGTAAACATACTAAAGACCTCATATCCAACGTACACTTATCCCCAACAGTAAGCCTAGCCTCTACCTCTTCCTCGGCAAGTGATTTTGTTCTGTCTCTTCCATGTCCCCTCCGTACCTTTGATAGAACAATATATAATGTGGTTGCATGGACAGAATGGAGCTGGTGAAAAATGAAAGTGATCCCAATTTTTTCTCTTAAAATCTCAAAACTTCTCTGATTGACCACAGGTTAGTGCACTAATTGTAACATTGCTTTGTAGAAACGTAACTAGCACATTGCCCACAGTGTTTAGCAGGTCTTAAGCGGTTCAGAACTTCACACCATGTTCTTCCTTTCCCATCTTATTTAGTCATTGAGCTCTTTTTGTTTAATCTGAAAGATTACTGAACTTTGGGTGCAACTTATCCTTCTCCATGGCAATACAATGGCTTGCAGATTCGTTGAAGTGGAAGGTAGAAACACATACATCACGGAGAAGCTTCAGAAGCTAGGGTGGACGTCTAGGCCTATGGAGGAAACCCTCCGGGACAGCGTGGAATGCTACCGAGCTTGGGGCATCCTGAACTGAGCTTCGATTCAGCTTTGTGTTTTGGCTGCTGCTGCTGCTACTTTCAAACTCTTTCCTCTTGATGTAAACAGTGAATCAGAAACTCAGAATAAGCTGGTGTGGGAACTACAAAAGGGGATCATGGGAGATGCTGATGCTAAGAATGAACTTGAAACACCATACAATGAAGAGGTTCAGTTCAGAACTTTTTTCTTTCAACACGCGAGGGAACCCCCATTTCCATTAGCGCATATTGGAAATACAAGCATTCAGAGTTTTGTAGAGTCAACCAGATGATAGAAAAAGAGGCCAGCTAGACATGATATAGCCGAGAGAAAGCTACTTGACAGAGGTTCAGTTCAGAACTGAACCAACAATGAAAACTCTGGCAACCCAAAACATACAATACAAGGTTCACTCGCTGCTCACCTATCCTAGGTTCTTCCTAGGCGCCACGGATACTGGCCATGGCCATGGATACGCCGGTGAACATGAGAACGGCGGACCCGAAAGCCATGGCTGGGGTGATGGCACTGGCACCTGCGGCGGTGACGGCTAAGGATGCCACCATGATGCCCAGGATACCTAAGGGGTTCTCACGGCTGCGACGGCGTCCGTTGTTGCGCGCGTCGTCTTCCCCGGTGGCCTTGGCTCCCACTCCTCCCAGCACAATGGGATCGCAGACCTTAGCGCCCACGGGCTCGTCAACACGAACCTGCAAGATTTAATTTAATTTTAGGATATGATGACTGATGATGAGTATCACAAGTTGCTGACCGATCACTCCTTAATAGTTTTAAATCTGCCGCTAAAGCTACCGCTATAGCCTTTTGGGACAGGGTGTCGTTATTTATGTTGATGTACAACTACAATTTAGCCGCTATTTCCCGCTATAGCCCGCTATAGCTCCGCTATTAGCTGTTTCAAAGACATGTCGCTAAAGCTCTTAGCCCGCTATTTAAAACATTATAGTCTACTAAAGTCGAGATTCTCTTCCTAGAATCCATTTCGATTCAGACAAATATTTTTCTGTAATTCTGCGACGACAAGGACAGGACGACGGACAGGTTACCTGCACGAGTGCGGCGTCAGGAGAGGAGCGCATGAACGTCTCCCCGGCGGCGATGATGCTCTCGACAGGCAGCACCAGCACGAGGCCATCGGAGTAGCAGAGGAGCGCGCGAACGGACACGATGGCGTCGGGGGTCGAGCACTCCCTGTCCCAGCGCAGCGGCGCGTTCTCGCCGAGGCGAGGTCGCGCACCGGGCTCGCGCTGGAACACCGCGGCGGCGTCCATGGAGAGGTCACCGGAGCGCTTCGCCGCCAGAGCGCGGAGCTGATCGCCGATGCTGACGACGAGCGCGCCGGGACGCGGGTTGACGGCGACCCACTCGCCGCCGTGGAGCACCTGCAGGCCGGCGACGCCCTGGTCCATGAGGAAGATGGTGAGCGCGTCGTCGGGGTCGGTGTGGGCGGGGACGCCGCCGGAGGAGAGCTCTGGTTTCGGGTACAAGTTGGCGGCCACGTGCTGCTCCTGGTCGCCCAGCGTCTGCTTCATGTAGGTCGCCTCCAGACGCAGGCACAGCCTGAGCCCAAGCTCCCGGACTTCCTTGCAGTACGCGCTCATGGTGTCCCTGATCGTACGCGTACACGTGCGTGCCAGTCTCAGAGATGTAATACGCGCTCATGGATTTCCATCATAAGAGTAAAAGTCATAACAAAAGAAAGCATACTTGAAGTTGGGTGGGTTCGACGAGAACAACGATGACGGCCGGTCAGGCACGAACTCGTCGTCGAAGGGATGGGGATGGGGATGGCAGTGCAGCCGGAGGTAGTCGCGCCAGTTGTGCACCGTCTCCTTGCGCACGTTGAAGCTCGTGGACGACAGCCGTGTATCTTCCTGGCCGGGTCGTCGTCGGAGTACAGCTTGGCCTTCTCCTCCGGGGGCAACCGGCCGAAGAAGTCGCGCCCCACGGCCATCACCGACGCAATCAAGTCGGCATGTATCCCATGGTTGACGACCTGCATGCGCACGCATGCAATCAATCAAGTGAGGCACGCTCGCTCGGCATCGGCAACGAAACTGCCATATACTGTATGACTAGACTACTGGCCGGAAGCGCGCGCGCCGTCCGCGCAGATTTTTTTTGGGCAGTGGATGAGTGTGGACCTGGAAGAAGCCGTGCGAGCGGCAGGCGTCGCCGATGGCGGCGACAACCGCGGCGCGGTCGGGGCACCCTAGGTCGACGACGGGGATGCGCGCGCCGGCGGCGGTGGCGACGACCTCCGCGAGGCGAGGGCGCTGCGACTCCGCCTCCGGCCGGACGTAGTAGTTCCCCGGCAGGTTGTCGTGCACGGGCACGGCCATCGGCATCGAGAGGAGGTGCTCCGCGTCCGCCATGCGTGTGCGCCTCCGGGGGCCGGTCGTCACGCGCTCTTTATAGCGGTCGAACGCGGATGCGTAACCAGTGGCGGTGTGGTGACTGCGCGCGGCGTGGCGTGGCTCGGCGTGGGCGGGCCCGTGGCGTCAGCCGCGACGACGACGGCCGAGAAGAGCCTGTCTCTGTCTGTCCCCGCGGTCGTTGATCTCCCTCGCGTCATCGCCGTGGCAGCAAGTGACGTCACCCCCCTCCGCATCACGCCGTAACCAATAACCGTGGCGGGCAAGTGGTCCTCGGCGGCGAGCTGCACATCTTCTTATTTTTTTGTAAAGTGCCGTGCCGAGATCAGTCTCAGTGACCCAGCGCCAGCATCAATTCACCGTCGTCATGTGAACGGTGGTTATGCTCTTGCGGCGGATGACGGGATCCAAGAGGCAGATGACAGAGTGCCAAAGCACTTTTCCATCCGTGCGAGGATGTCTGGTGGGTCGTCAGTCGTCACGCACGATCATCAATTGGTGCAGTTGGCTTGCACCAGGTGTGTGGTTAGTAGCACCAAGATAAAATTGGCTTGCACCAGGATGCGGGGTATGCGGAACAAATTAAATTTGGACTTTACAATGCCAAAATAGAGTGGAACATATTTCTTGAGGTTAATCTGCATACAATTCTCTGCCTTTGAAGAACAACCTGAGGAGAAGAGACATGGAAATTGATATGCTATGTCCAGTTTGTTAGAGGTTTGATGAAGATGGTGCACATTTGTTTTCCAAATGCAAAGGAACAACCTTAATTTAGCTGGTCTCTTCTTCTTGCACTTCTCAACACCCTAATATCCGAAAGAGTTTTCTTTTGTTCGCTTCATTGGTACTGCCACTAGGTTCTAGGTTGACCACTAGGTGAACTAATGATTTGGTATGACATATGATGATCTTCTTTAGTTGATTGTGGCACCGTACTTGCATGTTTTGCGTCAACCTCACTAACTAATGATGCCTTACTTAGAATTATGTTATGTAGTTAAGGTTTCTTGAGTAGTTTCTTTAGCTTTCACACATTATATAAGTCAAATAATCACTAGGTGAATTACTACAACCAATTCACATTCTAGGGCAGCTTGAGCTAATTATTATCATCTATATAGATGCCTTCTAGGTTAGTTGTGTGGCTCTCTTTCAGCTCTTGGGGGTATTGGGATACCGTCCTTGTTGTCCTAGCTCATGTAGCTGTCAAAGGTTCCTTATGAGTATTAGTTACAATTTTTCATCATAATTAGCTTATTTGCATGCTTAATATATCTGTGTGGTTGTTAATTTTTACATTTGTGACTGTAGCAGCCCTAGGAACCTTCGTTCACACTTAAATAAAAAGTGGAGCTAGCAAACATTTGAAGATATATTCGCACTTGCAAATTTTTGGGTGTGTCCAAAAAATAGATGTCGCATCCTTTTATTTTTGCCCAAGTCGGTAATGATGATGACGATAATGAACATCACTAGTGTTTTGTCCTTGTCTTGTGTTAAAGTCTCTAAAAATGGTATGTTTTATTTAACATATTCGAGGCATTTTCTTAAATTATAGTAGGTTTAATCATTTATGTTTCTATATGTTGAAGCTCATTATTTATTACCTTCCTATTTTCTTTTTCTTCCAAAAAGATCGTTGATGTTAGCGTAAGAGACTAGAATTCTACATCCAACCGAGAATCACTATATAGAGGCGACATGGATTTCAACAAGATATGTTTGGTGAGGCATACTATCACCAATGCATGGAATCATTAGTCACAGAGACCTTATAGCTTGACTAATGTGCATATTTAGAAAGGGAATCTATTTCAATTTCAATTTCAGTCCAGTTGGAGACGCCAAGGTTATCCAAGTTAAGAAATAAGACTACTTTGAGAGATGAAAAGTTTTGGGGTGTCACGTCGAATGTTGCGGTACGAATTTAGTCTATTAAAAAAATTGACTAACTTAAAAACAAATTTTATATTCCGTCAAGAAACAGTGAGACAAATTTAGTAAGACTAATTAATCCGTCAATAACACATGTTTACTATAGCGTAACATTATCAAACTATGAACTAATTAGGCTTAAAAATCATCTCGCAAAATTATCGCAATCTGTGTAATTAGCTATTTTTTAAACTACATAATATTTTATGCATGTGTCCAAATATTCGATGTAATAGGTAAAAAAAATTAGGCTGGGAACTAAACACCCCCTGAGGAGATAAAATTAGAAGGATGAGACAAAGTGAAGCATATAAGAGAGCACAAGACAAATAGATGGACATTGATGTCTTTTCTTGGTAGGTTTGTATTTAAAAATTTTGCATCTCATGCTACATTTTTGTGTGTATGTCGACTTCAGTAAAATGTTGGTGCAAGTCTAACTTTTAAACACATTTGGATCTAGAAGACTAGAACTAGGAATCTTGCAAGAATCATGTGTTTACCTTCCGTATGTGATATGTAGATGGATTGAAACGTACAAAATATTTCTCAAAAGCTAGATTGCAAGTATATCTCGAAGGTTTTTTCATAGACAAAACAGTGCTTCATATCTGATATTTATCAAGGAAAATAGTATCCTCTATAAAAGAGCAACTTGAGACAAATGAACCTCTAAAAATATGAGTGCGTCATACCTTCGTGACAGAGAGGTCGCAGAGACCTTATTCCAAAAAGACTGGCGGGGAGACCCGGCAGCGCCCTGACAGAGTGACAGCTTCCCATGGCCTCTTGTTACCATTTCATTAAACCTGCGTGAGATGTCCTCGGGAGCTAAACCTGCGTGAGATGTCCTCAGACCTCAGGAGCTAAACTCAGGGCACAATTCGGCACATTACCATTTTCCAACGCCTCATATTCCAATCTTCATTGCTTTACAAGATTAACATTTTCCAACAATCCGGCTCCTCTGAGGGACCGACTGATAAGGAAGACAATATTCTAGCCAAGCAAAGAGCACCATAGCTAACAAACGAGGCAAGCAAACACAGGCATCGCATGAAGTCCCACCACTCAATTCATACAAGGGCCTCTGTTGGCCCAACAGTTGGTATATTGAATTAGACACAAAAGGATAATCTTACTACATTAGTTTCAAATCACCTACCAAATCACAATCATTTTCTACTGCTGCCATGGCAGCGTCGGGAGTCGAAACTACCATCAGGAAACCCTATGACCTAATTAATAATGGCAACTGTTTCAGCCAGCAATCATCGGCACAATTAACATAACCAAATCATATTTGCTTAGAGGCCTAAGTTCAGACCAAGATGTAATTGCTTTGTTGTTATCATCCCTTGGCTACTTTCAGGGAGACTGCTGCTGCTGCTCTTCGGGGGGCTCTTCCTCTTGCCCTTGCGGCTTCTGCCACATATACGTCATTGGGTGACCCTGCTGGCCACCATACATCATACCTGCTCCTGGCACCTGCTGTGCTGGCACATAGTAATATGGATAAGAGCTATGATCAGCTGGAGCCCCCAAAGCAGGCGGCAGGCCAACTCTTGGGAGCCCAAGTCCCTCCTCTTTCATTTCATCCCTCGGGATTATGTCCACCAGGAAGTCATATATGTCAGTCCTGGTGATGGCAGCTGCAATATCGTTCTTCTGCAAGGTCCGACGCTTGTTCTCCTCTGTGTGCATCCATGACCTCAATGTCAGCTCTAATATGAAGACCTCGCATGCCTTCGCAAAGACAACAGGAGCTTCTGCAGAGATCATCCGCACATCCTCATCAGCCTTCATTATCTTCTTTATCCTTGCAAGTGGCAAGGTGTGGTTCTTGAAGTCAGTTGTTTGCTCGATCTCATCCATCTGGGTAGTCCAGAACTCCCTGAGCTGCTGTTGCTGCTGTTGCTGAAGTTGTTGGTGAAATTGCTGAGCCTGCTGGTAGACCATCTGGTGCTGAGCACTGAGTTGAGCTGGATTGGGGAATGGTGCTGCTGGCTGTGAGCCAGCAGGAACAGCAGGAGCTCCAGGTACCATTGTGGGTGGTGCGTAGGCAGCAGCAGCAGGATAAGGTTGTGACCCAACACCCATCACTGGCTGAGGCTGTGAGGATGGATCCATCTTGTTTGTCCAAAATCAATGATTGTCCTGACCCTTGGAAAACAATTGCAAATTTGATCAGTTTTTTCTTCCCATCCAGATCAACTAGAAATATTACAAAATTACAGGTTATAACACTTGTAAAAGTGCAAAGGACATATTGCAGGCTATAACACTGTTAAAATTATCAGATCTATGTAGATGGATGGGATTGGGAATGCCTTTTGTGTATGAAAAAAAAAATCACAGGCCTTCATCTTATGTGCTCTTGTAGCTTGAATGCTACCCTTGAGAGCAGCAAATAATCTGACTGAAGTTACAAAAGATGCTTGCTAGTAAAAAATTTCATCTTAGGCACAAATTCATCTTAGAGCAACTGCAGTTGTGCTATAGCTCATTGGCATAACATTTATCTTGATGGTTGATTTCATTTATCACAAACACAGAAACGTCCACTAAACATGGAACAAACATATGATTACTTCGAAGAAGTGATATCACAAGGAGGGGTATCCTCAAAGTACACATCAACTGGTACACAACAAAGTAGACAAGATTTTTTTAAAAAGAATGATTTGCAGGATCTATTAATATTGTCCCTAAGTCGCTATAATGCATGACAGGAAGGCAAAATTACCTTTCATGCTCCCACTTTCAATAATTTAAAAGTATATTTGCACAACCAATCAGTCCCTGCCAGTAATGGTCAAACAGGTTATGGATATTGCATACAGCTTTGATGATGGAAAAAAACAATTTGGTTTGATGGTTCACTTTCCGTTAGCTCTCTTACAGATAGCAAAGACGTATTTAAAGTTTCTCATAATAATCTCTTTTCAAAATCAGTTACCAAAAATGAGGTTTAGTATGTTCTGCATGTAAGCTTAAGCTAGGCTGCAACTGCCTAAATAATAAAAATTCTTAAATAACATGTCGATTTGGTGGTTTCTTGGGTAATTGGCTTAAGCAGAGTAAAGCTGACATGTGTCTTGCTCTTGTCAACATGACACAAACATCGCTCTCTGAATAACTTAACCTTAGAAAAATCAGATTCAATAGACGCATTGAAACAAAAGTTCGCCTGTAAGTTAACAGTTTCGAATTGAGGAGTCCAGAACCAAATTAACATCTAAGCTCTTGCAGAAATGTAATCCATCTGCAATCTGTGACTAGCACTCAGAGGGACACAGTAATGTGCACACTTGGAACTACTTCATTCCCATGCCACACTAAAATAAATTACATGCCAAACTTAAGATGACACACATGCCATTAGTTACAACATGATCAAAGATAGATGAAAGCTTAAATTCCGTTAAGGTAGGTCCTTTGACAAGACTGGATGTGCTACTAATTTCATATTTCATATGGGCATATGACGATGTGTACGAATTCATTACCCAGGTCTCCTTTCGCTACATAGGCACAAGCATGACTCGAAGGCTAAAAGGAATATTTTCAATTCTTGAGAGTCCGCGAGCAGACAAATGGCAAGACCATTATAGTATCAGCCATCCTCACTAGTCACTACTCACTACTCAGCATGATCAATCTGTAACAGGCATGAGTACAGCAGTCAACAAAAAAAAAAGTTCAGTACACGTCACTAAAGCATACGCGCTGGACTACTGGAGCAGTACCGAAGGTCAGGCTGTAGACGAGTCAACCCAGTCTTCTCCGAAGAAGATTATGCAGAGGAACCGTAGTCTATTTTTAGAAGTCAAAGTGTCAAACCAGTACCAAAACAAGCAAAGGGATTGCCATCGAACGGCATAGAGGGGGTTCAATTTGAACACCGAAAAAATTGGGGTTGAATTGCATCTACTAGTACCGCTAGCCCAACACATATCGGAGGAGCATAAAACCCGCCCAAAAGGATCCGGGCTTGAGTCATCATCACAGAAACGCAAAGATCGTACAGGAAAAGGAGTGGAGGAGGAGGAGATACGCACCACCTTGAGCACCCGCCGCCGCGGTGTCTACTCCAACCCTAGCAAGGAAAACGGATGAGGAGGAGGAGAAGGGGAAGGGGAAGGGGAGGGAGGAGGAAGAGGAGATGAGGCGATAGTGATGAGACCGAGGAGATAGAAGCGGCCTACCTGGATCCGGCGGGAGCGGTGGCGGCGCTCGTCGCCTGCGGCAGCGCTGGCGGCGGGATCGGGAGTCGGGAGCGCAGCGGCAGCTGTCGGCCTGTCGCGGAGTCGGGGGCGTTTTTTTGCCTGTCCCCAGGTGGAGTGGGCCTGATTTCCGGATGGGCGGGATTCGGCCCAGGGTCCCCCGTCCAATCCGAGACGGAGGGCGGCGGCCCGTCTTCCAGCATTATACTGTACGGCAGCTCGTTAGGCTCAAGGCGTCAGAATAAGAGGAAGAAGAAGAACGTACTCACTTCGTTCCTAAATAAGTGTCGTCCAGAAAGCGTGTCTGTGAGAGAAACACGGATTTTTAGAGACATTTATTTTGGGTCGGAGAGAGTAGGACGACAGATGCCGGCATCTCTTCTTGCCCGACGTTTTCGTCATCCGCCGAAAGATTCACCATGGACGACTCAAGGGCGGCCAATGGATTTGCAGGAGCTTATTGACGAAACTTTGCTAGCTGGGAAGAAGCAGAGGCCCCCGGCCGAGAACATTCAGCTTGTGATGAAGGCATTCCATTTCCAGGTTCTCCTGTTGGGTCAAAAAGTTGTGGAATGATAAAATCAGCCTGCTGTTGCCTGTTGCTGCTGCAGTCAAAAAGTGTTCAAGCCAAGAATATTACGCTGAAAGTGTCGGTAGTGCAAAAACCGGAGAATCTCATCCGGATGCTGTCAACGTGCCTTCAGTTTCAGTTGGGATGATAGACCCTATGATTGTATTAGACAAAGTGAGTGCCATAGGACAAGTTTCTTGTGCCATGATCGCACTGTTGATGAACACAGCACTGTTGTACTCCCTCTGTATTCATATTAGCTGTCGTTTAAGACAGCGACACGGTCTTTAAAATATAATTTTGACCTCTTATTTTTATAAAATATTTATGAAAAAGTGATATATATATATATATTTATGAAAGTATTCTTAAATAAAATCTATTCATATAATTTTCATATTTACAAACTTAAAAAACTTAATACTCCCTCCATTCCAAATTACAAGGCATTACAAGAATCTTGGAAAGTCAAAGTTTTTTAACTTTGACCAAATTTATGTAATAAAATAATAATATTTCTGATACCAACTAAGTATAATTAGATTCTTTATTAGTTATATTTTCATAATATACATATTTGATGTCATAAATCTTTATATTTCTCTCTATAATTTTGGTCAAAGTTGAAAAACTTTGACTCTCGAAGATTCTTGGAATGTCTTATAATTTGGGATGGAGGGAGTAGTTATTATTGATGATTTATATTCTCAATGTTTGATCTAAATCTTATCTAAGACGACAACTAAATATGAGTATGGAGAGAGTACGTTTGCTATTGTTCTTCCTTCAGACAATATATTATTTGTAAGAGTCATCCTGGTGCCATGGTCAAAAAAAAAAAAAACCCCGCTGACCTAGGAGCCCATTGTGAGAACAACACAGGTACCATTCCATAGGTAGGCATGATCATCCTCAAAAAAGAAAAAGAAAAATCCATAGATAGACACAGATGCTACCTAAGAAGTCAAAACAAAACACAGATCTGTAGCATCGATAAATAGATCAACCAAACAACTGCAGAGCAATTAAGTTAATAAGACAGTGCATCATTTTTTTTTACAACAAGACAGTGCATCATTGGGCACAGCACACGTCTGAACCATAGCCCAAATCCTAATTCAGGAAATGCACGTAATCTGAAAACAACCAGAAGCACGTGTTTTTCGTTGCTTCTATGATTGAAGAGTACGGTGTCTGAGTAATTATTAATGACATATGCACATATGGAGAAAACAGCAGGAATATTCAGACATGCCAGCAGCTGCAAGGTGTTTAATCAAATGAGCAATGTGGCCTCTGCAATATCACCCAATACTCAATCCTATGTCAAGCACCATGTTGAGTCCCTTGTAATCTTCTACAGATAAAAAAAAAAGGTACGATAAGTGTCGGTTGCAGACAGTAGCAAGATAAATAGCCTGCAAATTATTCATGGGAAACGCAAATTACAGCATTATCCCCAAGAGAGGACGAGTGTGTTGGTAAAATATGTGCCAATGCAATGCGACACAAAAGATTTCTGTTTACTTCCCTTAGTTTCAGTATTAGCCATAATCCAAAGATGTCATAGCACAACGTTTCTCAGATACAGAAAAAAAAAGTTTTTTGTGAGTTATTTTACCCATGACCATGATGCATATTGCGAATATAATAATCTAAGTACAGAGACATATATAATCATATGATGCATACCTACATGACAGAAAGCACCTCTGAAATTGCATTACTGTTATTGCAGAGTGCGCCTTTTGGTCATAAGTTACTGCAAATCCGATAGACGCACTACTGTTTACTTCCAGAAACCATCAGCGAAGAGAAAAAATGGATGCTAGACTATAAAATTGCTGCTAGTTGTCTAGCTAATAAAGAAGAAAACACAGTAATAAGAGGTAGCATCCCAATCGTGCACATTGCATTTTTTGTCAAGAATTGTTAAAATATGCATGCTTACTTCTAGAAACTAGTGTAAGAAAACTAACAGAACAACAAGAGCGAAGTTGTTCCAGTCTACTTAATCCAATCTCGGATGCATACGAGAGCCTCAATCGTTTTGATATTCAATTTGCTCCATTGCTTATGAATTGCTGGCCTCTCGCTTCTTAATGCTGCCTCACAATGAACAGCAGAACCAGGCATTGCCAAGATGTCACGTGCCATGACAGAGAGAATTGGATATTTTGCAGAATTACTCATCCACCAGTTCATAATATTGAAGTCATTGTTCTTTGGAACAAGGTCATCATCAAGGTACTTGTTAAGTTCTGTCGATATCTGGCTCTGCACATTAAGATGCTCGTCCGAATCATCCAATGAATCACTGTAAAATCCACCCACTTGAACACCACGAGTTTCACAAATTTCTGTGTCGACACTTGGCTTATCTACAGAACTAGAATATTCAACAAACAGCTCCCAGATTGTATCATGTACAACAGATACATATTCTGCTGCTTCACTGCCAAAAGTTAGTTTTAGATGAAACTCAATGAAAGCAAATTTGAATCTTGGATCAAAAACAACAGGTATTGACAACCACACATATGAATTTTGCCAGAACTCATCAAGTGCTTCCTGCATCTCCCAGACCATTCTAGAAAGTTCAGTATGATCAGTAGATGCTTGTTCTTCCAAAGTTGTCCTAACTATCCACAATTCATTGAAGTACAGATTTGCTGTCGGACAAATAGGACCAGAAAATACTTCAACAGCATGATAAATAGCCCTTAGTATCTTGCAGACCGACTCAGCAGTTTCGATTTCCTTTGCAAGTAACAACTCTTCGGAGGGAAATGTCTTCTTGAAATGCTAAAGGACTTCAAGCCCGAAGTAAATTTTGTGCCACCATTTTGCATCTTCCTCAGGGCATTTCAATTTCATATATTTAGTAACTTCTATAAGCTTCCGTTGGGCCAGCGATGAGGACATATGTGCCTGGAAAAATCTCTCTAGTATATCACCAGCAAGATTAAGCACAGGTTGCCCTTTTGAAACACTGCCGTTAAGCACACCATCCATACAAGCAGTATTGTATAGCTCGCCACCGATAGGAAAGCATTTTCTTTGGATGAGAAAGTCCATTAGGTTAGACGTACGCTCATCATTTCTGATTTCACTGACCCATGTCAAGCTAAAAAGCTTTTGATCAAGATTCCAATCTCTTATAGCTTCCCATATGACATAAAATGGCCCACTTTCAGAATCTAGTGCACGATCCTCCATTGTCCTATCCAAATTAATGGGTGGCCACTGAAATAGACCAAATTTGATGATTCTCTTTTCAAGTTTCCAGTCTGAATCAATGAAATGCACTGCCAAACAGAGATACTTGACCAAGGGCTCAGATCCATGAGTCCACAGACATGCTGATAACGAAACCCGATGGGATGAAAGAGCCATTTTCTTCTTAAGGTCAGCCTTCCTTTCCTGGAACACAATAGTTGAAAGTTCTTCAATATCAATGGCTGAAGCCATTTTAAACGCTGGATTTAGGCTATTTGCAAAACATCTCAATTCTTCATGTTCGACAATGGAGAGGGGATAACCATGCAAACTAATCATTCTAGTTAGTTCTTGATATGATGATTCTTGGTCAAATTTCCTGCTAACATCTGGACAAGTCTGAGCTGATGAGGTTTTTTGTTCTATAGGGTCCATTTTATCCCTTGGTGGTGAAGCTGCAATGTGTTGGTCCACACGTGTTCTATCACCGGAGCTGCCCTTGTGGAACTTGCTAGCATATTCTAAAATGAGAACCATACCATTTGTCAAGGTATTTTGTTCTATAGGGTCCATTTTATCCCTCGGTGGTGAAGCTACAATGTGTTGGTCCACAGGTGTTATATCACCAGAACTACCCTTGTGGAACTTGCTATCATGTTCTGAAATAAGAACCATACCATTTGTCAAGGCAGGTGAAAGTTCATGTTGAAAGCGGTTAGACTAGAACAACTATGGATGAAAACAGATCCGATATGATCCCAATATATACAGATATAAATACATATAGTTATTTTAAAGTTTGACTAAATATATACAAAATTTACATAATGTGTAATAAGTATAATTAGATTGATCGTGGAATATACTTTCGTAGTAAACTCATTTGGAGATAGAAGTGTCGATATTAATTTCTATATACCTAGTTAAATTTAAAAAAGTTTGGTTCCTCGAGAAAAGATGTCTACAGTTGCTTTGGGACGGACCGAGTACAGACCACAACGAGAATTTATCTAGATCCACCATGTACACAGAGCAACCAAGTATCAAAACACTAATCTTGTAATGTGTAGCAGTTGTATTGAATAATATATACGAGTGTCTCGAGTAGGCAGAACTCGAAGAAGAGAAAGGCAAAGGCAGATAAGGGAGCGCTGTGGAGCAGCAGGAAGATCATGATTATATAGGCAAGAGGAGAATCTCGCAAGACACTATTCAGAGGAGCACGACAAATAAGAAATAGACATGGACCGAAGAAGTAAATTGCACATTAAGGGAGGCCACTGGATTGGTGCTTGGGAGAAAGTACAAAAATGTTGCATGAAAGGTCATCTGTCTTTGAGGACACGAAGCCTCTCATGTACGCTATCATGGATGCTCTCCACAGAAGAAAACAAAAGGAAAAAAGCATGCATGAACTATGTAGGTGCATGTCCGTATAGTATTGCTAGAACATGTCAGCTATGTTGTAGGAACATAGTAATATAATCATCACTACAACTGAAATGGCCATAGGACGATCTATCAATTGAGCTATAGTCTCGGCAACAAATTGTGTCCGGGACTAAAGACTTTTAGTCCCGGTGGGACTAAAGGTCCCCTAACCTTTAGTCGCGGTTGGTAATACCAACCGGGGCTAAAGGGTGAACCTTTAGTCCCGGTTGGTGTTACCAACCGGGACTAAAGGTCCTTTTAGCCCCGGTTGGGCTAAAGGTCCTTCCCGAGTGGATTCAAAAGGAAAACATCCAGAACTACATCACGTGGGTTGTGTAGCTCAGTTGGTAAGCGTGCCTGAAGCGAGAGGTGTTGAGTTCGAATCTCACAAGCGCAAATTTATTTTTTCTCGTGGAAGCCTTTAGCCCCGGTTCGGAGCAACCGGGGCTAAAGGTGGGAGCCTTTAGTCCCGGATTGGTAGTCCCGGTTGGGAAAACCGGGGCTAAAGCCCCTTCCCAACCGGGGCTAAAGGCCTATTTCTGTAGTAGTGCATTGACAGTAGTATGGTCCTGACGAGAGAACGATGGATCAAATGCTAGTAGGATGGCATCAAGGTTTCTGGTATGCAGTAGCATAGTGTTGATGAGAGCGATGGATCGACACCGTGAGAAAACAAAGTGTAAGACAAAATAGGAAGACAATGAGCTAAACCATAGAAACCATATCAGACGGATCTAACAGAGCAGGCTATCGTGGCCATGCTCAGAGGCCGCGGAGATGGCGTGGCCTCATACTTCTAATCTTGCCATGAGTGCAATATATGGAAAATGAAAAGGACTCTAAGATGAACAAGAAAACGATACTTTTTCACGGGACTGAAGTATGGATAGAGCTGAAACATTATTGTATAATAATTCAATTATTAATTCCTTGAATCGTTGTGAAACGACCCTCCCCTTGAATAATGAACTTATATATATAAACCATTATATGCAAGTTCTACACTCTACAATTCTAGCTACTTAGATAAAAAATTTGGACTCTTACTTAAGAGCTACGGAGTAGTAACTAGAGCATACCATGTTGAAGGTCGGCCACATCCTGATCCTGTTGCTGCTGGCTTGGACCGAGACCATTCTTGGCTTGACATCTTCTGTAGTGTCGCCACAATTGACCACCAGCACGACCTTTACAACTATAGCGAGCACCGCAGTAGCGGCATTCCGCCCTATGAGTCAGGCCATTTACGGTGATAGGCTTATAAATGTCCCAGATTTTAGATATCTTATATTTGAATGGGCCAATAACAGATGGTACCCCTGCTTGCATATCATCACTGTCATTATCGCCTAATAAGTAGTGATCCATAACTGCATATATAACAGTATGCATTTGTCATTGGTAACTATTTTGAATTCTGATGCAAACTCGGTGAAGTAGTACCTAAAAATGCTCCACACACGCCATGCAAAAATGCCAATAATCTCTTCAGAAATGTGGATATATCAAACAACCAAGCTCACCTACACAGGCACGATAAAAGAACAAAAAGTGCAGACTTTGACTACAACAACGGTCGCCATGAGTAAAGGATACTAGATCCAACCTTACCTTTGTTTTCTGTTTCACACACACCTGGCCGGTGGTTTGTTAAAGATTCCCATTATGTTTTGTAAACATCTCCTATACTGCAGCAACAGGCGTCTGAAATCGTCCGCTCTCCTCGCCGACAAAGCATTTGGGTTCGGGCCGGTTGTGCTCAGCGGGCTTAGAAAGGGGCTTGCCTTGGGCCTTGGCGGAGACGTCGCCCAGGCGGAGGAGGTGGAGCCGGAGGACGAAGGTGGACGGCGGCGGTTGGGCCAGAAGGAGTTGGGGAGGCATGGTGACAGCCCGGCGAAGCCAGGTGCCCAGGTTAGCGCAGCGCGCGGGGCCGAACGCGGCGGCCGGCAGGTCGTCCAGCCGAGGACGGGGCAGGCCGGACGCTGAAGGTTGAACAGGACTGGAAGGTTGAAGAAGACACAGCCGCGCAAAGATTATGATCCAACGGCAGGTCGTCGCCTGGAAGAAAGAGAAAGGCAAAAGACAAAAAAAGCGCCTGCTGTATATTTGTCTCCCGGCCGATCAACAAAAGTTTTTCATCACAATGCTAATACGCCATGCTCCGATTTCTTGTGCAAATTCAGGAATGCAGTCCACGCAGACAACCAATGGACACTAGCATCTCGCATTTTCAATGAATTGCGCCAGCAACAAATAACACACTGTTACTCAGCAATGGATTCGCTCTCTAATAACACACTGAGGAAAAAAAATAAAGCAAGTAGAATCGCATCACTTACTAGCCAATGCTCGCCAGAAACTCGGCTCGTAGTCGTAGGACGATTTGGTTGACAAGAAATGAAGTGGTCTTTGACAAATGTAGACCAAAAACTTTTTTGCAGGTACTCTTCCAGGGAACACACTGGCTGCGTCAGTGGGCAACTCTTCAAAGGCGTGAGGATCGGCGGGAGCAGTTGATCCAAGTTTCTCAGTTTTTAGAGATGTCAGCTTTGCAGCTCTTTAGTTCCAATGGTTGGTTGTCAGCAAAACATATTGGTCATGCTTAGTCTGGACTTTATTTTGTTTCAGTTAACACTTCGGGTGTTGCACGGTGTTATGCTGCAGTTAGCAGTTATGTAAACTTCTGTAATAATTGGTCTGATTCTATCGGTTGATAGATGAAGCCGGGTATAAAATATCCATTATCTAAAAAAAAAACCAGCAGCCAGCGGTCGTTGGAGGAGCAGCCGGGGGAGGGGAAAGGAAGAGCCGAGCCGATCGAGGAGGAACAGAAAAAGTGGGGTATCTTCTCCTTGCGTCGGCGTTGGGCTTTGGGGCTTCCCCAACGCAACACGGCTGCCCCAACATCCACCTAGGCGTCGAGACTCCAAATCAGCTAGAGTGGTGGTCTCGCAGTGGTTCATCTCCAGTGTAGCGCCGAATCGAACCGTGGAGAGAGAGAAAAAGTACTACAAGTCGATTTCACACTGGAACAAGCGAACCATGACGAATGATTTTATGGTTCGATGCTCAGACATGGTTCGAACACAAAGAATAAAAAAGTAGACTAGCAGCTGGGATGTGAGACACTGACAGAAGGAAAAGAGAGTTACAGTTGGAGAGAGATTCACACCTACCGATGTCCACACTATAAGAAACGAACCATTCTCAAAATCGCTTTTAGCAGGCTGACCGTGCCAGGTTCGGTTCGAATTGAACACTGGAGGTGCCCTAGTCTCCTGCAGAAGAAGCGATGGCCTCGCCTGACACAAAGTCGAAGCCAATGGTGAAAAACGCGTTGCGGAGAGAAAGTTGCTGCTTGGGTAGCAGATAAAGAGAGAAAAGCTACATCATCCACTGTCTGCACTGTTCGCGTTGGAGGATGCATGTGACGTCGGTTTGCTTGCATGTGTGGATTAATAGTAGCCCGCATTGGGCGTGCCCTGAATGGACGCTGATCCGTGGGGTCTGACATCGATTGATGGCCAAAATTTAGTTGCCGAAACTTGACCAAGTCAATGATATATTTTTTTTGTTGTCATTTGATTTGCTACTAAAACTTACTAATATTTCATATTTAACTTGCTATTTATGGTAAAAAAAATTGGTCGACTTTTGGCAACTTTTACTTACCATATCTATGGCACTACAAATTTAGTATATCATAGGTGACCGGTCACTGTCCGAAGACCTAATAAGTTATATATGTACATATGCTAGTCCTTATTTAGAACTCAATAATTTTATAAATTAATCATGTATAGGTAATCATCAATTTATTTTCACATAAAAATATAAGAAACATTAAAAAATCCAGAATCCAAGGAGACCAGAGAGGAAGAAATTAGATATATGATTGGTTCCATAGAGAGCAATAAAGAGGACCAAGGGGGGCATTATCCAAATTTTGCAATGCTAAAGATTTGGCAAGCAAAAGTTGCAAAAAGGTTAAGCAAAAATATTTATCATAGATTTTGCAAGCCAAATGTGAAAGGTTGATAAGTTTGATAGAGAACTAAATAACAGCTAAAATCATGGCTTGTCCAAGTGGCAACCAAGTTTGGGATGGATTCACACTAAGTACGTCTAGCAATATCAGCATTCCAGTCTCTGAAAGCGCTTCTTATTTTAAAACAGGTTGTGATCTTCCCATAGCTTGTCTTTGAATCTGGATTCATCGTGTACGGATCCTGCTAGCATGATTTTTATAAATATCTAAATACCAAAAATTAGATGCTTTCATGAAGAATTTCGAGAAATACTCTCTAAAAAAGGATAAAGAACAAACATGAGAATCAAAGACAATGTAACCAACAAAATAAGGTACAAATTTTAAAGTTCGCTACTTACCCACCTTAAACCAAGGAAATCACATCAATTCTTCAAAAACCTACATGAGCAATTTAGTGAAAAATAATTGCAACAATGGATAGAGAGTTGGGAAAAGATGAGAGGACAAAGAAGTGGTTTGGTGTTTTATATTGTAGCTAGAACATTGTCGGTGAAAGTGCATTCGCCCCCAATGTGGGTTTTGGCTAATTAATGACAACCAAATTAGGGACTAATGGTTTTATAAAAGCATGTATGCAGGTGATAGTTCCTAGAAAGATTTAAAATGTTGAAATCTCGTGAAACAAAGCACGTTGGATACATTTGGACATAAAGATACCTAGCTCAAGTGGTGGCTTGGAAGTTTGATTTTAAACTTGAGTTATAGGTAAGCCAGACTATCAAGAGGGTCACAAATTAGGTTGGCTAGATGTAGAGAAAAGTGCTCAAATCGACTAACTAAAGTTTGCTTGAGAGACATCGCACAATCACGAACATATAGAGGTATTCCTGTGTGGTCGGTAGTACCGACCATGGGGGTCGGTAGTACCGACCATGGCTGCTCTGTGCAATGCTCTCTGGATAGAGTTCATTTTGAACTGGCGGTAGTACCGCAATATGGTCGGTAGTACCGACATATGGTCGGTAGTACCGCCCACCCAGACCATTTTAACACCCTCTCTGTATAGACTAAAAAATGAATTGGCGGTAGTACCGCCATAGAGTCGGTACTACCGACCCTCGGTGGTACCGACCCTGGTCGATAGGAAGGTGTTTTTACAGACCTCTCTGTTCGCGCTCAAAATGGCTTGGCGGTAGTACCGCCATATAGTCGGTACTACCGACCCTCGGTGGTACCGACCCAAGCCGGTAGTAAGGCAGATTTGCAGGGCTCTCTGTGTTGGCTCGTTTTTGACTTGGCGGTAGTACCGCCATAGAGTCGGTACTACCGACCCTCGGCGGTACCGACCCTGGTCGGTAGTAACCGAGGGACCAAGTCTCATTCTGCGGAGCTCTCTGTTAGCGGCCGATTTGGCCTGGCGGTAGTACCGCCATAAGGCCGGTACTACCGACCCTCGGTGGTACCGACCTGAGGCCGGTAGCTGGTTTTAGGTCAGATCCAGATCTGTGCAACGGTTAGTGACTGGTCGGTACTACCGACCAGCCTCGGGACTGAGGAACTATAAATAGCCCTTCTCTTCTCGTTTGACCAGGACCCACTTATTCCATTCATTCATTGCGACCTACCAGCTGACAAAACACTCTCCAAGCTGAAAGGATCAAGATGCCCAAGAGGGGGGGGGGGGTGAATTGGGCTTTTCTAAAACTTCTTGCAAGAATAAAACCTATCAAGCCCCAATTGACCCCCTAGTGCCTAGAAGTGTGTTTCTGTTTATTCTACTGCACAAAAGATCAAGTCTATGCCACTCCTACTCTAGCAAAGCAATCCAATATAGAATGAACAACAAGTAGTAATGCGGAATTGAATTGCTTGAAGGTAAATGCGTAGGTAAAAGAGTAGAGATGACTCGACGATCTTTTTGCCGAGGTATCGAGGTGTCGGCACACCCCCTAGTCCTCGTTGGAGCACCCGCGCAAGGGTATCGCTCCCCCTTGATCCGTGCAAGGATCAAGTGCTCACTACGAGCTGATTCTTCGCCGCTCCGGCCCGGTGAATCGCTCACTACCGGTCACAAGCTTGCTTGGGTCATCCACAATGCCACCGGATGCTCTCCAAGCTTCACGATTGCCACCAAGCCGTCTAGGTGATGCCGATCACCAAGAGTAACAAGCTAGAATTCTCACTTGACCAACACAAGGCCAAAGAGATGGATGGATGCACACTTGCTACTCAATTCTCACTAGGAGGTGTCTAATTCTCACAATTAGCAAATCACTCAACCTCACTAGGCCTCTTGCACTCACTCACACTCACAATGTGTTTCTCAGCAGATGGAAGTGGCAAGAACACTCAAATGGATGGAGGGAAGGAGTATATATACTCCCCCAACCGGCCATCCAAAAACAGGACGAAACAGGGTTTCTGCGGGGTCATCAGACGCTCCGATGCCTGGCATCGGACGCTCCGATGACCTCGACCAATGGTCAACTGTACCATCTTGTCAGACCTGTTAAAGTGACATCGGACGCTGGGCAGCGTCCGATGCCACCACATCGGACGCGTCCGATGTGGATTTACCCTCTGTGGAACCTCTCTGCATGGCCATCGGACGCTGGCCCTCAGCGTTTGATGCCAGCGTCCGATGCGGCCTCAAGTTCACGCACACATGAACAGTGGCATGGGCGCGTCCGATGTGAACACATCGGCGCGTCCGATGCCACGCACCAGACTAAACCCTAGTCGGGGTGAGCATCAGACGCGTCCGGTGCCCACCTGACCAGCGTCCAATGGCCATAACAGGGGCAGACTCAACTCGGATCGCGACGCGGCCTAAACGACTTTTGTTCCACTCGACTTAAGGCATCTCTCTGAGCTACCTAGGGCTATGAAATAACAAGTGTGCACCACACCTACCTCAATAGACTCATCTAGGTCAAGCTACTGATTCACGCTCCCCTTTATAGTACGGCCAAAGGAAAAACAAAGACCTAAGACTACCTAAGTGTCCTCCAACACCATATGACACTTAGCCTAGTCTACCACCGTCTTCGTCGTCCGTCCTTTGAAAACTGAAACGATATCCATCGCCAGAGGACATGAACTCCATATGCCCGTATCGTCGCCATTACCGTGACCTAACTCAATCCTGTTTCTGCAAAACACACGTTAGTCACAGTAATCTTGTGTTTCATCCAATCACCGAAACCACTAGGGGCCAAGATGCGTTCACAAGCATTGACTCCTCCGCTCTCTCCCCCCCTTTGCTCCTAGATTCACTTACTTGCAAGATTTGAGCTAGGGAAGTGAGATTAGAGAGTTGGAAGCTTCGACCTACGACTTGAGTACTTGGTTTTCATCTAACCGGCTTGATTTGTGTCTATTACTCTTGAGCTCTTTGAGCTCTAGCCGGTTAGGTGTTCTTCGTGGTAGCCCGTGTTGCTTAATTTGTGAGGGCTCCCCGAAGTGTTTGTATTTCCCCTGTGATTTCTAGTGGAGAAACTCTCGTAGCCTTTGTGGTTGCTTGAGTGAGGCAAGGAGGTGAAATAGACTCCGACCTTTGTGGTCACCTCAACAACGAGGACGTAGGCACTCCTTAGTGGATTGGCCGAACCTCGGGATAAATCGTTGTGTCCCGTGTGCTTGTTGTTGTCTCTACTTTGTATATTACTTGTGTTCTTCGTGTTCTTCCTCTCCCTATCTCTTTCTTAGGTTGAGAAGGCTCGATCCACACCGTGGAAAGCAACCAAGGTTTGGTAAGGCTAGATTCGCTGTTTGTCATACTTAGGGAAGTGGGGTACATACTTGTATTACATTCATAGCTCACTTACATTGGATTTGTAGTTCCACTTAGGATCCCGGTAGTGCCGTTTGTTTGTGTCGGTAGTACCGGTGTGTCACACCCGGTAGTACCTACCCAAACAAACCGGCAACACCGGTTGTTGTCTAACTACAATTTCTAGTTTGTGAAGTTTTAGATTGTCAAAAATCACCTATTCACCCCCCTCTAGGCTGATTTGATCCTTTCAATTGGTATCAGAGCCTAACCCTTGTGTTAGCGCTTCATCGCGTAAGGGAGAATCATGTCGACCCTAAGTCAAGAACAAGTGGATGACATTGTCAAGAGGGTTTCTACTCAGCTGCTAGAAGATCAAGCAAAGAAATTCGAAGATCAAATGAAAAAGATGAAAGATGAGATTGAGACCTTGAGGCAAGCTTTAGGCAACAAAGCCGAGTCATCCAGAAGTGGAGAAAATCCACCACAGCCTAAAGAAGATAAGAAGAAGGAAGATGAAGAGAAAGGCAAGAGAGAGAAGGAGTTCTCTAACATACATTATGACTATAGCCAAATGGGCAAAGTCATTCAATTGCCTAGTGTCAATCTAGGCAAACCACCCTCCTTCGATGGAATCAACTACCATGATTGGGCACACAAGATGAAGCTACATCTTCTTGCCGCAAGAGCTTGGGAGATTGTTGAGAATGGACCAAGTCATGTTGAAGGCGAAGAGTTCATCGACAATGATGTGATTGAGTTTCAACAGAATGTTCAAGCCGCATCATTGATCCTATCATGCCTTAAGCCCGAAGAAAGCAACAAGGTACATGGAATGGAGAATGCCAAGAAGATTTGGGACACTCTTAGGATATCATATGAGGGTGATGTAAGTGTGAGGAAGTGCAACATAGAGCTTCTTCAAGGAAAGATCGAGAACTTCACTATCAAGAGTGGTGAGACCACTCAACAAATGTTTGATAGATTCATGACATTGATCAACAAGATTAGAGCTCTCGGAGACAAAAAGTGGGATGACTGTTGACACCAAAATTTGACCGATTTACCTTGAGGAGAGAGAATGAGCTGGTAATGTCAAAAACAGGAAAATCTCCTAATTAAGGGTAATTTACGGATCAGTCAAGGAATATTATTCAAATATTTGGATAAACCCAACGTCCAATCTTCATGTGAGATAGTGATGATGTGTTGTGACAGTATATCGGCCTGCTAGAAATGCTATGAGAAGGAGCAAACAAATATCCTAGGCAGGGTGATTAATTTGGGAAGGTCTGGTATTTCAAGTATGTGCGAGAAAGAAAATATAATAGTGCTTTATTCCAGACAAACTTGACATCTTTAGATGCACATCAACAAGGAAAGAAGCAAAGACAATGTTTGTACGCATGGCCGGATTTTCATGCCCATATATTCCGTACATTCATGTATGAGACTAGCTAGACATGTATACGTAAATGACAAGGTTAAACGTACGTGCAAGCATGATCAGGTATCAGAAGAATATGGAAGCAGGATAACGTGCTTTATCATGGTGGTGGACGATTGGCCGTTTGATTGACAAGCAAGCAAGGGCACGTGCATCGGCATGGATTTCACGTAAAGAAGAATGTAGACTCCATATATCTCAATATTTGTTTAAATGTATTTTGTTATTAGGCAAGTCCGTTTGGGACTCTTATCCGCCTAGGGTATAAATATAAACCTGCGGCCATTGAATTAAATGTTCACAACCATATCAATACAAACCGGCCCCGTGCCATCTTCGAGTCCTTAGTCGTGTCGTCGAGTTCTTCGAGAGGAATCATCGATCCGTCGACCTCCGTAAGTCCCGGCAACCTTGTTATCATGTCTAGTATCATGTGGTGGATTTAGATATGATGCAAGTAGTCTTGTTTGTTTCCAATGGTCGTGCGGCAGACCCTTGTTAATGATCAAGAAGTCTTTGCTTATGCTTTGCTTATGAGTAGGTACCGTGCGGCCGGTGTTTATTCATATGTTTAGCAAAAGCGAGATAGTTATCAGCTCTATTAGATTTGGCAGATCTAATAGATTCATTAAGTTATCATGTGTTGCATGTTTTAATTAATTTTGTAACACTCTTTTGCCCAATCTAGATTGATCTTTGTTCGGCCTTGCTTTACAAGTTGATTCACGCTTTCAATGATTGTTGTTCTTTATTGCACAATTATGATGGCTGAATTAATTTCTAATCTAGATTGTTACATGTTGTGGGTTCATGCATATCAATCATGTTTGAGCTTAGATAAAACTAGGTATCGTGCGGCAGATGTAGGTTTTAGATTGGTTTGATCATGTTTGTTTGTATGTTCCTTCCTCATGGACCCCAACTCGGCTAGCTTGCCGAGCTTGGTTACACATCAATTCATAATTTATCTTTATTCATCCAAGCATGTCTTTTTCATGTATATGCGTTCGACAACCAACTGCTTATGTACGTTTATGTTCAGGGTTAGCCGAATGACCCTTAAACCTGTTGACAGACAACTTCTATAGCTGTGTGCCGTCGTGATTGGCTTCAAGGCCGTAAATATGGAACTATCTGGTCTCAATCGGCATGTTCCCATTTTATTCTCATAGTTTTATCCCTTGTTGGTTTTCAGGTCAAACCGACTGGCACGTCTCCGGTTCTCAAACCGTCCGAGAACCCGATTGAAGCCACGCTTTTCGGCTTGCTATGTGTGAGGCGCGGTGCACGCCCAGTGGGACCACAATTCCTGTTTGATTGTCAAAGGCCTGTATAAATAAGGATCGGTTGTTTCCCTTAACTCCATCGGCTATTGTATGAGAAGAGTATGACTGTACAGACTGATTGCTAGAGAGGACCAATTGCCGAATATGCATGAAAACAGCCGATTCAACATGTACGCACGGGATAGCTGCTGATCAACTGAGTGTACATGGCATCTACGAAGACGCAGATAGCATGCATGTGTGGATTTGCTCCGTGCAGGGGCATAGAAACCAATTAAAGAAGCTAATGAACTTGTCCTAAAGATAGAATAGGCTGATATGGTTCCTCCGAAAAATAAAATGGATTCAAATACATCATGACATGAATGTATCAGTTTCCAAATATATCATGGCACGGTATGCACATGAAGGGATAAATAAAAGGAAGATTCCCATGGAGATGTTCAAAGAGATGAAGTCCAAACTCAGATTTACTTGCATGCTGCTATAAATAGCCGATTGATTATCAAGGGGTCATACGTCAGCCGAGGGAAGTTGGTCAATAGCTAATTATCTGCATGTCATCTTTGGAATCGGCTATTCAGGAAAGGAATCGGTGGATACAACACAAGGAAAATATACTAATTGGCCGATATGCATATAGTAATCGGCTGGAGTTATCATCGTCACGTGAAGAATCAACCCCGAATATTGAGGATATTCAGAGTATATTTTTCTAGCAAAGATATAGTTAGCCAAAAATCAAGGTATCAGACGATAGTTGATTAAGGCATGGAGATGAGGCAAGGGGACTGAATTGTTTATTTGATTAATGGAATTAATCAAGTGATAATTGAGCTTTTGTTGACATGTCCGAGCATGATAAATCAAGACATTATAATAGCTGGACTTGAAACCCGCGTTCGGCTGAATAGCAACGTGTTAACGACTGAAATTTCTTCGACCTTCCCCGGTTTGCCGATAACCTGGTTCACCATGCTATCATGCTCATGGCAACAACTCGGTATTGCTGAATATACAGATCATGCTCGTACATGAGTATTTGCTGTCCAAACCAATGAGAGCTGATCACTTTGTAAGACGAAATCGGCTATGAGGTTAGAGAATCTTTCCACGTAAGACAAAGGGAAGGAGATATAGAAAGAAATATATGCAGCTAGGATTTATTGAGTATGATTATACTGCATCGGCTAAAATGAACCAATGCATCAAGCTAATTGCCGATAAGAGGTATTTCAATATATTTAATGGTATATTGATCCAATGGCAAGCCTGTAATCAGTAAAACAAAGCTGGTACCTTCGGAGACGTATCAGTTACCTATTCTTCGGATGATGTCATCAAGACAACCTTAAGATCCTCAAGTTCAGTAAACAGCAGATGACAGGGTAGAAGCTGCTATCACAACATTCACCTGGTTGTGCGACGGCCGGTGTAGAGGAGGTTCACTCCTGGTCGGCCTAGGAAATTGCTCCATCAGTACAAAAGACTATCAGGGATGATTGATCCAAATATTTCAATCGTCAATTGTGGTATTGAAAGTTACAAGTGCTACTCAAATTGGCTTGATGAATTAAGTATTTGGTATATCTTAGAGTTAATATATTTGAAGAAAAAATATGTCGGTATCTTGAGCATGTGAAGCATCTCGGAGTGCAGTTGAAGACGTATCATGGCAGTTAGCTAGCTGATCAAGCTAAGTGGCCTCGGCGTATATTAGTCAAGTTCAAGATGTTCAGTCGGTTCTAACATTCTAAAGTCATGTGATCACTAGTGCACTAAGTTGAGAAGATGAATGAGCGATAGTAGGAATCGACTAACTGTTGAATAAAAGGATTGGCTCCAAGAGTAGATGTACGGAGATCGGTCGGGGGGCCAGCCAGTTCAGATTCAACTTCAGCTGATGCCTCAAATGATGGAACCATGATCGACTAAATTTACCACTGAAATAAAGGGGAAGGTTCGGATAGGATAATGGAAGTGTGGAATCTGAAATCATTTGATCTAAAAGTGAGAAAGAATGAATAGTTGATCGGCAAGGACATAAAGCCGATAGTTCGCTAAGAAAATGTGACCGAACAAACATGTTAATAGCTAGACTTAACTCGAGTTCGGCTAAAGGTCAGCATGCTGATATGGAAACTTGAAAGGAAACATTATCGCCGGTCCAAGAAAATAATATATGAAATAGAATCAGCAACTGGTTCGGCGAGCGAACCCAAATCCAGATGGAAGTTACCATGAATCAAAGAGCTTGTTCCTGGTGACGTTGACAAAATAATGCAGGCAAACAAAGTCGAAAACCTTCTCCCAGCTCATTGGCTCTTTTCTCATAAACGAGTGGAGGACGTGGAGAAGTTTGGGTCGTGACTATGGTCGGGAGACCTATTATTTATCAAGTAATCTGATGAAATCGAGTTCTTCGGCGACAACTAGGAAGGCCATGAGTTGTCATTGTTCGGCAAGAAGAATCACGGGGTATGCTGAGTTGATTAGGCTTAGAGTTGAGAAAGACGAGATAGATAGCCGATCATCAGTTAAGCACAAAAATTATCTATTGATGGAGATTTGGACTCGCCACGCATATACATTACGCAACATCGAGTGATTCATCATGAAGAAGGACAAGATAAATGACTTCCATTGACTCCTTCATCTTCAATGATGGTTTGTGTGACTCTACCCTTATTTTTCAAAACAATGTTGAAGTTTAGAATTAAAAATATTAAAAGGGCAAAACTTATGATGTTGCATCTCCATGATAAATTAAAATCTTGAGAATAATAATCATATATGATATAAATAATGTTCTAGCTTATCTATTGTTGAAATGATAAATGGATACTCTGTTTTATGTTTTACCCGTGTCTAATTTATAGCTTTGATTTCTCTAAATTTGAGTTTAGTGGTTATAATATTTATCTAGAAATCTTTGAAACCTGTGGGTCGCATGAAGTTTAAGCTTTGTCTAAAAGTGATCGTAAAATATGAATGAGAATGGAATTTGCTATAACATTATTCTAAGAGATACTTTAATTCTGGAGAATTCATAAAATAAAATTTTCTTAAATGTCATATTGAGCTTTGTCAAACTGTTGAGACTTCTAGTGAGATTATAGTCATATTCCCAAGATCAAGATTCACAATGTAATTAATAATATCTTGTGCATGCACTCTTTCTTTGATTAAAGTATATGAGGCTATTTTTGCTCTAAAAAACTCAGAAATAAAAACGACGGGCATGTGTCTGCCAGAACTGAGTTAGAAAAATAATGATCACGTGATCGCCAGATAAAATAAAAGATGACCAAAGGTCCAGTAGCCTCATATATTTTAAAATGACTAAGAGAGAATGATATGTAGAAGAACAAAAAAATCTTTACTCGCACTTCTTGATCTAAGTATATGACTTGTATCTCCTTATAGTCCAGTTTTTGACTTTGCAATATTATGTGATATCTTTCATACTCGGAAATAAAAATGACGAATAAGTGTTCGCCAAAACCCCCAAGTGTTCGCCGAAACCGAGAAGAATATAAAAACTCCAGAAGAAGAGTGTTCGAAGAATAAAAGATAAGCAGTTCTGTTTTTGTTTTGTTTTGCGATTTACTGACAGATTTAGTCAAAGCTAAAAGCCCCATGGTTGAATAGAAAGAAGGATAGCTAGAATACAGTTCTCCATTTTGGCCGTACTATAAAGGGGAGCGTGAATCAGTAGATTGACCTAGATGAGTCTATTGAGGTAGGTGTAGTGCACACTTGTTATTTCATAGCCCTAGGTAGCTCAGAGAGATGCCTTAAGTCGAGAGGATCAAAAGTCGTTTAGGCCGCGTCGCGATCCGAGTTAAGTCTGCCCTTGTTATGGGCATCGGACGCTGGCCAGGTGGGCATTGGACGTGTCCGATGCTCACCCCGACTAGGGTTTAGTCTGGTGCGTGGCATCGGACGCGCCGATGTGTCCACATCGGACGCGCCCATGCCACTGTTCACGTGCGCGTGAACTTGAGGCCGCATCGGACGCAGGCATCGGACGCTGAGGGCCAGCGTCCGATGGCCATCCAGAGAGGTTCCAGAGAGGTCAAATCCACATCGGACGCGTCCGATGTGGTGGCATCGGACGCTGCCCAGCGTCCGATGTCCCTTTAAACAGTCTGACAAGAAGGTACAGTAGACCATTGGACGAGGTCATTGGAGCGTCCGATGCTAGGCATCGGCGCGTCCGATGCTAGGCATCGGCGCGTCCGATGCCCCCGCAGAATGCCTGTCTTGTGCTGTTTTTGGATGGTCGGTTGGGGGAGTATATATACTTCCTTCCCTCCATCCATTTGAGTGTTCTTGCCACTTCCATCAGCTGAGAAACACATTGTGAGTGTGAGTGAGTGCAAGAGCCCTAGTGAGGTTGAGTGATTTGCTAATTGTGAGAATTAGACACCTCCTAGTGAGAATTGAGTAGCAAGTGTGCATCCATCCATCTCTTTGGCCTTGTGTTGGTCAAGTGAGAGTTCTAGCTTGTTACTCTTGGTGATCGGCATCACCTAGACGGCTTGGTGGCGATCGTGAAGCTTGGAGAGCATCCGGTGACATTGTGGATGACCTAAGCAAGCTTGTGACCGGTAGTGAGCGATTCACCGGGCCGGAGTGGCGAAGAATCAGCTCGTAGTGAGCACTTGATCCTTGCGCGGATCAAGGGGGAGCGATACCCTTGTGCGGGTGCTCCAACGAGGACTAGGGGGGTGTGCCGACACCTCGATACCTCGGCAAAAAGATCGTTGAGTCATCTCTACTCCTTTACCTACGCATTTACTTTCAAGCAACTCAATTCCGCATTACTACTTGTTGTTCATTCTATATTGAATTGCTTTGCTAGAGTAGGAGTGGCTTAGACTTGGTCTTTTGTGCGGTAGAATAAAGAGAATCACACTTCTAGGCACTAGGGGGTTAATTGAGGCTTGATAGGTTTTATTATTGCAAGAAGTTTTAGAAAAGCCCAATTCACCCCCCCTCTTGGGCATCTTGATCCTTTCAATTGGTATCGGAGCCTCGTGCTCTCGATTTAGGCTTAACCGCCTAGAGTTAAGATGTCCGGAGGTGATGGACCACCTCCCATGTTCGAGGGAGACGACTTTCCATATTGGAAAATGCGTATGGAGTCGTACCTAGAAGCGGTTGATGTAAAATGCCGCGATGCCGCCATAACCGGGTTCCCCAAACCCAAGGAGGGCACTAGCCTCACGCCACATGAGGAAGAAAATGAGAAGTGGAATGCAAAGGCCAAAAACATTCTTTTTAGAGGAATTTGCAAGGATGTGTTTAACCGCGTCCGGAACCACAAGAATGCCCATGATCTATGGGATAACATTTGTGCTCTCCATGAGGGGACCAAGAGTGAGCGTGAGGAGAGATATCATTTAGTTATGCAAAAGATTCATTCATTTGATATGCATGCTAATGAAAGTGCAAATGAAATGTAATCACGCTTGAATGTTCTTGTAGAAGAACTCAATGGACTTGGCCTCGCACAAATGCAACCATCCGATGTTGTGAGGAAGATTCTTTGTGTCCTTCCAATTGAGAAGTATGGACACATCATGACGGTGCTACATCAAGGTGATCTTTCCACCGCTACACCAACTCAAATCTTGGGAAAGATCAATGCACATGAGATGTACATGCACATCACACCAAGTGGTGGCTCCTCCACCGACAAGAAGAAGGACTTGACCTTCAAAGCTAGCCATGACAAGAAGGGCAAGTCCAAGGCCATTGTGGTGCATCATGAGAGCTCAAGTGATGAAGAATTCCAACATTGCTCTCATGGTGAGAAGGACCACCAAGATGTTGAAGAAGCTTCACAAGAATGGAGTCAATTTTGACTCAAGAAAGAAGAAGTTCTTCACAAGTAGCAAGAGGAGGCCAATCTCTGAAATGGATTGCTACAATTGCGGTGAGCTTGGCCATCTTGCTCATCAATGCACCAAGCCCAAGAAAGAGAGCTACAAGAACAAGAACAAGGGCAAGAAGTATGACTCATCAAGTGAAGATGAGAAGAAGGATGAAAAGCCCTACTACAAGAAGGATGGCAAGAAGAAGAAGCAATACCACAAGAAAGGTGGGAAGGCTTACATTGTTGGTGATTGGCTCACCGACATTGACTCCTCCGGTGGCTCATCAAATGAAGATAGTGATGATGAGAAGGAGAAGGTGGCCGCTCTAGTCATTGGCTCCTCTACACCACCACCACCACCGTCGCCATCATCATCTACACACCTATGCCTTATGGCCAAGGGTGACCGGAAGGTACAAAACGATGATGATTCTAGTGATAGTGATAGTGATGGTGAATTTGAGTCACCTACTTATGATGAGCTTGTTACATTGCTAAACAACTACACCAAAATCATAAGAAAGACTAGAGCTAAAAATGAAAAGCTTGTTGATGAAAATGAATCTCTTGTTGAGAAATGTGATCATGCTATTCATGCTAGTGATGAACTAAAAGATGAACTTGCAACTATGTCATCCACTATCAAGGAGCTCAAGTCCTCTAACAAAGAGCTCAAAGCTAAAAATGAGAAACTTGATAAGATGCATAGTGACTTTACCACTAGTTATCAATTGCTCAAAGAACAATATACTCAAGTGAAAGTAGATTATGATACTCTCACCATTGCTTATGATATGCTTTCACATGAGACACTTGATGCTCCTAACCATGTTGTTAAGTGTGACATAGCAACATCTTGTGAGGACTTGGTTAGTGAGCATGATGAGCAAAGAGCTAGTGGCAAGGGCAAGAGTGTGGTTGTGGCCGATCACTATGATGATTATGTCAAGATCAAGAATGAGAATGCAAAGCTCAAGGTTGATCTAGAGAAGCTTGCAACCACAAAGCAAGTCATCATTTAGACCCAAGATGATGAGTATAGCATGACACTTGAGCTAGACATGCTAAAAGAAGAGAACAAGAGATTGAAGATGGAGAGAGATTACAAGATGACACCATCTCAACTAGAGCTCCAACAAGAGAATGACAAGCTCAAGAAAGAGAAGGAACACCTCACCACCGGGTTGAAGAAATTCACCAAGGGGCAATGTCTTCAAAGTGAACTACTCATGAACACCGTGATGAAGACAAATAGAAATGGTATTGGCTTCCTTGAAGAGAAGATGAAGCAACGCACAAGCATCACTAAGCCAAAGAAGAAGAAGATTGGAAGATGCTATGAGTGTGGAAAGGAAGGACACTTTGCTCATGCTTGTGAAGAGTCTAAACCTACACCCTTGCCCAAGCATGCTAGGCCCTTTGCTTTCAATGCTCACTACATGCTTAGACAAGACTCTAGTGGCAAGATGAAAGTCATGTTCATGGGGCCTCCTAACAAGAATAAGCCAAAGCAAATTTGGGTTCCAAAGTCACTAGTAGAGATGGTTAAGGGACCTCAACAAGTTTGGGTCCCAAAAGCTCAAGCTTGATTTCTTATGTGTGTAGGTGAACTACAAGACCGGTGGATCTCATTGGGTGATTGAAGGACCGAAAATGCTAAAGCAAGGCAACCAGAGGGGGGGGGGGGGTGAATGGGAGCTTCAAATTTTCCTTTCGGAAACTTGTAGCCACCATCCCAATAAAATCAACCCCAAGAGCAAAGCCGACACACGTGATGTCCACGACCCAAGAGAATGGGTGGATGTTCCCTAAGAACACAGCGGGACACCATAAAAGCTTCCTCGCCAAATCCACGCAAGTCAACTAGTGACAGGATGGAGTTTGGGTAACCTCGCAAAGCGGGAAGCCCGGTTTCTGTAGTGCACAGAGTCGGGAATCCAACGCAAAAAGCGGATCTCAAATCGGAGCTCGAACGCAAAAGATACGGACGAAAGCGTGCGATCACTGCACTGACCGGACTCTGAGGTGCGTCCGGTCAGTGTCGGTCAGACGCGTTCGGTCAGAGAAAAACCTCTCTGGATGCTCTCTGTTCATGACCGGACTCACGGAGAACAAGCGTCCGGTCGTTGCAACTGAGCGTCCGGTCAAGCACCGAGGAGGCAATGAACAGTGCCTTCAGTGCGTTCGGTCACACGAAAACCCTAGCGTCCGGTCTCACAAAGCGCTTTCTGACAGCACTGACCGGACTCTGAGGTGCGTCCGGTCAGGAACGATCGGACGCGTCCGGTCCACAGAAACTCGTTTCAGGAGCTCTCTGTGATGGACCGGACTCTGCGTGGAGGTGCGTCCGGTCAAAATCCAGTCAGCGTCCGGTCACCACGCGCGAACTGGACAACGCGGGTGTTCAACGACCGGACTCTGACTCGGTGCGTCCGGTCGCTATGAGGCAGCGTCCGGTCACCCCGACCAGTCCCCTGTTCGTCCACCAAATCGACCCGATCTCCCTCAAATCCAAAGCACTAGGGCTCTAACTTCGTATGAGGGGTCACAAGGATGTTAGTGAGCTACTCCTAAGAGATCATGGCTCGAACCTAACTCCAAATCGGTGAATCGAAGAAAACGGTGAAGAACGGGCAAGAACTCGATCCCAAAACTAAATCCGCCCGATCTGTGAGTTCGTGAGGTATTAGAGAAATTCCTTCGGTAGAAGGAAGACTCTCACGAAGCTACACAAGATGGTTCAAACGGATTTGCGGATCTTCCCTCGAAACAAGAATTCTCGTGAAGAACGAAAGAGGGGAAACATGCAAAGCGAAGAACAAATCGCAAGACAATTAAAGCACGATTTTGATCCTTGGACTCAGAGGAATGGATGATTCATTAAGCACTTGGTGTCGGGCTACAAGCCAATCCTAGCAACACAAAGCTTGGATGGCAAAAAGCTCAAGAACAAGAGCCAACTCTCCCTAACCCTAGCCTACTCTCACAAGAACAAAATGAGAGAGACACCACCTGGAGTTCCCGAGGATACGGCTGCCCTAGCCCCCCCCTCATATATATAGGCGCACGTCCGAAGACCAAAACGCCCTTACATTAAGCACTCATCCCAAATACCCCCCAGGGGTAAAACCGTCCAGACTTGACAGTTTCGATCCGACGGCCACGCCCGCACATCCGGTAGCTTCGCCTCGACGCGACCTCCCTGATGCCGCCACGTGCCGCCACCGCCGACCGCCGCGCCTTCTCACCGATAGCTTCGCCGCAACGCAAGCCTCTCGGTGCCGCCACGCGTCGACCGTCCTTACGGACCAACCCCCGGTTTTGAGGCCCAAACCAGGAAACCGTCCACCCCGAGTTTTGAGGCCCAAACTCTAAAACCCGTAAGCCCAGGTTTTGAGGCCCAAACCTGGAAACCGTCCTCGCCGAGTTTTGAGGCCCAAACTCGGAAACCAGCCACCCCGAGTTTTGAGGCCCAAACTCGGAAACCGTCGATGGTAGCTTTTTGAGGCTCAGCTACCGAACCCGCACCGTAGACGGGATGTGGTTCGCACACCCCGACCACCGGCACCGATGCCGATGCATGTCCAGCCTCCACGCCGGGCACAACGCCTTCGCCTTCCTTCTTGACTTGGCCGACGACACTTGCGCCGCACGCAAGCCCGTGTCCGACCTCCCGCCAAGTGACACGACTCCAGCGCCTTCCTCCCGACTCGGCCGATGCACCGCACATCCCCATGTGCTCTTGCTCGCCGAGACCACGTGCCAGCTACCACAGCTGGTCCTCTGGCCCCCGGTCCCTCAGTCCAAGCCTCACGTCCGCCCTTCACCGGTCTGGTACATCGGCCGCACGGCACGTCCGCCGCACGGCACGTCCATCCTTCACCACTTCTAGTCCGTCGGCACGACACGTCTCTACTTGACCTTCACCTCGCCATAGACCACTGTATCCGAGCTCCACACCTGCACATCAACACAGCCAAGAGACACATGTCGCACACGCACACCAACACAGAAACACCACACAACTCACGCCACCGGTTAGTCATAAACAATAAGCGCATAGCAAGATATGGACTAAACCGGGTAAAAGCCTCAAACCTTCCTCATCAAAGTCAATCATTCATCATATGTATTCTCAGTGATTGATAGTGGTTGCACACAACATATGACCGGTGATCCCCGGATGTTCACCTCCTCACTTGAAGAGAATGTCAATGACCAAGAAAATAACATTTGGTGACAACTCAAAGGGCAATGTCAAAGGATTGGGCAAAGTGGCTATATCAAATGATCATACCATCTCCAATGTGCTACTAGTTGCATCATTGAGCTTCAACTTGCTATCCGTTGGGCAACTATGTGATCTTGGCTTTCAATGTTTGTTCACCGACAAGGAAGTGGATGTAAACAAGAAAGATGATACACAAGTGATATTCAAAGGCTTTAGATACAACAATCTCTATCTAGTGGATTTCACCTCTGAAGATGCCAACTTGAAGACATGTTTGTTCACTAAACAATCACTTGGTTGGCTATGGCATAGAAGATTGGCACATGTTGGAATGAACACTCTCAACAAGCTATTGAAGAAGGATTTGGTTAGAGGCTTGAAGGATGTCAAGTTTGAGAAGGACAAATTGTGTAGTGCATGTCAAGCCGGCAAGCAAGTTGCAAATATACATCCAACCAAAGCCTTTGTATCAACATCAAGAGAGTTAGAGCTACTACACATGGATCTTTTGGACCAACACATATGCTAGTTTGGGTAGAAATCTCTATTGCCTAGTGATTGTTGATGACTACTCTAGATACACTTGGGTATTCTTTCTTCATGACAAATCCGAAGCAACCCCTTCATTCAAGAAGTTTGCCAAGAGAGCCCAAAATGAGTTTGACTTGAAGATCAAGAAGATAAGAAGTGACAATGGAAGAGAGTTCGACAACACCCACATTGAGCAATATTGTGATGAAGTTGGATCAAGCATGAAGTCTCCGCAACCTACACACCACAACAAAATGGGGTAGTTGAGAGGAAGAACCAAACACTAATCACCCTATCAAGGACAATGTTAGATGAGTACACTACACGGAAAGATTTTGGGCGGAAGCAATCAACACCGCTTGCTATGCATCAAACCGATTGTTCCCCCATCGTCTACTTGGCAAGACCCCCTATGAGCTACTCAACAACAAGAAGCCGGATGTATCTTTCTTTAGAGTGTTTGGGTGCAAATGCTACATCTACAAGAAGCGCCAACACCTAGGGAAGTTTCAACGCCGATGTGATATTGGTTTTCTTGTTGGTTACTCATTGAAGTCCAAAGCATATCGAGTATTCAACCATGCCACGGGATGGTAGAAGAAACATATGATGTGGAATTCGATGAATCTAATGGCTCTCAAGGAGAGCATGAAAATCTTGATGATGTAGGTGATGAACCATTGAGGGAAGCCATGAAGAACATGCCGGTTGGAGCCATCAAGCCTAAATATGATGATGATGATGTGCAAGTCATTGACAAGCCATCCTCATCCAATGTACCACATGTTGATGACAAAGATGGGAGGGATCCATTTGAAGATACTCATGTCTCCCGTGATCAAATGGTGGTACAAGCTCAAGATGTTGATGCTCCACAAGCGGCCCCTCAAGTGGTTGATCAAGGACTACTCCTCTACTACAAGCTCATCCTCAAGAACTCATCATACGGAGTCCAACAAGGGGTGTAATGACTCGATCTCAAAAACTTGCTTTATTTATTGAACATCACTCCTTTGTGTCTCTTGTTGAGCCTACCATTATAGATGAAGCTCTAGGTGATCCGGATTGGGTGAATGCTATGCATGAAGAATTAAACAACTTCACCCGCAACCAAGTTTGGACACTTGAAAAGCGACCCAAAGGCGCAAGAGTCATTGGAACAAAATGGGTGTTTAGGAACAAGCAAGATGATCAAGGCAAGGTTGTTAGAAACAAGGCAAGGCTAGTAGCAAAGGGGTTCTCTCAAGTTGAAGGTTTGGATTTTGGAGAGACCTTTGCACCAGTTGCAAGACTCGAAGCCATTCGTATCCTCCTTGCATATGCATCACATCATGACATTAAATTATATCAAATGGATGTGAAAAGTGCATTTTTAAATGGCTTCATAAATGAACTAGTCTATGTTGATCAACCTCCCGGGTTTGAAGACCCTAGATATCCTAATCATGTTTATAGGTTGTCCAAGGCGCTATATCGGCTCAAGCAAGCCCCAAGAGCATGGTACGAGCGCCTATAGGACTTCCTCATTGAGAAGGGCTTCACCATTGGGATGGTCGACACCACACTATTCACCAAGAAGCTTGATGGAGAGATCTTCATTTGTCAAGTCTACGTTGATGATATCATCTTCGGGTCAACAAATGAAGCATATTGCAAGGAATTTGGTGACTTGATGTCGAAGGAGTTCGAAATGTCCATGATTGGAGAGCTCACTTCTTCCTAGGCTTCCAAGTCAAGCAATTGAAGGAGGGGACTTTCATATCTCAAGAGAAGTATACAAAAGACCTCCTCAAGCGCTTCAACATGGATGATTGCAAGCCTATCAAGACTCCAATGCCAACAAACGGACATCTCGACCTAGATGTGGGAGGTAACCCGTTGACCAAACTCTCTACCGTTCTATGATTGGTAGCTTGTTATATTTGACCGCATCTAGGCCCACATCATGTTTAGTGTGTGCATGTGTGCTCGCTTTCAAGCCGATCCTAGGGAATCACATCTCATAGCGGTGAAGAGAATCCTTAGGTACCTAAAGCACACCCCAAGCATTGGCCTTTGGTATCCCAAAGGAGCTAACTTCCAACTCATTGGGTGTTCCGATTCGGATTACGCGGGTTGCAAAATAGAGAGAAAAAGCACATCCGGAGGGTGCCATTTGCTTGGGAGATCACTAGTTTCATGAAGTTCTAAAAAGCAAAATAGTGTGGCCTTGTCTACCGCCGAGGCGGAATACATAGCCGCGGGTGCTTGTTGTGCACAAATCCTTTACATGAAACAAACCCTTTTAGACTATGGTGTAGTTCTAGAAAGGGTACCTTTGTTGTGTGACAATGAGAGCACGGTTAAGCTTGCTAACAACCCGGTTCAACACTCTCGCACAAAGCACATAGATATTCGCCATCACTTCCTTAGAGATCATGTTTCCAAGAAAGATATATCCTTAGAGGGAGTTAGAACCGAAGATCAATTGGCGGATATCTTCACAAAACCCCTAGATGAGAACACCCTTTGTAGATTGCGAAGTGAGCTTAATGTGCTTGATCTAAGTAACTTTGTCAAAAGGTGAAAGGGGGTTGTCTTTGCATTTCATTGTATAATATGCCATGTTCAATTTATGCTATGCACATAGGCTTGTCAGACGTGGTTAAGATAACCGCCCTAAAAAGCGTGTGAAGAAGCTTACCCATGAGCAAACTTGACAAGCAACCTAGATTCAAATTCCGTAATGCATTGCATATGCATGCTTGTTGCTTTGTCGTTTCTCTTCGGTTATGTTTTAAGCAACCGCTGTGTTCGTCCACCGCTAGGGGGAGCATTTGAGGCTCCTAATGGTTGAGTCCCCTAGTTTTGGTGGCCACATGTTGTCTCCTCGGGTTTTATCGCCTATCTTCTCTAAAAATGATATATAGCCTATGGCAAAATATTTATAAAATTGAGGGTTTACGCGAGGATGCTCATGCTAGGTTCCAACTGGTGTTTATTTGCCTCTTAGTTGAGTTGGAACTTGGTTGGGAGAGGGAGCCGCAACGGAGTTTTTCGAAACTGCCCACATTGCAGCATCGGACGCTGCATCGGACGCTCCCGGCGTCTGATGCCCTGCACTGTAGGCAGCTCCAGCTGGAACAGTGTCAGGGTAGCGTCCGTTGCTCCCTCACCGGAGCGTCCGGTGCCCCATCGGACGCTGCCCAGCGTCCGATGCCAAGGCAAAGGACGCGTTCGTTGCAATTTTGGCAGATTTGAACCTCTCTGGAAGGGCATCAGAGCGTCCGATGCGTAATCATCGGCGCGTCTGATGCCCCTGTTGGGTTCCGCGAGGCGATCTCCAGGCTTCAGCTGTGGTTACTCAGTTACTTGATTCAGCAGTGGGATTTCGACATCATGGATGTGATTATCTGTGAGATAGAGGACACAGTGGCAGAGGGCATCAAGGCCCGCAGGCAGCTTCCTTACGCTCACTGGATTTCGTATATCCTTTGGAAGGTCGCTGTCACTACAGGAGCTCGTCCAGCCGAGACATTCACCGGATCCGCGACCGTGTTCCCTGCGTATAACATGAGTCAGCTACTGGGACATGGCCGGGATCGCAGGCAGCAGCAGCAGGACGCCCCGTCTAGCTCGCGCCAGAGACCAGAGGTTTCAGAGTCCGCTCAGGAGCAGGACGAGGCTGTCCGGGCACTCGCCGAGCAGGAGCTTGCGAAGTTAGAGGGTGCGGACACCTATGTGGTCGTGGACCCCACAGACAGCTCGGACGAGGACTACCAGCTCCCGCCCCGCTACCAGTCATGTGCTCACGACTCACAGGCCGAGTCCAGTGGTACTGCTTCCTCCGATCCCGCTCTACTTGCTATTCTCGCACGGATGGAGGAGCAGCAGAGGACAGTCACTCAGGACGTCCAGCGGCTTGCCCAGGAGCAGCAGAGGTTGGCCCAGGCACAGGCCCTCGCACAGCAGCAGGCACAGGAGAGGTCTGATGCACTTCAGCGCCAGATGATGGCTTTACAGCAGCAGACGCTCAGCTTCATGGAGCGACTAGCCAGCGGACCTCCCCAGTGGCAGTGGCAGCAGCCTCCTGTCCCTCCTCAGCAGCAGCAGCAGTTTGGCCAGCCTCCACCGTTTCCCCCAGCCAGCTCACGGGCCCCAGCTCCTCGTAGTTCATGAGCTTCACCACTCCTCCAGGTGGGGCCCTGTTCTTCAGTCCGCTGCGGACAGGTTTCACTCCTAGGCCGACAGAGTCTCTGTATGCTACGACGACTTCTGTGACTCGAGACTTGTCAGCCACCTTCAGTGAGCTCACCGGATTCCCCACTCTAGATCTTCAGGACCCAGCTCAGACGCCGACAGCTCCAGTGACCTCCACTACTGAGACTCTTCCGAGTTCTGTGGCGTCCTCTGAGCAAACCGAGCCAGTCCAGTCTGAGACTACCACGACAGCGCAGCCTAAGCTATCTACGATTCTAGAGCTTCCGCACTCCGAGGCTCAGGCGGCTACAGCTACACAGACTGCGACTGCGACAGAGACTGAGCAGACAGAGTCCGTGCAGGCAGAGGAGACAGCGCCAGACCAGCCAGAGCAGTTAGTGCCAGAGCAGACCCCGACCGCTTCGCTTCTCAGTTTCCAGTCTCCGAGGATCAGCAGGCTACCGGCACCACTTCTTCAGACTTCGAGGAGTACCTTCAGCAGTTTGAGTTCTCTCAGCGTACTCCGGAGACTGCTCCTGACTCGTCTGCACCACCTCCGCCCTCCGACGCTTAGTTTGGCGCTTGATGCCAAAGGGGGAGAGTGGCCGAGTATAGCGATAGGGGAGCGATGTGAGAGGGTTTCGATGTCTTATGATGTGTTATGTTCACATACGCTCCATACTTATCGCTTCTTTTGTGCATGTTTATGTTATATACTTATGCCATGGATCTTATGACATGTATGTGCTCACTATGTTATCATATATGACATGTCATTTCGTTTCGCTCATTTACTTGCGCTTAATTCTCACTTGTCTATGTACATGAGCTCTTTTACTCTTGCACTTGCTATTCACTCTAACTTGTTGAGTGCAGGTTGATGGCATGACATGTTTGAACTTGCCCCTAATCATTTTCTCTTATTCATTGCAAGTTCATACATGTCATGATTTAAAAACCTCTTCTCTCTATACTCGATCTCGTGTTGTCATCAATCACCAAAAAGGGGAGATTGAACGCATCTTGGCCCCTAGTGGTTTCGGTGATTGGGTGAAACACAAGATTACTGTGACTAACGTGTGTTTTGCAGAAACAGGGATGAGTTAGGTCACGGTAATGGCGACGATACGGGCATATGGAGTTCATGTCCCCTGGCGATGGATATCGTTTCGATTTTCAAAGGACGGACGACGAAGACGGTGGTAGACTAGGCTAAGTGTCATATGGTGTTGGAGGACACTTAGGTAGTCTTAGTTCTTTGTTTTTCCTTTGGCCGTACTATAAAGGGGAACGTGAATCAGTAGCTTGACCTAGATGAGTCTATTGAGGTAGGTGTGGTGCACACTTGTTATTTCATAGCCCTAGGTAGCTCAGAGAGATGCCTTAAGTCGAGTGGAACAAAAGTCGTTTAGGCCGCGTCGCGATCCGAGTTGAGTCTGCCCCTGTTATGGCCATCGGACGCTGGCCAGGTGGGCACCGGACGCGTCCGATGCTCACCCCGACTAGGGTTTAGTCTGGTGCGTGGCATCGGACGCGCTGATGTGTTCACATCGGACGCGCCCATGCCACTGTTCACGTGCGCGTGAACTTGAGGCCGCATCGGACGCTGGCATCGAACGCTGAGGGCCAGCGTCCGATGGCCATGCAGAGAGGTTCCACAGAGGCTAAATCCACATCGGACGCGTCCGATGTGGTGGCATCGGACGCTGCCTAGCGTCCGATCTCACTTTAACAGGTCTGACAAGATGGTACAGTCGACCGTTGGTCGAGGTCATCGGAGCGTCCGATGCCAGGCATCGGAGCGTCTGATGACCCCGCAGAAACCATGTTTCGTCCTATTTTTGGATGGCCGATTGGGGGAGTATATATACTCCTTCCCTCCATTCATTTGAGTGTTCTTGCCACTTCCATCTGCTGAGAAACACATTGTGAGTGTGAGTGAGTGCAAGAGGCCTAGTGAGGTTGAGTGATTTGCTAATTGTGAATTAGACACCTCCTAGTGAGAATTGAGTAGCAAGTGTGCATCCATCCATCTCTTTGGCCTTGTGTTGGTCAAGCGAGAGTTCTAGCTTGTTACTCTTGGTGATCGGCATCACCTAGACGGCTTGGTGGCGATCGTGAAACTTGGAGAGCATCCGGTGACATTGTGGATGACCCAAGCAAGCTTGTAACCGGTAGTGAGTGATTCACCGGGCTGAAGTGACGAAGAATCAGCTCGTAGTGAGCACTTGATCCTTGCGCGGATCAAGGGGGAGCGATACCCTTGCGCGGGTGCTCCAACGAGGACTAGGGGGGTGTGCCGACACCTCGATACCTCGGCAAAAAGATCGTCGAGTCATCTCTACTCTTTTACCTACGCATTTACTTTCAAGCAACTCAATTCCGCATTACTACTTGTTGTTCATTCTATATTGAATTGCTTTGCTAGAGTAGGAGTGGCTTAGACTTGGTCTTTTGTGCGGTAGAATAAAGAGAATCACACTTCTAGGCACTAGGGGGTTAATTGAGGCTTGATAGGTTTTATTATTGCAAGAAGTTTTAGAAAAGCCCAATTCACCCCCCTCTTGGGCATCTTGATCCTTTCACCCACAACAAAATGGGGTTGTGGAAAGGAAGAATAGAACTCTTGTTGAAGCCGCAAGATCTATGTTGGATGAGTACAAGACTTCCCATGGCTTTTGGGCGGAGGTGATGAACACCGCACGTCATGCCATCAATCGCCTCTACCTCCACAAGCTAAGGGACAAGACGCCATATGAGCTTCTAACCGGTAACAAACCAAAGGTGCATTACTTTCGAGTTTTTGGCTGCAAGTGTTTCATACTTAACAAGAGGGCCAAAAGTTCAAAGTTTGCACCTAAGGTAAATGAAGGCTTTCTACTTGGTTATGGTACTAACGAACACGGCTACCGCGTATTCAATAATGCCACCGGCACTATTGAGTTAACGGTAGACGTGACTTTTGATGAATCCTGCGGATACATGGGTGTATGCCGAGTCTCTGAGTGATGAGTGATTGTCAACTGGGATGATGTGCATGTTCTTCGGCTTTGCTATGCTTTTGGGTCATTTGGTCGAGTTCTCTTTTTTGCTTCCTTATTTCTTCTGTTTTTATTATGATTTGTGTTGGTAGTTGACAATGCACTCATCAAGGGGGAGATTGCGGATACATTGGTGTATGCCGAGTCTCTGAGTGATGAGTGATTGTCAACTGGGATGATGTGCATGTTCTTTGGCTTGTGTTGTGCAGGTGTCGAGCACGGATGCAGTGATCAAAGGCAAGGTGAAGGTCAAGTAGAGACGTGCCGTGCCGAGGGACCGAGAGTGGCGAAGGGCGAACGTGAGGCTTGGACTGAGGGACCGGTGGCCTGAGGATCAGCTATGGTGGCTGACAGCCTGGGACAGCGACGAGCGAAGACTTGCAGTCACGGTGTTGCTCGGGTCGAGGACCTGGGGACACGTGTCGGTGGACGGGGTGCACGGGCGGTGCATCCCATCTACGGCTCGGTTTGGTGGTTGAGCCACAGAAAAACCACCGAGTGGACGGTTTCCAGGTTTGGGCCTCAAAACCTGGGCGCTGACGGTTTCCGAGTTTGGCCACAAAACTCGGGCTGAGAACGGTTTCCAGGTTTGGGCCTCAAAACCTGGGTGCTGCGGGTTTGCTGAGTTTGGGCCACAAAACTCAGGCGATGGTCGGCTGGTTTCCCGGTTTGGGCCTCAAACCGGGGGTTGGCTGTGAAGGCTGGTTTCCCGGTTTGGGCCACAAAACCGGGGGTGCGACGTCCGGGAAAAGGACAAGCAGAGCGGTGGCAGCATGTGGCGGCGATCGGTGAGGTTGCGTCGAGGCAACGCTGCCAGTTGTGCGGGCGTGGCCGTCGGATCACCACCTACCATGAGTTGGTCCAGAATAACCCTAGGGTTTAGCTGGTTCGCTCTATAATTAGTGAGGGGTAGAGTAGGAATTAGAATTAGGATAAGTAGAGGGAGACACCCTCCTCCCATCTTATCTCAGTCATTTGCTCTTTGCTTCTAGGGTTTCCTGCTCTCCCAATCCCCTGCTGTAGCTAGCTGAGATCCGCAGAGAACCATACCTCTGTGTACTGGAGATTTTGAGGAAGTGAGGCCGTAACCTCACTGTTGTAGCGTGTGGTAGCCACACGGTTGCAGATCGATGACTTGATTCGCATTTTGATTCGTGTTCTTCGTTTCTCCGCGATTTTCCCGTCACTCGATCTCCCTCTCTACTGCGTCTTTGCGAAATCCATTTGAATCAACTTGTTCTTTATAGTGAGAAGATCATTTCCACCGAACGAATTCATCTAACTCCTCACGAACAAGTAGATCGGGTTGATTTCGCTTTCGTGGCGTTTTTTTGTTCATACTCCTCCCCTTCGATTTCCCGATGATTGAATCGATTTGAGAGGATGATTTCTTGGGGATAGTCTCCTAACTACCTCGTGATCATTCTCTCCAAGTTTGGGAACGTGGGATTGAGTTTTGATTCGGATTTGGGAGAATTTGTGAGAGGGGCGACCAAAATCGCCCTCTCTGTTCATCCGCGGACAGTCCGCCACTGGGGGCGCGGACAGTCCGCGTGTCGGGCCTCAGCCTGGTCAGTGGCTGCGCGGCTCGGACACTTTGCTGCTATTAGACCGGCGGACAGTCCGCCGTAGTCGATCGCGGACAGTCCGCGAGTCGACCAGGGGACTTCAGCAGTTGTGCAGTTTTGCACTTTCAGCCGGCGGACAGTCCGCTACCTGCTCGCGGACAGTCCGCAGTAAGGCCGGACAGTCCGGGATCGTACCGGCGGACAGTCCGGGATCCTGCTGAAGGTTGCATTTTAGTGCGTTTGCTCTCCCGTCTTCTTCGCTTGGTTTCCGGACTTCTCGTTTGGCCCTAGAGTTGATCAAGGAAACTCTCTAGGTATCTTTGCTACTTGTTAGCATAGGTATTTGGGGATCTCTCGACGTAGCCGTCTATCTACGCTTGGGACTTGGTTTCTGAGGGTCGAACTTGTGCCGATGCCTTTGGCGTGTGGTTCGTTCTTGCTTTGTGGTGCCTCGTTGTGATCGTAGTGATCATCCACCCTCTTCCAAGGGTCGTGGGCATCACGGTTTTTGATCGAAGCTTTCGGGGTTGATTTTGGGAACAAAAGGCCAAAGTTTTGAGAGAAATATTTGTGCTCCCATTCGCCCCCCCTCTGGTCGCCTTGCTATTGCATTCTCGGTCCTTCAATTGGTATTGGAGCAGGTTAAGGATCTTCCACCTTAGCCGGTTCCAGATCCACAGAAGGCGACATGGATCATGGCGTGGGAAACCGCCGTTTTTCGATGGGACGAACTATGCGTATTGGAAGATACGCATGTCAGCCTTTCTACAGAGTATGGGTGCTTCCATCTGGGATATTTGCAACTCTGCTGATTACGTGGTCTTGGCTACTCGTGTTACGCAGCGTCAGATCGATGATCACGATGCCAATAGCCGAGCCCGTAATGCTCTTTTCTCATGCTTGAGCATGACTGAGTTTCATCGCGTTTCTCACCTCGCTACGGCTCGGCAAATTTGGGCATCCCTCATGCGTTTCCATGAGGGAACCTCTTAAGTCAAAACCCGTCTCTACGAGTCGCACAAGCGAGAGTACGAGAACTTTCGACATATGCCTGGCGAGAGCATAGAGAGTTTATTCGCTCGCTTTCAGGTGATTGTCAACAGGATGAGGGCTAACAAGGAGATGTTGCCTTTCGACGATCATGAGAGAGCTTTGAAGCTTTTGCATACTCTCGATCGGTCGGTGTGGGATTCCAAGGTTCAGGCGATCATCAAATCGCCTAACTATGAGACCCTCATGTGCGACGAGCTCTTTAGTAAGCTCAAGTCCAGTGAGATCGATGCCATGGAAAGGGCTTCTTATGAAAATCCTTCTGGCCCGTCGATGGCTTTGCTTTCTGGCTCTTCTGCTAACTCCTCTGGAGGCTTTGCTTTGTCTTCACTTCTATCTGTCACAGAGGAGCAGCTGGAGTTCATGGGGGATGACGAGCTGGCTATGCTCGCCAACCGGTTCTCGCGGTTTCACAACAACCGCATGAACCGTTGCCGCGGAGGAGGACGCTCAGGATGTTTTGAGTGCGGCGACCCCAACCACTTCATCGCCAATTTCCCGAAGAAGAACAAGCACACTTTCGGCAAGGCAGATCATAGGCACAAGTATGACTCCGGCAAGCGCAAGGAGAAGTACGTCCTCGCGAAGCACAAGCGGAAGGGCGGCTTCGACAAGGAGTACATCAAGATGAAGTACTTGGAGAAGGCCCAGGCTGAGCAGCGTGCGCTCTTCGCCATGCTCAGTGACGTCGATGACTCGGATGACGACTCCGCTGTCTCCAGCGACGACGAGTCTGAGAAGAAGAGGATCGAGGACAAGCTGAACGGCCTCTGCTTCTTCGCCGACGACGAGGGCTTCTGCACCATGGCCCTTGGCAAGGAAGTCGACGGCGAGCTGGAGAACACTCCTCGGAACGACGACGACGACGACACCTCCCAGGTATCTCAGACCCCCGATGAGCTTTCTGCTGAGGTCGAGAAACTTACTGCCGCGCTCCTTAGTCAGGATAAGTTGCTTAGGTGTGCTGCTAGAGAGCGCAAGGAGTTTAGGCAGAACTGGGAGGATACGGTGAAGGAACTTGAATCTGTCAAGTCCACCGTTGTTGTTACCGATGAGGAGGAGTGTGAGATGTGCACCACACACATGACGGACCTTCTCACTTTGAGAATTAAGTATGCTGTGCTGGTAGGAGAGGTGGATGAGCTGAAGGCTAGATCTTCGCTGTTAGGTGCGTGCAAGTCCTGTGCGGGCTTGCAATCTGAGTTGGCAGAAAAGAATGCCAAGATTGTGTCTCTTGAAGAGGCCAACTCAGGTAGCACATGTGTCTGTTAGGTGCGTGCAAGTCCTGTGCGGGCTTGCAACCTGAGTTGGCAGAAAAGAATGCCAAGATTGTGTCTCTTGAAGAGGCCAACTCAGGTAGCACATGTGTGGCTAGGTGTGTTCTTTGTGAGGGTTTGGAGATGGAGATAGCCAATGTGAAGCATGACAAGATGCAAACCGAGGAGGAAAACACATACCTTCGGACCATCTTGTCATGGGTGTCTAGTGGAGAGCCATAGCTCGGGATGATGATCTCCAAATTCAAGCGAGCTGCTGGGGGTCCCGGTGTTGGTTTTGCTCAGGGTGTTGATGTTTTCGTCTTTGGGAAGATTGGAGAGTCGAGTGGTCTTAACCCATGTGAGAAGCCCAACTCCACCACTACTCCCAAACTTACCAAGATTCCACCCAAAGAGCCTCTCAATCCTAACACCAAGGATGGGGTCTTTGTTGAACCTCTGAGAGCCCCACCAAAGAAACAATCTTGGGCTCCCAAACCAAACCACCTCAAGAACAAGCTGGACACCATGCCACCCATCCAGGAGGAGCTTATGCCACAGAAGGGCAAAGTGATCCACACCCACTACCGTGAGTACCAACAACCCCCTATGAGAGCGGTGAGGTACCATTGTGAGCATTGTGGGAGAGATGGACACTTGAGTGAGTTTTGCTTTCGGCGCAAGAGAGAGGCGCGCCACGCAAAGGAGATGAACAACACGGACATGTACCATCCTTTCCATGATATACACGTGTCGAATGTTCAGAGGCATGCTGCTAGGCCTAGAGGTCCGAAACCTCAAGTTCCTAGGCCTAGGCCGCGAAGAGAGAGTGCCCGGCGGGAGCCTACAGTTGTGGGCTATGGACCCCGTGGCGGTGGCTTTGTAGTTGAGCGTTTTCCCCCACCGCGTTTTGAGTATCGCGATGGACGCTCCTCCCTTAGCGGACCACGTTTTCCTCAACGTGGTGATCGCTCTTCCCGTAGGCATGCTAGGAATGGTTTTTCTGCTAACGGTTCTTTTGAGCAGCCGGCCCAACACTGGTATTCTTCCTACTTCACTAACCCCAGTGTTGGACCGTATGCTCACCCTATGTCTTTTTATTGATGTAGGTAAGACGATTGGAGAACGTTTGGTTGGTGGATTCCGGGTGTTCGAGGCACATGACCGGAAACGTCAAGTGGTTCTCGAGTCTTAGTCCTGTTGCCGGAAAGGAGTATATCACCTTCGGCGACAATAGCAAAGGTAAGGTGTTGTCTCGAGGGTCTGTGTGGGTTAATGAGCACTTTGTGTTGCGCAATGTTGCTCTTGTTTCTAACTTGCATTTTAACCTTCTTTCTATTTCGCAACTCTTTGATGACGACTATGAGATTCGTTTTAAGCCGAATCTCAGTCGTATTTTGGATCCTCAAGGCAATCTTGTTTGTGGGATTTCGCCCTTTGGGAAAATCTTTCGTGCGGATTTCTCGGAGTCATTTGGAATTTCTCGTTGTCTTTTGGCTGGATCTTCCTCCTCTGATCTTTGGAAGTGGCATAGGAGACTCGGTTGTAACACCTTGATTTAATTTTTTCCCAATTTAATAAAAGGAATTAGAAATTAATTAGGTTGGCTAGTTTATTAGAGGAGGAAAATAACATTTATTTATCATTTTCATGTTGCATTCATGCCATTGCATATTTTATTGAGTGGAAAATAAATTTATTAAACCCGTATAGGGCGAGTCGAATTTATTCTATTTAGAAAACAATAAAAAGGCTTATGAAAATTTTACCAAATCAAAATCAAGTTTTAATTACAAAACCTAGGGAAATGTTTCCAAAATTTTCAAACTAATTTTGTTTTGAAATAGATTTGAATTTGGATTTCAAAATGAATTTGGAAAACAAATGAAAAAGGCAAAAGGACTCACTTCTCTTTTTCCCCCTTTCCTAGCCCGTCTTCCCTCCTCGGCCGTCTCCCACTCGGCCCACTTCCCTTTCCCCTCTCCCTCGCCGCTCCGGCCCAACAACGCGTGGGCGCAAGCCGAGCCGCCAGCCACAGCGGTCCACCCCGCGAGCACGCCCCTCTCCCCTCCCTCTCTCAACCCGCACCAGCCCCCCCCGCGCTCTCTCAACCCGCACCAGAACCCTCCCTACGCGCGCGCGTCTTAGCTCTGCCTTTCCGTCGCCATCCACGCTAACAGAAGGCGCCGCCACACCCCTCCTCCTGCCTACAAGAGGCGTCGAACCAACCCTGCGCCCTAGCTCTCCTTCTTTTCCCCCCGTAGCACTGCCACCGATACCGAGCTTTGCTCGACCTCACACCCCACCGAGGGGCTGCCGCCGTCGCGGGTTCCCTCTCCATCGTCGTCGCAGAGGCGTGGTGAATCTGTTTCACCGGTCCCTGACTCGAGCTGGTGCTCCCTTCTTCGCGTCCGCACGCTTGTCGGAACACCGTCCGCCTCCATCGACGATTCGCCCCAACCAGGCCGCCTCCGACGTCAAGAACACTGCCAGCGGAATCGCAGTGAGCTCCTCTCCTCCCTCCACCTGTTCCCGTAGCTTCTCGTAGCCTGTAGCCCCTTCTGAGCCGAGCCGTTTACCATAGCCATGGCGCCACCGTGTCCTGTCGTTCTAGCGCCGCCGCGGACAGCGCCGCTCGGTCGCCGTCGCCGCGCCTCGCACCCCCTCGGCCGTTCGTTTCCAATTCTATGGCTTAGATTAGATCCAACCAGAGGGCTAATGTGCAAAAGTGCCAGTGATGCGGTGCGGCTGATGACTCAGCCGACACGTGGCGTGTGGTGGCTGGTGCGGTGCACCACGCGGCTGTGGACTGATGACGCAGCCGAACAGGAAGCTACCATCAAGAACAAGTACCCGATTCCTCGCATTGATGATCTGTTTGATCAGTTGAAGGGTGCTCATGTGTTCTCGAAGATTGACCTGCAAACAGTTTATAAACAGCTGAAGATTCGTGAAGCTGATATCCCAAGACGGCATTCGTAACTCGATATGGGCTATATGAGTACACAGTGATGTCCTTCGGCTTGACTAATGCCCCAGCTTTCTTCATGTATCTGATGAACAAGGTCTTCATGGAGTTTTTAGATCTGTTCGTCGTGGGTGTTCCTTGATGATATCCTGATATTCTCGAAGACTGAAGAAGAACATGAGAAGCATGAGGTTAGTGTTACAGAAGCTCAGAGAGCATCGGTTTGTATGCAAAGCTGAGCAAATGCGAGTTCTGGTTGAAGAAGGTTGCATATTTGGGGCATATCATCTCAGAGGGTGGTGTATCAGTGGATCCAGGCAAGGTCCAAGATATATTGGACTGGAAGGTACCTGAGAGCGTTACTGAGATACGGAGTTTCCTCGGTATGGCGGGATATTATCGCAGATTTATTGAGGGATTCTCCAAGATCGTGAAGCCGATGACGAGACTGACTGAGAAGGGTGCCAAGTTTGTATGGTCCCCTGAATGCCAGACTGGTTTTGAGGAGCTGAAAGCGAGATTGACCTCTGCTCCTATTCTTGTCATGCCAGATGTCGAGAAGAACTTCACGGGTGTATTGTGATGCTTCGCGACAGGGTCTAGGATGTGTGCTTATGCAGGAAGGTCGGGTGATTGCTTATGCCTCGAGACAGCTCGGAAGCATGAGCTGAATTACCCTACTCATGATTTAGAGTTGGCAGCTGTTGTTCATGCTCTGAAGATCTGGAGGCACTATCTGATGGGCAAGAAGACAGAGATATACACTGATCATAAGAGCTTGAAGTATATTTCACCCAGCCAGATCTGAATCTTCGCCAACGGAGATGGCTCGAGTTGATCAAAGACTATGATCTGAGTATCAACTATCATCCAGGCAAGGCGAATGTTGTTGCAGATGCCTTGAGCAGGAAGGTCTACTGTAATGTGCTAGAGATCAAGGAGCAGCAGCCCGAGTTGCATGAAGAGTTGTGAAGCTTAACTTGGGTATTCTCGGCCACTGATGCGTAGTAGCCATGGAGGTTGATTCGACCTGGAGCATGATATCCGAGCAGGGCAGCTCACTGATGAGTATCTTCTTGAGATCAGACAGTCGATCAAGGAGGACAAAGCCCCAGGGTTCACAGAGGATGATCAGGGTGTCTTATGGTTCAGAGGCAGAATCTGTGTTCCAGATGTGAAGGCTATCAAGGAGTTGATTCTGAGGGAAGCTCATGATTCAGCCTACTCTCTCCATCCAGGCAGTACCAAGATGTTCCAGGATCTGAAGCAGTATTACTGGTGGTATGGGATGAAGAGGGAAGTAGCAGAGTATGTGGCTTGTGTGACACATGTCAGAGGGTTAAGGCCAACATCAGAGACCTGCTGGTTTGTTACAGCCCCTGCAGATTCCCGAGTGGAAATGGGAAGAGATCAGCATGGATTTCATCACTGGTTTGCCCAGGACCCAGTCGGGATATGATTCTATCTGGGTCATAGTTGATCGTTTGACCAAGGTGGCTCACTTCATTCCTGTCAAGGAAACATATAGGGAGATAGACTTGCAGAGTTGTACATGTCCGCATTGTTTGCTTGCATGGGGTACCTAAGATCATATAGATCTGACAGAGTTACACAGTTCACATCCAGATTCTGGAAGCGGTTGCATGAGTCTATGAAACACTCGCCTCAGTTTCAGTTCGGCTTATCACCCTCAGACTGATGGTCAGACAGAGAGGGTGAATCAGATTCTGGAGGATATGTTGAGAGCCAGTGCGCTTCAGAACAGCCAGAGTTGGGATGTGAGTCTGCCATATGCAGAGTTTTCATATAACAACAGCTATCAGGCCAGTCTGAAGATGTCACCGTTTGAAGCACTGTATGGCAGGAAGTGCAGAACTCCTCTGTTCTGGAATCAGGTTGGAGAAAGGAAAGTCTTTGGCCCCGAGTCTAAGAGGGAAGCTGAGGAACAGGTCAGGCAGATCAGAAGCAACCTGAAGACAGCTCAGTCTAGACAGAAGAGTTATGCAGATGTCAGACGACGAGAGCTGGAGTTCCAGATTGGGGACTATGTCTATCTGAAGGTGTCACCTTTCAGAGGTCTTCAGAGGTTTAATGTCAAAGGGAAGCTATCTCCGAGATTCGTTGGCCCTTTCAAGTGATGACAAGAAAGGTGCAGTGCTTATCAGCTGGAGTTGCCTGCACGGCTGGCAGGTATTCATGATGTGTTCCATGTATCCAGCTGAAGAGATGCCTAAGAGTTCCAGAGGAGCAGTTGCCACTTGAGGAGCTTGATCTCAGGGATGATTTGACTTTCTCTGAGCCGATCAAGATTCTGGACACGATGGAACGAGACACTCGCAACAAGAGGATTAAAATCTGCAAGGTGCAATGGAAGCATTACTCCGAAGAAGAAGCCACATGGGAGAAAGAAGATGATCTTCGGGCAGATTTTCCTCATCTCTTTGCCGACTCTTCCTAATCTCGAGGACGAGATTCTTCTAAGGGGGGTAGGTTTGTAACACCTTGATTTAATTTTTTCCCAATTTAATAAAAGGAATTAGAAATTAATTAGGTTGGCTAGTTTATTAGAGGAGGAAAATAACATTTATTTATCATTTTCATGTTGCATTCATGCCATTGCATATTTTATTGAGTGGAAAATAAATTTATTAAACCCGTATAGGGCGAGTCGAATTTATTCTATTTAGAAAACAAAAAAAAAGGCTTATGAAAATTTACCAAATCAAAATCAAGTTTTAATTACAAAACCTAGGGAAAATGTTTCCAAAATTTTCAAACTAATTTTGTTTTGAAATAGATTTGAATTTGGATTTCAAAATGAATTTGGAAAACAAATGAAAAAGGCAAAAGGACTCACTTCTCTTTTTCCCCCTTTCCCAGCCCGTCTTCCCTCCTCGGCCGTCTCCCACTCGGCCCACTTCCCTTTCCCCTCTCCCTCGCCGCTCCGGCCCAACAACCCGCGTGGGCGCAAGCCGAGCCGCCAGCCACAGCGGTCCACCCCGCGAGCACGCCCCCTCTTCCCCGTCTCGCTCTCTCAACCCCGCACCAGAAACCCGCCCTACGCGCGCGCGTCCGCTCTTAGCTCTGCCTTTCCCGTCGCCATCCACGCTAACAGAAGGCGCCGCCACACCCCTCCTCCTGCCTACAAGAGGCGTCGAACCAACCCTGCGCCCTAGCTCTCCTTCTTTTCCCCACCGTAGCACTGCCACCGATACCGAGCTTTGCTCGACCTCACACCCCACCGGAGGGGCTGCCGCCGTCGCGGGTTCCCTCTCCATCGTCGTCGCAGAGGCGTGGTGAATCTGTTTCACCGGTCCCTGACTCGAGCTGGTGCTCCCTTCTTCGCGTCCGCACGCTTGTCGGAACACCGTCCGCCTCCATCGACGATTCGCCCCAACCAGGCCGCCTCCGACGTCAAGAACACTGCCAGCGGAATCGCAGTGAGCTCCTCTCCTCCCTCCACCTGTTCCCGTAGCTTCTCGTAGCCTGTAGCCCCTTCTGAGCCGAGCCGTTTACCATAGCCATGGCGCCACCGTGTCCTGTTCTAGCGCCGCCGCGGACAGCGCCGCTCGGTCGCCGTCGCCGCGCCTCGCACCCCTCGGCCGTTCGTTTCCAATTCTATGGCTTAGATTAGATCCAACCAGCGAACCGGTATGCGCCGAGTCTATAGAACCGTGCACCTGGCTCCTGTTCGGCTGCGTCATCAGTCCACAGCCGCGTGGTGCACCGCACCAGCCACCACACGCCACGTGTCGGCTGAGTCAGCAGCCGCACCGCATCACTGGCACTTTTGCACATTAGCCCTCTGGTTGGATGCGAAACAACCCGCCGTCCTATCTGCACTATTCACTAAGTCATGGAAACTTTGCGATCTAGCCCCTGCACTTCCAGCTAAATGGGCCGGGTCCCGATGCCTTTTAAAATTCAGAAACTACTTATTTTAAATGCAAAACGAGTTTAAACAAATCACAGTTTTGCCACTGAACTTCAAATGCCCATAACTTGCTCGTTTTAACTCCGATTTGACCCGTTCAACTTGCGTTAGTTTCATAATTTCGTTCTCTACGCAGTAGATCTATTAGTTTACTGTTTTCATACTGTTTGTTGTACTGTTATTCATTCGCTTTGTATGTGCCATGTATGTTGATTGGGCCAGAGAGTGCGGGAGTACGAGGACGCTCCAGACCATCCTTGCGACCCAGTTGATTCGACCCAGTCCGAAGGCAAGTGTCCTTGAACATCTTGCACCTTGTTGGCGCAAAAAGTGGCGTTCTGCGCCAGGCACACAGCAAGCCGGAGAAGCTGGCTTCAATCGTGGCCCGGGTGCTCAGAAGTCCGGTGCGTGCCAGTCAGTTTGACCTGCAACTAACAAGGGAGATAAACGGTTAAATACAAAGCTGGAACGTGCGTGCCGGGTATGACCAGACAGTTCCAAGATGTACGGCCCTGAAGCCACTTACGACGACATATAGCTATGAAAGCTATCTGCCAACAGGTCTAAAGATTATTCGGCAATATGAACAGAGTTACGTGAATAACAGGTTGCCGAACACGTTTGCATGAGAATCGTACTGCATGATGTATTATATATAAGTTAAAACTTAACCAATCTCGATTGTACAACCGAGTTGGGGTCCATGGAGATTGAACATACAAGCTAAGCATGACTAAGCTAATCAAAGCCTGCGCCTGCCGCACGACACCTAGCCTTGTCATAGATCAAACACACTTAACATGCATGAACCCTCACCACGTGGCAACCCAGATACGATCCAATTCGGCTATTACGAACAGTAGATCTACTGCATAACAGACCTTCCAATAATAAGCGTGAAAGAACAGAGCAGATCTATAAAGATGGAGCCGAACCGGACGGTATCTAGACTGGGCAAAAGTGTTATGATAAGATAAAACGTAACAAAACATATAACACAAGGTAACTTAATGAATCTATCAGATTGCCAAATCTAACAGAGCCGATAACTATCTTTACTCATGTCTCAATCCGCCGCACGATACAAGACATAAACAAAGACCTCCCGTCATAAGCTTAAATCCGCCGCACGATACTAAGCTTAACGTACGAGACTACTTGCACCATATCTAAATCCGCCGCACGATACTAGACATGATAGCAAGGTTGCCGGAACTTACGGAGGTCGACGGATCGATGGCCCCTCTCGAAGAACACGACGACACGACTTGGACTCGAAGACGGCACGGGGCGGGGTTGGTTGTATTGATTGTGAACAGATTTACAATAGTCTCAGGGTTTATATTTATACCCTGGTGTTCTACGAGTCCTAGGAGGACACGATTACAATGATAAATAGGAAACTACCAGAAACATGATGCCTTTTGCTCCAAGCTTCCTTTAATAACCGGCATGCGCTAAAATGAACGAGATTCCCGTCGCTGAATCCTCTTGACATGCCGTATTCGTCGCAAACCGACTTGGCTCGAGGTAACCGACCGACCGTAGCATCACGTTGCCGAATCCGCTCGCTGTTGACTAATCGCCTTCACAGCCTTGCCGAATACATTGAGTTAGCCGACCGCGTCCGCCGTTTGCCGAATCCTTCAAGCGGCGGCGTTCGCCGAATCATCATAGTGCCGGTCCACTTGTCATAGTGCGAAAACTCGGTGTTAACACATGCCCCCTAATTTTGGGATAAATGTTTTATTCTAAAATTCATTTTTTCCTTTTCGCACCACTGTAGAGTCTCTGGAAGCATCCGACTTCCTTTGTCATAATCATCACAGCTGCCGACTCGCCTTCCGATGCACTCGAGATCCTTTAAGAATTCCTCTCTATTCCATTTCGGCCTGAACTTCCCGAATTCCTCTGTTCAGCTTCTTCATCTAGAAAAAACCTCTCTTCTCTTGCCCTGAACCGAAAATGTCTTCCCAAGCAAGCCATTACAGTCTCGAGCTCGGCGACACCAGCACTTCTAAGAGAAGGTTGCTTCTGCTTTGATCTTTTCGCTTTGGATGAATTATGCCTCATTTGTTTCCCTTCAGGAGGACTGGCGACGACCTCACCGAGGACCTAGCTCAGAAGGTTACAGATCTCCAATCTGATCTAGGAAAGAAGAATCGGGAGATTATTCAAATCTCTCAGGAGCGCGATACCTTTCGGGAACAAGCCATCGGTAAGCATCCCTCAGCTGTCCTTTTCTTATCTCTTCCTTCGCTTGACCCCTTTTCCTTCAGCTCTGGAGAATAGGCTCCACTCCCTTGAAGCCGCTATGCCGACCTTGGCTTCAGCCAATGTGCCAGGCACGGTGGCTCTAAGGCAGGTGAATGAGATCAAGCGGGTCCTTCCTGACATTTCTAGGGCCGGCATGGGCTACGGCGCAGCACTTGCTTTCAATGCCGTCCGGATTCATTCTGGCGCCGACTATCGCCATTTTGACGTTTGTGAGCGAGGACTAGAATTTAGGATAGCACGCTCTGTTGAGGATATGAAAGAAGCCGGAACAGACTTGGCCGACTCTTTTGATTCTGATCTTCCGATTAGAAATAGAATGACATGGACGAACTGATCCTTCATTTGTAATCGACTCCTGTTATGTGGATAAGAAGTCCTTTCATCTTTTTCTTGAAATCAATCTGTGACTGATCTTTCGGAATCAGGGCGTACTCTATTCCATGTGCTTGGCCATTTGTAAATATCTGCATTTTGCATCCAATCGGTTACCGTTCTGATGACACCGTATTTAACCGTGTGAACCTGTTCGGCAATCTGGCCAGTGTTTGTCTCGAACACCTAAATCGGCAGTTTTGCCGAAGACAGGCGCTCTATTCTCCGCCGAACACGTACGTGAGTGCACTCAGACGGCCTACGCAGCCCATTACTGTAGAAGCCCATCTTGGGAAACGGAAAAAACCCCAATCCGTCGGTTGATATTCGACATAAATCGTCCCTGGAGGCCTGCCTTCTCCCAATCTTGCATCCACTCCTTTAGTACTCTCGCCGCCTCGGCTTCCTTGTTCGTTCCGCCCCAGGAAACCCTAACTTTCCGAGTGCAATGGCGAGCCATGATGACCGCGGCAAACGCCCGGCGACCGAGGAAGCCGAAGGGAGCCGCGCTCGGCGCCTCCGTCGGCGCGGGTAGGACTCTTCGCTTACGTCCTTTGTGGCAGTTTCTTGAAGATTTCGCTCATGCTCGGTTGCTGCTTGCTGACAGGGTCCCCGTTATTTCCTCCGCCGGCGGGCATGCCCGGCCTTCTCCAGCGTCGGGGAGGCCAGAGGCTCCACCATCGGATTCGCCAAGCTCCTCCGACAGTCTCCTACCACTCCCATCCTTGGGAGGCGAGCCCGGACCGGGATTCCGACGGCGGCCTTTACGACCACAACGACGCCTTGAACTTCATGGCGCTGCGGGACGAGTCCCGGGAAGAGCTGGCCGCCGTCTCGAAGCAGTACGGGATAGATCAGCTGGAGTGGGAGGACCAGCGCCGGCAGTTCTGCGACGCAATCACGGGTATGAACACCCAATCCTAGATCGGTTTTTGGTCGTTCTTGTTGATCTTTTAACCGATCCATTTCAACTCGTCGTTCATAGCACTGTCTGAAGAGCTGGAGCGCCTGAAGATGGCGGCGAACGCCGTCGCAGACCGGGTGAACGCCCAGGGCGACACCGCCGAGGCGCGCCTGGCCAATGTACACGGCCGCGTCGAGCAGGTCGCCCTGCAGGGTGTGCACCATGGCGTGGCGCTGGGGCTGTCGGCGCTAACGGTCCGCGCAGAGGAGGACTTCTCCGTGACGCCGGTTGGCTTCCCGGCGGAGCAGGTCCGGAGGACGTCGAGCAGATGATGATCTTCTGGACTCCTACGAGGATCATGCTCGCGCCCTCGCCGCGGTCACCAATCCGCAGACGGTCATCAACAGGATGTTCGATAACTGACCTGCACCTCACTACGAACAATGTTTTATTTTGTTTGTTTATACGCACTACCTGTTCTCCTGTCCTGCGCTTGTTGAGGTTTGATTTATCTAGCCGATTGCACAGCATCGCGTGCACTTGGCCCTGTATTTCTGCGTTTTTGTGCTAGAGGCGACACATGCCGTGCCGGCTGTTTTTGTTCTAAGGGCGATAGACTCTATCGGCCATTTTTGTGCTAAGGGCGATACCATTTTGTATCGGCCATCGGTGCCCGCTAGTCCTTGATTCCGTTATGCACCGACCTCCACGCTAGGATGAAACCTCTTTAGATAACGTCCATTAATTGCCCTAGCAAACTCTTCTCCTTGGAGGGTTTTCAGAACATACGCATTACCCGGAGCACGTCTCAGAATCCGAAAAGGCCCTTCCCAGTTAGGGGACCATTTGCCGAATACCTTGTCTTTGGTACCGATTGGCAAGATAATTTTCCAAACCAAGTCTCCCTCTTCGAATCCTTTTCTCTCACTTTCGAGTTGTAGTACTTGGCAACGCGTATCTTATTTTCTCAATATTTTCCAAGGCCTTGAGACGAATCAAATGCAAATCCTCTAGCTCATCCATCATCAAATCCTTATAATTTTCTTTAGCCAGATCGTTCTGCAATGTAACTCGTCTTGACCCCGACTGCAACTCCCACGGTAGCACTGCGTGATGCCCGTAGACCAACTCGTATGGCGACGTCTGAGTCGACCCATGACAAGCCATTCGGTACGCCCACAAAGCTTCGTTGAGTACCAAGTGCCACCTTTTAGGTTTCTCTTCGATCTTCTTTTGAATGATTTTAATCATGATTTTGTTAGAAGCCTCTGCCTGTCCATTGGCCTGTGCATAGTAAGGAGAAGAATTATAGAGTTTAATCCCCATCTCTTCGGCAAAGTCACAAAACTCCGAGGAAGTGAACTGAGTTCCCTGATCGGTGGTGATGGACTGAGGAATGCCGAATCGGTAAATGATATGCTCCCTGACGAAAGACACCATGTTCTCTGACGTCACCTTCTTCAATGGGATGGCTTCAACCCACTTAGTGAAGTAATCCGTGGCCAACAGGACAAACTTATGTCCTTTGCTAGATGGAGGGTGAATCTGGCCGATCAAATCAATGCCCCATCCTCTGAAAGGCCAAGGCTTAATGATCGGATTCATGGCCGATGCTGGAGCCCTTTGCACATTGCCGAATCGCTGACAATCCTGACAACCTCTGTAATACTTAAAGCAATCTTCGAGCATAGTCGGCCAAAAATATCCAGTCCTCCTGATTAACCATCTCATACGGTGAGCCGACTGGTGTGCACCACATACGCCTTCGTGCACCTCATACATCAGTTTCCTAGCCCCGTCTTGGTTCAGGCATTTAAGCAAAACCCCATCTATGGATTTGTAGTACAATTGATTGTCCAAGAGTGTGAACTTAAGAGCCTTGTACCTGAGTTTTCGGGAGACTTTCCTGGACGGGTCCCTGAGGTAATCGGCAATGTTGTCTCTCCAGTCTTCAATTGCCTGATCATCACTTGGGACTGCTTGATCACCTTCTGGGGGTTTGCTCTCCCTCAAGTGCAAAAATGTTTTGATTCTCCCTATACCCGGATGCTGCCTGAGCCAACTGGTTTGCTTCTTCGTTTTGCCCCCTAGGAATATGTTGCAAGGTTGCCGATCGAAACTGTCTGAGGAGCTCTTGGCAACCTTCGAGATATTCCTGCAGCGTGTCGTTCTTGCACTCGTATTTGCCGGTCAATTGCTTGATCACTAATTCCGAGTCACCGAAGATCTCCACGGCGTCTGCCTTTATGTCCACAAGCAACCGTAGTCCTCGGAGCAGTGCTTCGTACTCTGCTTGATTATTAGTTACCGGGTACTCGATCGGTATAGAGTACTTGAAGGGTGCCCCCTTGGGAGAAATCAACACGATCCCGACTCCACCACCTTTGCTGCACGAGGATCCATCAAAAAACAATGCCCAAGGGATAATGGTTACCATGTTAGCATTAGGATCACGGTGGTGAGTGACAAAATCAGCCATAATCTGGCCTTTAACAGCCTTTGCCGATTCAAAACGCAAATCAAATTCAGAAAGGGCCAAAACCCATTTACCGATCCTTCCACTTAAAATCGGCATTAATAACATGTGCTTGATTACATCAAATTCTGATACTACCACGCATTCGGCATTCAGTAGATAGTGCCGAAACTTGGTACAGGAATAGAAAACGCACAAGCACAACTTTTCCGTAGCCGAATACCTTTTCGGGGTCCAGTAGCTTTCGGCTAAGATAGGCTATGACTCTCTCTTTCCTTCGAATTCTTGCATGAGGGCCGACCCTATCGTTAGGTTGTCGGCCGCCACGTACAACTTGAAAGGCTTGTCGAGTTGTGGAGGAACCAATACTGGTGGTGCCTTCATGTACTCCTTGATCTCATCGAAAGCCTTTTGTTGCACGTCACCCCACACGAACTCCTGATCTTTCTTGAGCTTCAATAGTGGAGAAAATGGCAGCACGCGCTCAGACAAGTTGGATATGAACCTTCTGACAAAGTTGATTGCCGAGCAGTGATTGAAGTTCTTTGAGATTGGTCGGCGGCACTACCTTATCAATTGCTTCCATGCTCTTCCTACCGACTTCGATCCCTTTTTGTGGACCAGGAATCCCAGAAACTCACCAGCCGACACCCCAAATGCACACTTGGTTGGATTCATCTTTAAACCATGTTTCCTCGTGCACTCCAAGGTCTTCCTTAAATCGGCTAAGTGTCCTTCCTTGCTTCTGGATTTGACCACCACATCATCAATGTAGATCTCTACGATCTTGCCGATCAGCTCATGGAATATGTAATTCATGGCTCGCTGGTAAGTGGCACCGGCATTTTTCAAACCAAAAGTCATGACCATCCATTCAAACAAACCTATATGGCCGGGGCACCTGAAGGCGGTCTTCGCCACATCCTCTGCAGCCATGAAGATCTGATTGTAACCTGCGTTGCCGTCCATAAAGCTTATGATTTCAAAACCGGCCGAAGCATCTACTAGCAAATCGGCCACCGGCATTGGATAACCGTCCATAGGAGTGGCTTTGTTGAGGTTCCTGAAGTCGATGCAGACCCTCATCTTCCGTTTTTTTTCTTGTACACCGGGACAATATTGGAGATCCACTCCGCATATCGACACGGCCGAATGAAGTTAGCTTCTAGTAATCTTTCCACTTCTTTTTCACGTCGGCCAATACCTCCTCCTTGTAGATCCTGCGCGGAGGTTGTTTGTATGGGCGGTATCCAGGCTTGATCGGCAACTTATGCTCAACAATGGACCGATCCAATCCGGGCATCTCTGTGTAGTCCCAAGCGAAACAATCTTTGAACTCTTTTAGGAGATCTACTAGCTGCACTCTGAAAGCAGGGTCTAAATTAGAACTTATGAACATCGGCCTTCTTTTACTTGTGTCGCCAACATCCACTTCTTCCAGTTGGTCGGCCGATGCGAAGCCACGTCCCAGTTTGCCCTCGCTGCTGTCAGTTGGGTTGTCCATCTAAAAGAAACTTTGAGAGCCGACTGCTTGGATCGGCTGTTGATCTCTGCCGTAGATGTTGACAGGACCTTCTCCCCACACACGATCGGAGAAGCAATCTACTCCGTCAAATTCCCAGTAAGTGGGCTCAATGGTAGCAACACTCACCGAGTCATCAGCTTGGACAATCTCGATGTCATCTCCAACCCACTGGATGAGTATTTGGTGCATGGTCGAAGGTATGCAACAGTTGGCATGGATCCAATCCCTGCCCAAAAGCAGGCTGTATGCCCCCTTGCCGTCAATGACAAAGAAGGTCGTGATGAGCGTCTTGGATCCTATCATCAGTTCCACGTGCACGGCACCCCGAGTGTCAGAGGGATTGCCGGCAAAGTCACGGAGTATCATGTCCGTTTTGAGCAGATCTTCATCGTTCATGCCCAGCTTTCTGAAGGTGGCGTAAGGCATGATGTTGATCGCTGCACCGCCATCGACAAACATCTTGGTTAGCGGCTTCCCGTTGACGTACCCCTTGACATATAACGGCTTCAAATGCCGATGCTTAGCTGGTTTGTCAAATGCTGCCTTCTGAGACAACACGAGCTGTGCCGCGAGCTCGTTGTGCTCGGCCTCGTCGGAGTCCGAACGCGCTTCGTCCTGTGCCCCCTGGCCGATTGGAGCCATGAATTCCAGGGGAAGGAAGAAAGTCATGGCCACGCCAGCGCCTTTGCCATTGTTGTCTGGCTTTTCCTTCGGACGCCACTCTTGCTTCTTCCCACCGGCGCTGCTTCTTCCAACTCCCTATTCCGGAGGCGTTGCACTCTCCTTTTCTGGCTTTTCCTGAGCCCTGGTGGGCACCATTGCCCCTTTTGCCACCTATATGGGCGGGGCTGTACCTCCTCGCTGTCGTCCCGGTGATGCACCCACTCCTGGTCGGCACATCTTTTGGCTTGCCGACCCGGGCTTCTCATTTTTAGGCGCCGATCGTCCATTGGGATGCGTGCTCCCAACCTTTCATGGACGGGACGGCGGTTGACCCGATCCTGCCTATACCCCTTGTACTGATCGCTGCATTCGGGGCAGTTGTTTGACGGCAGGCAGTTTCAAGCCTTCGTTCCAGCAGTGGCGGAAGAACGGACAGCCCCAGTGAGCTTGCTCCCGCTCTTGGCGGCGTCCTTGCTCCCAGCGATGGGCCTGTTCTCTGTGGTAAGCCCTCTCCTCCAGACGATACCGGTGCTCTCCCGCGTGATCGTCTTCATGCTGGTATTCCTCTGTGAATTCTTGCTCTTCGCGTTGGAGACGCATCTGCTCTTTCTCCTTTTGCCGACGCCACTTGTTAAGGAGATCCCTGTGGGTAGGCCTGCGCCTGGAAGACGACTCTCCGTGCTCGTATCGGCTATTCGCGGCTTGGGCGTGCTGTCGGAGCTCATCGCCAGTGATTTGCCGATCGGGATCCACTGCGCCAGACTCGCGCGCCTTGTCGGAGGTGAGGACTTTGACCTTGCCCTTGCCTCTGGGATCTTCCGGGGCTACCATGTTCACTGAGACGAACACGGAGTTCTGGGCGAAGGGGTTGGCATCGATCTTCATCTTGCCATTGAACTTGATGTGCCCATCCTGGATGGCCTTCTGGATCCTTGTCCTGAACACACGGCAGTCATTAATAGAATGGGTGTTAGTGTTATGAAAGCCGCAGTATTCTTGTCCTTGACCCCTCCAGGACGCAGCATCGGGTGATCCGGGGGTAGCCTGACTCTCCCTTCGGCAATCAGAAACTCGAAGAGTTTGTCGGCCTTGGTGACGTCGAAGTCGTATGCCCCTTTCTGCTGGCGCAGCCACTGCTTGTTGGTGGCCTGGGTCGGTTCTTTGTCCCAGTTGAACTCTGCAGCGGCCACCTCATCTTCGGCATCGGAATAGTCATCGGCTTCGTCCAGGAAAGCTTGATACATCTGGGCCGCGACATTGTCCCTCTGGAAGCGCCCTTCCCTCCGGAAGCCTTGCGCCTGGATAGTCATTTCATTCAGCCGGCGAGAGAGATGACCCAGGTCCTCGAACTCCTGGCCGAAGAGCTTGTCTCTGATGCTTGGGAGCATGCCCGCCACGGCCAATGGTGGAAGCTGGTCGTCCGGCAGGTACATGCCGAAGCACTGGCTTTTGACTTCCCTAAACCTGCGCAGGTAGTCCTGCGGTGTCTCATTCGGCCTCTGGCGCACATACATGATGTCCACCAGCTTCTTCTCCTTGGTGCCCGTGTAGAAGTGCGTATGGAACTTCTGTTCCAAGTCTGCCCAAGAGAGAATAGAGCCCGGTGGCAGAGACGTGAACCAAGCGAACGCCGGCCCAGTGAGCGAAGACGGGAAGTACCGAACCCTGAAGGCATCCTCGGTATTGGCCTCCCAAGCTGGAGCAGATAGCGACTGATGTGCTCCACCGTGCTAGTGTCGTCTAAGCTGGAGAACTTGGACAGGTCTGTCGGCACTTGACTCTGGGAGGTAGAGCCACACGGTGGAACCATTCGGGGAACGGAGATCTGTAAGCATAAGTGCCCTTAGGCTTCAGGCCGAAAGTGCGCTGCATCATATCTGCCATCCTCTCTAGCATGACATCGACATTAGAGTCGGCGGTTTCTCGGCCGTCGGCTTCCCGTATCCTGGATGTGGGGCACCCTCTATGTTGTGAGGCTCAAGCATCTCATGGTACCCGTTTCCATAGTAGTCCTTTATGAGCCTGTAGGTTTGCGGGGAGATCTTGCGTGTTGACTCTGGCGGCTGACCCTTAGCGCCGAACGTGAGCTGACCCATGGTCGGCAACTGGCCTTCTGGCGTGTGCTTCTCTTGAATGGTCATCCGCTCGATTGAGCCTTAGGCGGGGTCTCCTCACCAGCAGCTCCTGCCCCCTTGAGGTGATTCGGCAGATTGAAAAGATGTGGTCCTGCTATAGGGCCAAACTCGGCCTCCATAAGTTCATCGGCCTTGGGGCCGAATTGGGCGATCATGATGGTGCGGAAGGTGTTGAGAAACGCCCCATGCATGCGACCGATGGCACCAGAGACAGCTTCGTTGATCATATGAGACATTTTCAACACTGCCTCCGCTTCCCCGGGATCATTCGGGTTGGGCTGGACGGGTTTCGGCAGATCGTGCAGACGGCGAACCTTTCGCTCTTGTTCTTGGAAAAGGCTTCTAGGCACTTGGCCTGGAATTCGGCACAAGCATCCTCCACCTGCTCTCTGTACTCGTCGGGTAGTTCGGTGAGCTGCACCTGCACGAGCCCCGCCTTGTTGCTGGCCTCGGCTTCAGTGACTTCGACCATTGCTGCAGGAAAAAAGTGTTGGTCCCACCGGGCGTGCCAAAAAGTGTGTTGGCGCAAAAAGTGGCGTTCTGCGCCAGGCACACAGCAAGCCGGAGAAGCTGGCTTCAATCGTGGCCCGGGTGCTCAGAAGTCCGGTGCGTGCCAGTCAGTTTGACCTGCAACTAACAAGGGAGATAAACGGTTAAATACAAAGCTGGAACGTGCCGGGTATGACCAGACAGTTCCAAGATGTACGGCCCTGAAGCCACTTACGACGACATATAGCTATGAAAGCTATCTGCCAACAGGTTAAAGGTTATTCGGCAATATGAACAGAGTTACGTGAATAACAGGTTGCCGAACACGTTTGCATGAGAATCGTACTTGCATGATGTATTATATATAAGTTAAAACTTAACCAATCTCGATTGTACAACCGAGTTGGGGTCCATGGAGATTGAACATACAAGCTAAGCATGACTAAGCTAATCAAAGCCTGCGCCTGCCGCACGACACCTAGCCTTGTCATAGATCAAACACGCTTAACATGCATGAACCCTCACCACGTGGCAACCCAGATACGATCCAATTCGGCTATTACGAACAGTAGATCTACTGCATAACAGACCTCCTTATAATAATAAAGTGAAAGAACAGAGCAGATCTATAAAGATGGAGCCGAACCGGACGGTATCTAGACTGGGCAAAAGTGTTATGATGAGATAAACGTAACAAAACATATAACACAAGGTAACTTAATGAATCTATCAGATTGCCAAATCTAACAGAGCCGATAACTATCTTTACTCATGTCTCAATCCCGCCGCACGATACAAGACATAAACAAAGACCTCCCGTCATAAGCTTAAATCCGCCGCACGATACTAAGCTTAACGTACGAGACTACTTGCACCATATCTAAATCCGCCGCACGATACTAGACATGATAGCAAGGTTGCCGGAACTTACGGAGGTCGACGGATCGATGGCCCCTCTCGAAGAACACGACGACACGACTTGGACTCGAAGACGGCGCGGGGCCGGGGTTGGTTGTATTGATTGTGAACAGATTTACAATAGTCTCAGGGTTTATATTTATACCCTGGTGTTCTACGAGTCCTAGGAGGACACGATTACAATGATAAATTAGAAAACTACCAGAAACATGATGCTTTTGCTCCAAGCTTCCTTTAATAACCGGCACGCGCTAAAATGAACGAGAGTCCCGTCGCTGAATCCTCTTGACATGCCGTATTCGTCGCAAACCGACTTGGCTCGAGGTAACCGACCGCAGCATCACGTTGCCGAATCCGCTCGCTGTTGACTAATCGCCTTCACAGCCTTGCCGAATACATTGAGCTAGCCGACCGCGTCCGCCGTTGCCGAATCCTTCAAGTGGCGGCGTTCGCCGAATCATCATAGTGCCGGTCCACTTGTCATAGTGCGAAAACTCGGTGTTAACACACATTATGATTTATTTTACTTTGGTTTACTAGAGTAGTTAGATCTGGTACAGATGCAATGCTGTCATAATTTGAATCCCATGTTAGGGTTTACTAGAATTTGTATATATTATCCGTGTCGCCTGGTTGGATGTCGGGTAGTGGTCTTGCTTTAGCCCTGCAGTCATGGTTGGGATGGAGTTAAGATGTTTATAATCTTGATTAATGAGTTATGAAACGAATGTGGACCATGGTTAATTTGTAGGAACATGGTATTAGGTAAACCGGCAGGATTGGACCCGTATTGGTGGTTTTGTGCCGTGGGACTCGCAGCTGCTTTTGGTTTTTGGTTCGGGGCTAGTGCTAGACATATCCTGCCTGGATCCCTAGGACCCGGTTCTCGAAGCCGTAACCGGTTTTAACAGCGCACCATGAGATCTGGATGGGCGTGTGGACGGCTAATTAACTAGTTTTCTCCAAGTTATGCTACACGGGGGTTGTATAGTGGCTCAAGAGGGGTCCCTTGGGGTCGTTGACTTATGGAAGGGGGAGAAACCTAGAGTACGTGTAACACAGGCTTGGAGGGCTTGTAAAGGCCTTGCAGTGCAACCTGCTAAGCACCTTGGCAGTGTTTAGCGTGACGGGATCTGCACGACTCATGGGTAACGATGTGTGCACCTCCAGAGTGTAAAACTGATATATCAGCCGTGCTCACGGTCACGAGCGGCTTGGACTTCTTCGAGATTAGTTGGTTACTGGTTGGTTTTGGGTGCGGTCATCTGATGGACTTCAGGTGCGGTTACTTGGTGTGACTCCAGTGTTGGTTGCTCGGTGTGACTCCGAGTGTGGTTTGCTCGGTGCGACTCCGAGTGTTGATACTTTTCTACAGAGTCTGTCTATAACCTAGTAAATAGGTGCATAGGATTGATAGGATTAATAGGGTGTGTCGCTTTAGGCGCTTGAGTCAAACAAAGTCAGCCTACCTTTGTTATAAGCCTCATAAGCATATATTTCCTACACTTGCGGAGTACATTTTGATGTACTCACCCTTCCTCTTTGTCCCCCTGCTACCCCACCCAGACGCTGGAGACTACACGTACGAGGAGCAGGAGTATCCAGAAGACGGAGGCTACGACCCTGACGACCTGTACTAGGATGGCGCTACCCCGGTCGACGTTCCTGTGGAGATGGAGTCCAGATCTTCCGCATCTTCATCAGAGTTTATTTTAGAGTCAGCTTCATGAGAGTCTGTACTTTTTCTTTCAGACCCGAGGGTCATTTTTGTTATAAAGTTCGTTATTATTAATAAAGCATTGTTTTGATATTTACTATGATGTGGATATATGTATGAAAATTGATCCTGGCATACATATATTGTGCTCCAATTTTGTTCTTAAAATTGGGGTGTCACATCGGTCACCTGAGCTTCGACTTGCTTGCAAGACTTAGCCCACTTGGCTTAATCCGAGGATTGCCCAAGTTATCCATGGAGAAGGATCTTGTTTGCCATTCTTGAAGACATGGGAAGATGGTAGCCGCTCCCCACCATCCAGTGACTCAGGTCATGACTAAGCGCCCTGGAGAGCTCTTGCACATGGACCTTGTTGGTCCGGCTCGGGTGAGCTCGGTTGGGGGGAAGTGGTATGTGCTTGTTGTTGTTGATGACTTTTCGAGATACTCGTGGGTCTTCTTTTTAGCTGAGAAGACTGAGACTTCTCCCTTTGCTCGCAATCTGATTTTGCGTCTTCAGAATGAGTTCCCTTTGAACTCAATGCGAGATTCGGAGTGATAATGGTTCCGAATTCAAGAATTCGGATTTTGAGAAGTTTTGTAACTCTTTGGGTTTGGAGCATCAGTTTTCTTCTCCCTACACAACGCCTCAGAATGGGTGTTGTAGAGAGGAAGAATCGGACCCTTGTAGAGATGGCCAGGACGATGCTCGATGAGCATAGGACCCCTAGGCGTTATGGGCCGAAGCTATGAGCACTGCATCTATATTCAAATCGCATTTTCTCCGAGCTTCTTGAAAAGACTTCTTATGAGTTGCGTTGGAAAAACCCCAAGGTGAGTATTTTAGAGTTTTTGATTGCATTATTGTAACTCAAGAAAGGCAACCTGGACAAATTTGAGTCATCGTTCTTCCGACGGTGTGTTTTTGGGTTAGCACTCATAATCGTGCTTATCGGTACTTAACCTTGACACTAACCGAGTCGGAGACATCTGATGACCTTCGACGAGACCATGTGTCGGTGTTTCGTACCGGGGGTATCACACCAACGAGTAATATGATCGCGTGCTTCTCTTCCAGGATGGTGATGCAAGGGGACACAAGGATTTATCCTGGTTCGGGCAAAGAAGGCCCTACGTCCAGCGGGGGGAGATGTTCTTGTATTACTTGCACCTAAATGCTTGTACAGGGGAAAATACAAGCTCAGTGAGCGTGGACCGGAGTCCAGACTTGTGTTCGTGCGTGGACTCGTGTGTTGTGTTCGTCCTCCGAATGAGGGCCCTAGCGTCCCCTTTTATAGAGCAAGGGGAGGCCAGGGTTACATGAAAGTATTACAGGTGTCGGGGCGTATGGTGCCCCATACGGAGAAGGGTAGGAACTCTGTCTTGTCGGGGCCACTGGAACTGACGTGATCGTCGCTGTTGAGGCGTCCTTGGGTCGTGGCTTCCATCCTGGGCGCGGACGTGGGGGCGCGACAAGGCGGGAGCCGTACAGCACCCATCCCGGAATGTACAGTACCGGCGGGGTCCCTCCGGGTCTTGGGGTACCTGTCCTCCAAGAGCACAAAGTAGTTAGGGCTCGAAGGGCGCGAGCGGAGCCGGCTTCGAGGTGGTGCCACGGGGGCTCGAGGGGCGCGGAGCCGGCCTCGAGGTGTTACAGTGCAGGGCTCGAGGGGCGCGTAGTCGGCCTCGAGGGGTTACAGTGCCTGGCATGGCCGAACAGTGCCGCACTGGTGCCCTTTTGCCCATGCCTGTGGTGAAAATGAGACTTGACCTTTACACCGAGTTACTGTGGTACACGCCGTGCACTAGTGGACATGACCGGAGTAGGTGAAGGCATTAAATGCGTGATATGGGCTGGTACGGCTGTTTGCGCAGCTCGAGGTCTGTGTGTTGAGGCTCGAGGCGTGGGGGCGCGCTTGCCCGAGGTCTGGAGGCGAGCGAGCGAGACGGAGAGCGATCGTGCTCGCCCGAGGCCTCGCTGGGGGGCTCGGGCGAGACGGAGATAGAGCGTTCGCCCGAGGCCTTGCGGAGGGCTCGGGTGAGACGGAGATGGAGCGCTCGCCCGAGGCTTGCTGGGAGGGCTCGGGCGAGACGGAGATGGAGCGTTCGCCCGAGGCTGGCTGGGGGGAGGCTCGGCGAGACGGAGATGGAGCGTTCGCCCGAGGCCTGGCTGGGAGGGCTCGGGCGAGACGGAGATGGAGCGTTCGCCCGAGGCCTGGCTGGGAGGGCTCGGGCGAGACGGAGATGGAGCGTTCGCCCGAGGCCTGGCGGGGGGAGGGCTCGGGCGAGACGGAGACGGAGCGTTCGGGTGTTTGCGTTGATTGGGGGTACCCTTTTTTGTACCACCGACAGTAGCCCCCGAGCCCTTGTTTGAGTGCTTGCATTCGAGCAGGGGCTCTAGATTGGGATCTCGATGGATAGCTAACCGGTCTCGAGGGTTTTTGTCGTTTGATTCCGTGGGTGTCGTGCGAGCGACACCCGCGGGTGTAGCCCCCGAGGCCATGGGGGAGTGGCTAGAACTCCCTCGTGGGCTTCCCGAAGAATTCTCCGTCGGTCGGGAGCCTCTGCCCAGTGGGCGCGCCTTTTTAGGCGGATATCTTCAGGGAGCGGAGATCGCGGCGTCGTGTGTACCTGTCAACAGGCTCGAAATGTGGTTTGGTAGTCTCATTAAATGTTTACGGTTACCTTTCCTTTGTTGTGGGAGACTCGTCCGAGGCTTGGCTCGGAGGGCTTGAGCGAGACGGAGAACGAGCGATCGTTCGAGGTCGGCCTCGAGGGCTCAGGCGAGATGGGGGTCGAGCTTTCACCTGAGGCCTGAAAATCTCATGCTCACATAAAAAAGAGATTAGTCGCAACTGTCGAGAGTTTTTAGACCCTCTTTCGTCGAGGGGTGCCAGGCTGAACCGACTGGCCGGCTCCTCGAGCTGTCCGGCATGCCGGTTGCCCTGGCTTGTCATCCCGCGAGTCCTTTCGATCGGATGCGAGGGGGGATGCCTCGTACTACCCCGAGTGGGCGAGTATCGAGGTTCCCGGTGAGCTGGTAACGGGGAATCCAAGTGAGAGCTCGTGCCCCGTTCGTTAGGGGTCGACTGTGGCCCGGAGGCGGTCTCATAAAGCATGGGTGCTCAGTCTGCAGGAGTGCCGGGTCCATTCGATAGGACCCGGTGGCTCGATGCCTCCCTCCGAGGGGATCTCACTGCACGTCGAGCTCCCCGCCTTGGATACACGTGAGGGGCCTCGAGGGTCGGCCCTCGAGTAATGCCGCGAGTGGCGCCCCTTGGTGTCCCTGACTCGGGTGCTCGAAGCCGGCTGTCGAACCTTTTTCGAGGGCCAGCCTTCGCTGCTTCGAGACTTAGGGCCGGGGCCCGTTTTTACCTTATGAAGAAGCCTCCGTCGTCTGGGAGCCCTTCTGCCCGTTGGGCGCGCCTTTTTAGGCGGAAATCGTCGAGGAGAGCGGCGGGCGCGAAGCCGGAGCGACGGTCGTGGCGGCCCGGGTAGTGGTGGAGCGAATGGAGAGGTAACGCGTGTATCCTGCACCCGGCTCGAGACGCGGTTAGGTGGGCGCATTGAATGCATTCTGTTACCTTTTTACGTCGTGGGAGATCGCGCCCGTCTGGATTCCCCCTATAAATATCGAAAGAGGGAAAAAGAACCTTTACTTTGCCTTTGCCTTCGCCGCCGCCGTAGCCTTTACGCGCCCTCTCCTTCGAGCTAGTCGATTGGGGATTTCCGGCCGCCCGTCCGCCGCTCGGATCCGCGCCGCGCCACCGTCATGGCCGCCCAAACACAGATGCTGCCGGCCGAGGACTGGAGCCCGTCGAAGGTGACGCAGAGCGAGATGGACTCGCTGGTGGCCCAGGGGCTTCTGCGCCCCAACCCGGAGGAGGGACCCGCATGGTGGGTTATCCCGTCGGCGGAGCACCGGGAGCCGCACCCGCCGGAGGGGCGTGGTGAGCTTCACGCGCTACCACCGTATGGGGCTCGGCGTCCCGCCGAGCCGCTTCTTGCGAGGGCTGGCCCACCATTTCGAGGTGGAGCTGCAACACTTCTCCCCCAACTCCATCTCGCACGCCGCCATATTCGCCGCGGTGTGCGAGGGGTACCTGAGGATGGAGCCGCACTGGGAGATGTTCGTCCATCTCTTCCGGGGCGAGCTCTTCATCAAGTCCCTGAAGCCCAGCGGGAGGCGGCCCGTGCGCATGGGCTCCCTTGCCATCACCGCGAGGGCGGGGACCTCGTCGGCCAATGTCCCCCGCGAGTACCTGCGATATAAGCTATCCACCAACCAGGCCGGGTGGGACGACCATTGGTTCTATCTGCGGAACGAAGGTGGCCTCCTTCCGCAGTACACCGGCAGGGTCCTTACTCGACGCCCGGAGAAGTGGACCTGGGGCGTCGCGGCGGACAGGCAACGCCACCTGGCCCCGTTGATGGAGATGATGAAGACGCTGGTGGATGAGAAGAAGCTGACCGTGCAAGCGGTCATTTGGGCGTTCCACCAGCGAAGAGTTCTTCCGCTGGCGGACCGCCCCCTTCTTATGCACGAGATGGGCCCGCAGGCTCAGCTCGAGGCACTCAATCGTTCGAGGATGGCCGAAGAGAGGCTGTCCCGGAACGAGGGCGTCTCCCGGGTGTCGATTACGATCCAGGGGCCGTTCGTCCCTGAACTCTCCCACCTGGTTGCGATGGCACCCGACGAGGGGTGTCTCGACCTGGTAAGCCTCCCTCGAGTCGAGCTATCTCGAGCCTCCTCCCCCTTCTTCCTCCTTCGATCCGTTTGCATCCGTCTTGTGGTTTGTCTCATCACGCTTCTCCTTTCTTCAGGGGGCATTTACTTGTCGCGCGTCGAGGCCCCCGGTGAGGGAAGACGCCGCGGATGCTCAGGTGAGGCGCCTTTCTGCTCAAAAGGACAAGGAGAGCAAGGATGCCAAAAAGAAGAAAGAGAAAGATAAAAACTTGCGTCGCTTAGCTCGGGAGCAGAGATTGGCGAAGGCTCGTCGTAATCGTCAGCCTGGGGATGGGTCCCCCGAGCTGAGCTCCTCGAGCTCGGAGGAGGAGAGTAGTGACGAGGAGGAGGACGACGAGGGGATGGATGCGCGCTTGATGCGCGCGGGGCTCGTCGATGACAGGGCTGACCGCTCCTCTGTGCAGGAGGGTACACTGGAGGTCCCGCCGTCAAAAGGGGCGCGCGGGGCGCAGCCGCGGAAGGCGGCGCCGATCTCTGCCTCGTCGGGGGCCCGAGGCACGTCGAGCTCCGCGCCGGATGTGCCCCCCGTCGTAAGGAAGCCCCGGACCCGGAGCGCCTCTGCCACAGCGCCAACGGAGGCCGCCCCCGCGTCAGCCCAGACGGGGGGTCTCGAGAGGGGTCGGGCCTCGAGAGGCGGCCGACAGGTCGAGAAGGGTTCCGGGCCCGACCCCCGCGAGCCGTCAAGGGCGACGTCGAGCCCGCGGAGGAGTGGGCGTCAAGAGGAGGCGTCGAGCCCGCGCCATCATGAGCGTCGGGGAGGGAGCCCCCGAGCGCCTCGTGACCAGGGGCGCGAGCGCCCTCGGAGTCCATCGCCGCACCGCCGCCGGGACGCGGAAGCGGACGCCGGAGGGCGCGACCACCAGCGTGGGCGCCGGAGCAGGTCCCGGAGCCCGCGCCGGGGCGAGCGCCATGACGTCAGCACGAGGGCGGTGCGGTCGCCCTCCCGCGATGCGGGGCGGAAGGAGGGCTCTCCCTCGAGATCGAGCCAGGGGAGGCGTCGGGAGCCCTCCCTTCATCCCAGCCCTGTGGAGACGGCCCCGGCGCAGGGCTCGAGCCGTGGGGCGGGCTCGAAGCCCCCGAGTGGGTCCGGCGACTCCGGGAAGAAGCCCAGCCGCCGCTTTGGGTGAGTAGTTTCCTTGGGTCTCGTCGGTAGTGAGGCTTCACTTCTTTGCTTTTAATGACGCGCGCCATCTCCATCTTCTCAGGGGGAAGCGCTCCTACCAGGAGGTGGACCTCGCTTCGTCCAAGCGGGCCAAGGCCTCGAGCCCCGTCGAGGCACAGGCACCTCGAGGTACGGCACCTTCCTCCGCTAGAGAGGCCGCTTGGCTGGAGAAGGCCCGAGCTGCCATGGCTCGAGGGGGCCGGATGATCGTCGCAAATTTTGGTGAGGCCGTCGTCATCGACCATAGGGGTCGAGGTACTCTTCCTGGTTCTGACGTCTCCGTCATCTCGTTTTGCAGGGGCCTCCGCTCATGGCATCGAGTCTACCACCGCCGTATCCGCCGAAGCGCTGCCTCCTCCCCCTCCTCCTCCCGCGATGGTGCCAACTGGGAGCGCCATCCTTTCCCTCACCACGACGGTTGTTCCGGGGGAAGCGCCTGGGGCGAGTACGGTCCCGCCGGCGTCTGGGGCTGAGGAGACTGCGCCCCTTGTGGCTCCAACCAGCACGGGCCGGGCCGCGGAGGAGGGAAGGGGGGGAGAGGCGTTGGCGGAGAAGGAGCCGACGGTGGAGGACCTCCTGAACGAGCTAGAGCAGGGGCCGCTCCTCGCCGCGGGCTCGATGACGGTGGGGGCGCCCGTCGTGCCGGCCAGCGCCGACAAGGCGCCGGAGGGCCTGGCCAGCGAAGAGGGCCCGGGGTCGAGTCTTCCCTCGAACGATCCGCAACAGGAAGCGCCGGCGGAGGGACGGAGGGAGTCGGGGCTCGTGCCGTCGGGCGGCGGGTCGCTGTCGGGGCAGCTTGAGGCGGAGGCGGATCTGCCCGACATCGAGCTCGACCGGCCGATATGGCCGTTTCCCGTCCCAATGAGCCCGCCCCTTGCCGTGGTTCCCATCGAGCAGCCGGCCCAGCGGGGGGCACCGCGCGAGGTGCGGTCCATCTTCCGGGAGGTGGCCGCGCTTATGGCGGAGGCGGAGCGGCCCTGCTCCGAGGAGGCGGGCCGATCCGCACAGGTGTCAGCCGCCCTCGAGCGGGCCGAGGCGGAGCTTCGAGATCTCCGCGCGGAGCTGAGCCGGAACGCCCAGATGGCGAGCCGGCTTAACGAGGCGGAGGCGGAGGTCCGGGTGGCTCGAGGCGAGGTCGCCCGATCCAGGGAGGAGGCCGCCGCCGTTCTCGAAGCGTCAAGGAAGGAGGCCGCGGACGCCCGAAGCGAGGCCACCTCTGCCCGGGCTGAAGCCGAGGCGGCGAAGCAGGAGGCTGCTGATGCCCGTGGCGAGGCCGCCGCCGCCCGAACCGCAGCGGAGGCGGCGAGAAAAGAGGCCGAAGACGCCGTGAGTGGCGCCGCCACCGCCCGAGCTGCCGAGGGGGCGGCGCGGCAGGAGGTGATCCGCAAGGATCTGGCCCTGGTGGAGGCGGGCCGGCTGATCGAGGACCTTAGGTCCGAGAAGCTCCTCATGCTGGCCGAGAAGCGCAGGCTGGAGCAGCGTGCTGAGGGCCTGACCAGCGACCTCGCCGCACTGGGGCAACACTGCGACGGTGAGGCTTACACCTTGTTTTTGTTTGGTTCTCGAAGTTCTTTGTTACGCCGTAGGCTCACTCTTCCTTGTTTGTTGCGCAGGGGTCGAGAAGACGGTCGAGGAGCTCCGTGAGACAAACCAGGCTCTCTTGGACCAGCTCCAAGACGAGGCGATGGTGGCGGAGCGGGCTCGCTCTTCCCTCGATCGGCTCGGCCCCATGTGGGGTGCTCCTCCTGTGGCCGCGGCAGAAGGTGCAATGGCTCGGGGCGATGCCTTGGTCGACGCCTTGTGCTTCTTCGACGCAGCCGCACGGGACCGTGTCCGGCAAGCTCTCCATCACGGCGTCAAGCAAACACTCGCGGTTGTTCGCTCCGGTTTCCGCTTCCCGGTCCATGTTGTCGCGAATGGCTTCATCGAGATCGAGGGGAAGGATGAGGAGTGGAACAACCGCCGAGTTGACAAAATTTTGGAGAAGATGGAGAGGCCGGGGACGTCGCTGGCGAAGATCTTCGAGGAGGACGTGCTGCCTCCTGACGCCAGCAGCGGTGTCGGGAGCCCTCCTCCTTCGAGCTCGGGCGTCGAGGTCGAGCCTGCCATCGTGGACCTCGGGGAGGAGTACCGCACCGACGAGGATTGAGGCCTTGGTCGTCGTAGAGCTTGTACGTGCCTGGCTTGAGCACTTCGGCCACGGTGTATGGGCCTTCCCACGGAGGGGTGAGTTTATGGCGCCCTCGATTATCTTGCAGCCGTCGAAGCACGAGGTCCCCCACCGCCAGGTCCCTTTTGCGCACGTGCCTGTCGTGGTAGCATCGAAGTGTTTGCTGGTAGCGTGCAGAGTTGATGAGCGCCACGTCTCGGGCCTCCTCGAGCTGGTCCTTGGCGTTGGCGAGCCTTTCGTCACTGGTTTGCTCGTTGTAGGCTCGAAGTCGAGGTGAGCCGTACTCGAGGTCCGTAGGTAAGACGGCCTCGGCGCCGTAGGTTAGGAAAAACGGAGTGAACCCGGTGGCTCGACTCGGCGTAGTCCTGAGGCCCCACAGCACCGAAGGGAGTTCCGTAGCCCACCCCTTTCCGAAGTCTTTGAGGGTCTTGAACAGCCTTGGCTTTAGCCCATGGAGTATCATGCCGTTGGCACGCTCGACCTGCCCATTGCATTGGGGGTATGCGACCGAGGCCCAGGTTACGCGAATGTTGTTGTCATCGCAGAAGTTGGTGAACTTTTTGCCCGTGAATTGGGTGTCGTTGTCGGTGATGATGACATTAGGCACCCCAAACCGGTACATGATGTTGGCGATGAACTCGACAGCCCTCTCGGAGGTGGGGTCTCCTATCGGTTTAGCCTCGATCCACTTGGTGAACTTGTCGACGGCCACGAGCATGTGTGTGTACCCTCCACTTGTCCTTCTGAGGGGACCTACGAGGTCGAGCCCCCAAACGGCAAATGGCCAAGTGATTGGGATCATCTGCAGGGCGTGTGCGGGCTGGTGCGTTTGCTTGGCGTAAAATTGACACCCATGACATGCTTGGACCAAACGCTTGGCATCCCCAATGGCGGTCGGCCAATAGAAGCCTTGTCGGAAGGCGTTGCCAACCAGGGCCCTCGGCGCTGCGTGGTGGCCGCAAGCCCCCGAGTGCATATCGTCGAGGAGCTTGCGCCCTTCCTCGAGTGGGATGCAGCGTTGAAGGATTCCAGTTGGACTTCGTCGGTATAGCTCCCGTTCGTCGCCGTAGATGACGTAGGTCTTGGCCCTCCGAGCGACGCGTCGGGCCTCCGTCTTGTCTTCTGGTAGCTCGCCTCGTGTCAGGTAGTCGAGGTAGGGCGTCCGCCAGTCGAGGGGCCGTGACGACGGAGAGGCGTGTGCGTCGACCTGCATCGCTTCTGCGGACATCGAGGGGTCCTTCTCGAGGGGTGGCGTCGAATCTCGAGCCCCCGTGTCTTGCTCGAGGGGTGGCGTCGAGAGTCGAGCCCCCGTGTCTTGCTCGAGGGGTGGCGTCGAGGTCCCAGCCCCTGGGTCGATTTCGACGGATGGCTCGAAGACGTCCCTCGAGAAGACGTCTGGCGGTACCGTGCTGCGCGTGGACGCCAACTTTGCCAGCTCGTCTGCGGCTTCGTTGTACTTCCGAGCTACGTGGTTGAGCTCGAGGCCGTAAAACTTGTCTTCTAGCTTGCGCACCTCCCCGCAGTACGCCTCCATCTTGGGGTCGATGCAGCTTGAAGCCTTCATAACCTGGTTGACGACGAGCTGCGAGTCTCCTCGGGCGTCGAGGCGTCGGACCCCGAGCTCGAGGGCGATGCGCAGCCCATTGACGAGGGCCTCGTACTCGGCGACGTTGTTGGAGGCGGGGAAGTGCAAGCGTAGCAGGTAGCGCATGTGTACTCCGAGGGGTGAGATGAAGAGCAGGCCTGCTCCTGCCCCCGTCTTCGTGAGGGATCCATCGAAGTACATGGTCCAGAGCTCGGCTTGAATCTGTGCCGGCGGGAGCTGAGTGTCGGTCCATTCAGCAACGAAGTCTGCCAACGCTTGCGACTTGATGGCCTTTCGCGGGGCATAGGTGATGGTTTCCCCCATTAGCTCGGCGGACCACTTGGCGATGCGCCCCGTGGCCTCCCGATTGTTGACGATCTCTCCGAGGGGGAAGGACGACACCACCGTCACGGGATGAGCTAGGAAGTAGTGCTGGAGCTTGCGCCTTGTGACGATGATGCCGTAGAGCAGCTTTTGGATGTGCGGGTACCGGACCTTGGCCTCGGAGAGTACCTCACTGGTGAAGTATACCGGTCGCTGGACCGGCAATGTACGGCCCTCCTCGTGCCTCTCGACGGCTATGACCGCGCTAACCACCTGAGTGGTTGCGGCCACATAGAGGAGGAGGGGCTCGGGGGAATCGTCACCTTCGGCTGGTCGCGGGGGCACGAGAATTGGTGCAGAAGTCAGCAACCCCTTCAACTTGGTTAAGGCCTCCTCTGCTTCGGCGGTCCACGCAAAGTGTTCCGTCTTTTTTAGCAGGCGGTAGAGGGGCAGCGCTTTTTCCCCCAGCCTCGAGATGAATCTGCTGAGAGCGGCTAGGCAGCCTGTTACTTTTTGCACACCCTTGAGGTCACGAATCGGGCCCATCCTCGTGACTGCTGAGATTTTTTCAGGGTTTGCCTCGATCCCTCGTTGTGAGACGATGTAGCCAAGTAGCATGCCTCGAGGCACACCAAAGACACACTTCTCGGGGTTGAGCTTCACATTCTTGGCCCGGAGGCACTCGAACATGGTCTCGAGGTCGCTGATGAGGTTCCCGACTTTTTTAGTTTTAACCACGATGTCATCGACGTAGGCCTCGACGGTTTTGCCTATGTGCTCGCCAAAGATGTGCTGCATACATCGTTGGTATGTTGCCCCGGCGTTTCGAAGGCCGAAGGGCATCGTAACATAGCAGTACATACCAAATGGCGTGATAAAAGAGGTCGCGAGCTCATCGGATTTTCTCATTCTAATTTGGTGGTAGCCGGAATACGCGTCAAGGAACGAAAGCACTTCGCACCCAGCAGTGGAATCGACGATCTGGTCAATTCTGGGTAAAGGAAATGGAACTTTTGGACATGCTTTATTCAGACCAGTGTAATCTACACACATCCGCATTTTTCCATTCTTTTTCCTAACTAGCACAGGATTAGCTAGCCACTCTGGGTAAAATACCTCCTTGATGAATCCGGCCGCCAAAAGCTTGTGCACCTCCTCGCCGATGATCCTGCGCTTTTCCTCGTCGAAGCGGCGTAGGCGTTGCTTCACCGGTCTGGACCCGGCCTGGATCTCCAAGGCGTGCTCGGCGACTTCCCTCGGTATGCCCGGCATGTCCGAGGGGTTCCACGCAAACATGTCGACGTTCGCGCGGAGAAAGTCGACGAGCACTGCTTCCTATTTGGGCTCGAGGCCGGTACTGATGGTCAGCGTCTTGCCATTGGCCGAGGTTGGGTCGACGGGTACTTGCTTGGTGTGCTCAGCCGGCTCGAAGGTGCCGGCGTGACGCTTTGCTTCTGGAGCCTCCTCTGTGGCCAGAGTTGCCAAGGCCTCGAGCGAGTCGAGGTGGACGTTGGCCTCCCCCGCTCGACGCACTCCACGTCGCAGTGGTATGCGTGCTCGTAGGAGGTGTCAACGGTGATGACCCCTTTTGGCCCCGGCATCTTGAGCTTCAAGTACGTGTAGTTAGGAATCGCCATGAACTTGGCGTAGCCTGGCCGGCCGATGATGGCGTGGTAGGTCCCTTGGAAGCCGACCACCTCGAAGGTGAGCGTTTCCTGACGGAAGTTTGTCGGCGTGCCGAAGCAAACCGGTAGGTCGATGCGCCCGAGGGGGTGGGCCTTCTTTCCTGGTACTACTCCGTGGAACCCCCCGACACTGGGTCGGAGCTGTCCCTCTGAAATCCCCAGAAGGTCGAGGGTCTCGAGGTATATGATGTTGAGGCTCGAGCCCCCGTCCATCAATACCTTGGAGAACCGAACGTCGACTATGACGGGGTCGACAACGAGGGGGTAAGCCCCCGGGTTTATGACACGGTCCGGATGGTCGTCACGGTCGAACGTGATTGGCGCATCGGACCAGTCAAGGTACCGGGGGGCGTCGTGGCTAAGCGAAAAGATTTCCCGGCGTTCCTTCTTTCTTTCTCGGGCTGAAAGCCCGACGGTCGGCCCTCCGTAGATCATGTAGCAGTCGCGCACCGGGGGGAAGTCGCCATCTGCGTTCTTGCCGCCGCGTCGATCGGTATCCTTTCCCTTAGGCTCGTCATCCCTCTTATCGCCGAGCTTGGAGTAGTAGCCTTTCAACAGTCGGCAATCTTTCAACTTGTGGTTTACGGGGCCCCTGTGGTAGGTACAGGGATCCTCGAGCATCTGGTCGAAAACAGCCCCATCGGGGGGGGCTCGGGGCTTCTTAGGCTCGAGGGCGCCCGCGAGCACCTCTTTGTCGTCGTCGTCATCGGCGCCACGCTTCGCCTTCTGACCCTTGCGTTTGTTTTTCTTCCTTTTGTTGCCGTCATTATTGTCGTCCTTGGCGTCGTTGCCCTTGTTGGAGCCCTCCGGCGCGATCACCGCCTTGCCTTTGTCCGTGGAACGGCCAAAGAAGGCCCCCACCGCTTCGTCGCCCGAAGCAAAGCTTGTGACGCGATCCATCAGGTCCTCGACCGTCCCGGGACGGTAGCGTCCTAGCTCATGAACAAGCTCTTGGCATGTCGTGCCCGCGAGGAACGCAGAGATGACGTCCTCGTCAGGCACGTGGGGGAGCTCGAGACGCTGCTTCGAGAACCGTCGAGCGAAGTCGCGGAGGGGCTCGTCCGCCGCCTGCCTGCAACGCCGTAGGTCCCAGGGGTTGCCTGGACGCACGCAGGTCCCCTTGAAATTCCCGTCGAAGACCCTGACTAGGTCGGCCCAGTCATGGATCCGATCCGGCGGGAGCCCCTCGAGCCACCGTCGGGCGGTGTCCGAGAGGTAAAGTGGGAGCTGACGGATGATCACGCGGTCGTCGTTCTTCGCTCCGCCCAGTTGGCAGCCAAGGCGGAAGTCCGAGAGCCAGAGCTTGGGCTCGACCTCCCCGTCATACTTCACGATGTTGGTAGGCGGTCGGAAGCGGTCGGGGAGGGTCGAGCTGCGGATGGCCCGGCTGAAGACTCGGGGGCCTGGGGGCTCGAGGACCTGCCGGTCCTCGTCGCTGTCGTAGCGTCCCCCTCGATGGGCGCTATAGCCACGCTCTTGGGCCCCCTTGTCCTTGCGTCGTCGGTTGATGTCGTTGCGGGCGTCGTTGGGGTCTCGAGGTGGCCGGTTGTCGACGATCCGTTCGCGGACTGGCCTAGCTCGAGAGGCGTCCGGCTGGTGGACGGATGCCTCGCGAGCGTCGCGGGGCGTGTCCGCCGGTTTCCCCGAGGCCGCTCCGCGACGGCGTGACGCCGAGCTCTCGGCCTGCTGTACCGCGGCTGTCTCGAGGAGGTTTTTCATTTCTCCGAGCATGCGCCTGGCATCGGGGTTGGAGACGGCGGGCAGGTCGCGGAGCATCATTGCCGCGGCCACCACATTCTGCCCAGCTCGCGGGAAACATACCTCGGGGCGCGCTGGGGCCCCGTCCTCGAGGATCCGCCGGTGGACCTCTCGAGCCCGGCCTCGAGCTCCGGCTCCTCGGGGCTGGGGTGGTTCCTGCATCAGGGTTTGCCGGAGCTGCAGCAGGTGTCACCGTTCCTCCTCGGCTTTGGCGATTGCCTCCTGCACTTGTGCGAGTTGCGCCGCGCGGCCATCGTCGTGCTTAGGCGGCGCGGCCGGTGGTAGAGGCTCGTCCCTTCCCTGAACGCGTGATCCGCCTGCCGCGGCCACGTCGCTAGGTCCCTCTAGGTCGAGTGCCGGCCTGCCGTCGTCGCCTTCGTCCTCGGTGTCGCATACGACTCCCTCGAGGTGGAAGCACTCCCTGGTAGGATCCCAGAGGTCGGGGTCGTGGTAGTCGTATTCGTCGGAGTCGGAGCTGTTGACGGCACGCTGTCTTGACCGATGCTGGGACCGCAGCTCGCGGTACCATTCTCCAACGGTGGCTCGCCGAGGTGGCTCGAAGGCTGGCAAAGAGTCGCGGTCGACGCGCGCGGGGTGGACGATCTCCAGGCTGGCCATGGCCCGCAGCAGCGCGCCCGGACGCTGCTCCCGGTCCGCCATCGCCTGATCCTGATGGCGCCCGTCGCGGCGGTGGGCGTGCACAGCCGCGGAGTGGTCGAGGCCGACCGGGAGCCGCTGGCGCCAAGCGCGGCGCGACCCGCGCGGGAGGAGGCTGAATGGCGTCGACGGCGCTCGTCTCGGAGGCCTCTGGCCTGGTTCCTGGTCCGTACGCATGATGAATGCGAAGTCGCTCGGCGGGCGTGGGTGCGCCCTGGAGGTTTCCGGCCGCACGCCGGGCTGGTTTCCCCTCGGGGACCCTGCACCGGCTACGGGGGCGCAGGAGTTTGCCGCGGGTACCGCCTGCGCCCGGCGACGACGGTGACGACGACGCCGCTCATGATGTGGCGACGCGTGGTGGTGCGGGTGACGCGTCGCGCCCCCCGCGCGGGGTGGCGTGACGCGCTCTCCGCTCAGGCCCTCCGTGGAGAGCAGAGTCAGCTCGTTGCCGTTGCCTGTGGCCAGGAACTCGAGGCTCCCGAACCAGACGATGGCACCAGCCGAGAACGGAAGAGGGGATGAAGCCATCCAAGAATCAACGAGAAATCGGCTCGGACACGCGAAGTCCCCTACCTGGCGCGCCAACTGTCGGTGTTTCGTACCCGGGGGTATCACACCAACGAGTAATATGATCGCGTGCTTCTCTTCCTGGATGGTGATGCAAGGGGACACAAGGATTTATCCTGGTTCGGGCAAAGAAGGCCCTACGTCCAGCGGGGGGAGATGTTCTTGTATTACTTGCACCTAAATGCTTGTACAGGGGAAAATACAAGCTCAGTGAGCGTGGACCGGAGTCCAGACTTGTGTTCGTGCGTGGACTCGTGTGTTGTGTTCGTCCTCTCGAATGAGGGCCCTAGCGTCCCCTTTTATAGAGCAAGGGGAGGCCAGGGTTACATGAAAGTATTACAGGTGTCGGGGCGTATGGTGCCCCATACGGAGAAGGGTAGGAACTCTGTCTTGTCGGGGCCACTGGAACTGACGTGATCATCGCTGTTGAGGCGTCCTTGGGTCGTGGCTTCCATCCTGGGCGCGGACGTGGGGGCGCGACAAGGCGGGAGCCGTACAGCACCCATCCCGGAATGTACAGTACCCGGCGGGGTCCCTCCGGGTCTTGGGGTACCTGTCCTCCAAGAGCACAAAAGTAGTTAGGGCTCGAAGGGCGCGGAGCCGGCTTCGAGGTGGTGCCACGGGGGCTCGAGGGGCGCGGAGCCGGCCTCGAGGTGTTACAGTGCAGGGCTCGAGGGGCGCGTAGTCGGCCTCGAGGGGTTACAGTGCCTGGCATGGCCAAACAGTGCCGCACTGGTGCCCTTTTGCCCATGCCTGTGGTGAAAATGAGACTTGACCTTTACACCGAGTTACTGTGGTACACGCCGTGCACTAGTGGACATGACCGGAGTAGGTGAAGGCATTAAATGCGTGATATGGGCTGGTACGGCTGTTTGCGCAGCTCGAGGTCTATGTGTTGAGGCTCGAGGCGTGGGGGCGCGCTTGCCCGAGGTCTGGAGGGCTCGAGCGAGACGGAGAGCGATCGTGCTCGCCCGAGGCCTCGCTGGGGGGGCTCGGGCGAGACGGAGATAGAGCGTTCGCCCGAGGCCTTGCTGGGAGGGCTCGGGTGAGACGGAGATGGAGCGCTCGCCCGAGGCCTTGCTGGGAGGGCTCGGGCGAGACGGAGATGGAGCGTTCGCCCGAGGCCTGGCTGGGAGGGCTCGGGCGAGACGGAGATGGAGCGTTCGCCCGAGGCCTGGCGGGGAGGGCTCGGGCGAGACGGAGATGGAGCGTTCGCCCGAGGCCTGGCTGGGAGGGCTCGGGCGAGACGGAGATGGAGCGTTCGCCCGAGGCCTGGCGGGGAGGGCTCGGGCGAGACGGAGACGAAGCGTTCGGGTGTTTGCGTTGATTGGGGTACCCCTTTTTTGTACCACCGACACCATGGTTTGTCCTTCTTCTCGTTTTGAGCGTGCAGGTGATCATGAGGTTGATGAGCCTCTTTTTGATGACGAGGACGAAGGTGCTGAAGGGATGGATGATCCAGCACCTCCTCCACCTGCTGTGCCGCAAGGAGCGGCTTCTACCACGACTCACGGCCCCGACCCTTCTTCCTCTACTACATGGGGGTCGTGGGATCCGCCACCTCGAGCGGTACCTTTTGTACCCGAGGAGGCACCAGCTGCTGTTGAGGGGGAGGCTACATCAGCTCGGGAGGCGCCACGACACATCCAGCGCCAACACCCGCCTCAACAGATGATCGGCAGCATCGGCGAACGTGTCACTCGGTCAAGGTCACAACAAATCTCTCACTTTGCTCATTCTACATTTGTTGCTGATTTTGAACCCCGAGATGTTGGACACACTTTGACGGATCCAGATTGGGTCAATGCCATGCATGAGGAGTTAGAAAACTTTGAGAGAAATCGGGTTTGGGTTCTAGTTCCTCCTCCTCCTAACTGTAATCCTATTGGGACAAAATGGGTTTTCAAAAACAAGCAAGGAGAGGATGGCCACGTTGTTAGAAACAAGGCCAGGCTTGTAGCGAAGGGTTATAGTCAGAAGGAGGGGATAGACTTTGAGGAGACTTTTGCTCCTGTAGCTCGTTTGGAGGCTATTAGGATACTCTTGGCTTTTGCTGCATCCAAAGGTTTTAAACTCTTTCAAATGGATGTCAAGAGTGCCTTCTTAAACGGCTACATAGAAGAGGAAGTGTATGTTGAGCAACCCCCCGGTTTTGAAAATCCTAAGTTTCCAAACCATGTTTTTAAACTCCACAAAGCTTTATATGGTTTGAATCAAGCCCCTAGAGCCTGGTATGATAGGTTGAAAACCTTTTTGCTTGCTAAGGGTTTTAAAATGGGATGTGTAGATAAAACGCTCTTTCTCCTCAAGCAAGGCAGTGACACTCTCTTGGTCCAGATTTACGTGGATGATATCATTTTCGGTGGTTCTTCTCACGCTTTGGTTGCCAAGTTTGCAGATACTATGAGCATGGAATTTGAGATGAGCATGATGGGCGAGTTGACGTTTTTCCTCGGATTGCAAATCAAGCAATCTCGAGAAGGAACGTTCGTGCACCAGGGTAAGTATACCAAGGACATCTTGAAGAAATTCGATATGGGTGAGGCCAAGCCTCTTCCAACACCCATGTCGACCACGACGGCCCTGGATGCGGACAAGGATGGAGAAGCTATGGACCAGAAGGAGTACCAGAGTATGATTGGGTCGCTGCTGTACCTGACGGCGACACGCCCGGACATCCAGTTCGCGGTGTGTCTTTGCGCACGATTTCAGCCATCGCCGCGCACCTCTCACCGTCAGGCGGTCAAGCGCATTATGAGGTACTTATCCTTCACTCCAAAATTTGGGATTTGGTATTCTGCTTCCTCCACCCTTTCCCTTTGCAGTTATTCCGATGCCGATTTTGCTGGTTGTCGCATTGAGCGCAAGTCCACTTCTGGGACTTGCCAGTTTATTGGTTCTTCTCTTGTTTCGTGGTCTTCTCGCAAGCAGTCTAGTGTCGCCCAGTCTACCACGGAGGCTGAGTATGTTGCTGCGGCTAGCTGCTGTTCCCAGTTACTCTGGATGATGGCCACTTTGCGTGATTTTGGTCTGAGCTTTTCTCGTGTCCCTTTGCTTTGTGACAACACGAGTGCGATTAGCGTTGCTAAGAACCCTGTGATGCACTCGAAGACCAAACACATTGATGTGCGCTTTCATTTTCTGCGAGACCACTATGGGAAGGGTGATATCGACCTCCGCTATGTCGATACTCATCATCAGTTGGCTGATATTTTCACCAAGCCTTTGGACCAATCAACTTTTAACCGGTTGAGAGGTGAGCTTGGTGTGTGTTTCCCCTTTTAGATGGGGGAAACATTTTGGTTTTTGTATTATAAACTAACTTTGTATTTTTCATTTGTTTTCTTCATGCATCTTGGCATATTTACATTCAGAGCTTCATGTATATAATCTTTAGAATGTAACTATGCTCTGTGGAGTATTTGCTCCGATGCTTTATGATGATGTTGTAGCTTATGTTCTTTCTGATCACTGATACATGTTGTGAGCTGAGCTATTTTATGCATGGTGAATTTGCTTAATGAACATAAAACTTGAAAATGTTCACCATTGAGATATGCAACTAGCATGTGTAGAATGTGTTGAAGTCACTTGTGCTTTTCATATATGCTAGGTTGCTATGTCTCTAGTTCTGAGTCATTCACTTGCTTGGTATGGTCATATTCTGCTTTAATTCTGAACCAAGTTAAGTGTATTGGAAAGATCGAGATGGGATTGCTTGTCAGCACATCACAGTTTCGAGATTGTTTCTCATTGCACTTTGAGTTAAACTTGAGCTGTGTAGTGTATGACCGAAACTGTTGCTTTAAGCTTATGATTGCTTCTGCATAGGCTTCGCACAGTTGAAAAGTTAGGCAATGACAAGTTTTTCAACCTCTCGCAATCACATGCTGAAATTTAAACTTGTGTAATTTAACCGCTGCAACTTCGATAAAATCTGAATGGACAAGTCTATGTTTCATTCTATAGCATGATGATTGAACTTTGCTAGGGGTAGTTCACCTTGTATACATGTTAAGCACCTGTTTGACTTCCTGTCTATACATGTTTAGTGCTATTTTGATGGTGAATACATTTTTTGGCTAAAAACTGCTCACCTTGCTCATCTGTTCATATCTAGTATTTGGTGATCAGTTTGAGCCTTTGCTAGCATTATGTGCATTTTATGAGTCATCAGATCAGACCTGTATAGAGCATCTTTGCACTCTCTTACTTATATTCCTGGAGCTGCTAACTTGCATTTTGACTCATATGCATTTTTGCAGGGCAATTTTCTGACAAGGGGGAGAAAATTGAGTGCTTGTGCACATTTCCTTGATGGTGCATTTTCAACTAAGGGAGAGAACATATTGACAAATCATGTGTTCCCTGGGTTGTGTGCACTAGTTGAGGGGGAGTTTGCTAGTTGTGTTGAGCCTTTGCCTCTTTCTTGAGGGACTAGCAGACATTTTCAGCTCTTCAATTGGTATCGCACTCTTTTGGTTTTGAGTTGGTAACAGTTGGTATCGAGCTGCTTCGCTAGTGGTGTTGAGCCTGTTCTACCTCTTCTTGAGGGCTAGCTCTGTTTTGCTTGATTTTCAGTTGATTCTTCAATTGATATCAAGTTTTCTCGCTAGTGGTGTTGAGCCTGTTCTACCTCTTCTTGAGGGCTAGCTTTGCTTTGCTTGGTTGCGTCGAGCCGTTGCCCATGTCTTTGGGAACCAAGCTGTTTTGCTCTTTCCACTTGGCCTTCTTTGGCTTTGCTATGCTTTTGGGTCATTTGGTCGAGTTCTCTTTTTTGCTTCCTTCTTTCTTCTGTTTTTATTATGATTTTTGTTGGTAGTTGACAATGCACTCATCAAGGGGGAGATTGCGGATACATGGGTGTATGCCGAGTCTCTGAGTGATGAGTGATTGTCAACTGGGATGATGTGCATGTTCTTTGGCTTGTGTTGTGCAGGTGTCGAGCACGGATGCAGTGATCAAAGGCAAGGTGAAGGTCAAGTAGAGACGTGCCGTGCCGAGGGACTGAGAGTGGCGAAGGGCGGACGTGAGGCTTGGACTGAGGGACCGGTGGCCTGAGGATCAGCTGTGGTGGCTGACAGCCTAGGACAGCGACGAGCGAAGACTTGCGGTCACGGTGTTGCTCGGGTCGAGGACCTGGGGACACGTGTCGGTGGACGGGGTGCACGGGCGGTGCATCCCATCTACGGCTCGGTTTGGTGGTTGAGCCACAGAAAAAACACCGAGTGGACGGTTTCCAGGTTTGGGCCTCAAAACCTAGGCACTGACGGTTTCCGAGTTTGGCCACAAAACTCGGGCTGAGGACGGTTTCCAGGTTTGGGCCTCAAAACCTGGGTGCTGCGGGTTTGCTGAGTTTGGGCCACAAAACTCAGGCGATGGTCGGCTGGTTTCCCGGTTTGGGCCTCAAAACCGGGGGTTGGCTGTGAAGGCTGGTTTCCCGGTTTGGGCCACAAAACCGGGGGTGCGACGTCCGGGAAAAGGACAAGCAGAGCGGTGGCGGCACGTGGCGGCGATCGGTGAGGTTGCGTCGAGGCAACGCTACTAGTTGTGCTGGCGTGGCCGTCGGATCACCACTTACCATGAGTTGGTCCAGAATAACCCTAGGGTTTAGCTGGTTCGCTCTGTAATTAGTGAGGGGTAGAGTAGGAATTAGAATTAGGATAAGTAGAGGGAGACACCCTCCTCCCATCTTATCTCAGTCATTTGCTCTTTGCTTCTAGGGTTTCCTGCTCTCCCAATCCCATACTGTAGCTAGCTGAGATCCGCAGAGAACCATACCTCTATGTACTGGAGATTTTGAGGAAGTGAGGTCGTAACCTCACTGTTGTAGCGTGTGGTAGCCACACGGTTGCAGATCGATGACTTGATTCGCGTTTTGATTCGCGTTCTTCGTTTCTCCGCGATTTTCCCATCACTCGATCTCCCTCTCTATTGCGTCTTTGCAAAATCCGTTTGAATCAACTTGTTCTTTATAGTGAGGAGATCATTTCCACCGAAGGAATTCATCTAACTCCTCACGAACAAGTAGATCGGGTTGATTTCGCTTTCGTGGCGTTTTTTCGTTCATACTCCTCCCCTTTCGATTTCCCGGTGATTGAATCGATTTGAGAGGATGATTTCTTGGGGATAGTCTCCTAACTACCTCGTGATCATTCTCTCCAAGTTTGGGAACGTGGGATTGAGTTTTGATTCGGATTTGGGAGGATTTGTGAGAGGGGCAACCAAAGTCGCCCTCTCTGTTCATCCGCGAACAGTCCACCACTGGGGGCGCGGATAGTCCGCGTGTCGGGCCTCAGCCTGGTCAGTGGCTGCGCGGCTCGGACACTTTGCTGCTGTTAGACCGGCGGACATTCTGTCGTAGTCGATCACGGACAGTCCGCGAGTCGACCAGGGGACTTCAGCAGCTGTGCAGTTTTGCACTTTCAGCCGGCGGACAGTCCGCCACCTGCTCGCGGACAGTCCGCAGTAAGGCTGGACAGTCCGGGACCGTACCGGCGGACAGTCCGGGATCCTGCTGAAGGTTGCATTTTAGTGCGTTTGCTCTCCCGGCTTCTTCGCTTGGTTTCCGGACTTCTCGTTTGGCCCTAGAGTTGATTAAGGAACCTCTCTAGGTATCTTTGCTACTTGTTAGCATAGGTATTTGGGGATCTCTCGACGTAGCCGTCTATCTACGCTTGGGACTTGGTTTCTGAGGGTCGAACTTGTGCCGGTGCCTTTGGCGTGTGGTTCGTTCTTGCTTTGTGGTGCCTCGCTGTGATCCTAGTGATCATCCACCCTCTTCCAAGGGTCATGGGCATCACGGTTTTCGATCGAAGCTTTCGAGGTTGATTTTGGGAACAAAAGGCCAAAGTTTTGAGAGAAATATTTGTGCTCCCATTCACCCCCCCCCCCCTCTGGTCGTCTTGCTATTGCATTCTCGGTCCTTCAAATTCGACGGCTCCCAAAAGGAGCAAGTCAATGATGAGCTTGTAGGTAATGACATGCCTCCATCCGAAGCTATCAAGAAGCTTGCAACTGGTGATGTGAGGCCCGTTGAAATTCAAGATGATGAATATGATCCATCGTACACTCCACAAGATTCTCATGTCCATCATGTGCATCCAAATGCGCATGATGAAGCTTCCGCAACTCCGAATGGTGGTAGTGTGAGTGATGTTCAAGTGATACATCAAGTTGATGATCAAACACAAGCTCAACATGAAGACCGACGAGATGATGGTGACATCCACACATATGACGAAGATGGACCCATCCAAAGGAGATCACTTGTGCCACATCCAAGAGTTCATCATACAGTTCAACGGGATCATCCCGTTGACAACATATTGGGGAGCATACGACGTGGGGTAACGACACGATCTCGTTTAGCAAGTTTTTGTGAACATTACTTGTTTGTCGCCTCTTTGGAACCTCTTAGGGTGGAAGAAGCACTTGATGATCCGGACTGGGTGATGGCTATGCAAGAAGAGCTGAACAACTTCACCAGGAATGAAGTCTGGTCCTTGGTGGAAAGGCCCAAGCAAAATGTGATAGGAACCAAATGGGTCTTCCGCAACAAACAAGACGAGCATGGCGTGGTAACAAGGAACAAAGCACGGTTGGTGGCTCAAGGTTTCACTCAAATCGAAGGTTTGGATTTTGGGGAAACTTATGCAACCGTAGCTAGGCTTGAGTCAATTCGCATATTACTTGCCTTTGCTACTCACCATGATTTCAAGCTATACCAAATGGATGTGAAAAGTGCATTCCTCAACGGCCCCCTCTTCGAACTGGTATACGTGGAGCAACCACCGTATTTTGAAGATCCCAAGTTTCCCAACCACGTCTACAAGCTCGATAAGGCACTCTATGGGCTCAAGCAAGCCCCTAGAGCTTGGTATGATTGCCTTAAGGATTTCCTACTCAAAAAGGGTTTTGAGATAGGAAAGGCCGACGCTATTTATTTACTCGCAGTCAATAATGATATCTTTATGTGCCAAATATATGTCGATGACATAATATTTGGTAGTACTAATGTGACTTTTTGTGAGGAATTTAGTAGGATCATGACCAAAAGGTTCGAGATGTCTATGATGGGTGAGTTGAAGTATTTCCTTGGATTCCAAATCAAGCAACTCGAGGATGGCACGTTCATCAGTCAAACCAAGTATACAAGAGACATGCTAAAGAAGTTTGAGATGGACAAGGCCAAACCCATCAAGACCCCCATGCCTACCAATGGACATCTTGATCTAAATGAGGATGGTAAGTCAGTGGACCAAAAGGTATATCGCTCCATGATTGGTTCATTGCTTTACCTTTGTGCATCTAGGCCTGATATTATGCTTAGTGTGTGCATGTGTGCAAGATTTCAAGCTAATCCGAAAGAATGTCATATTATGGCCGTTAAGAGAATTTTTCGATACTTAGTGCACACTCCTAATCTTGGCTTGTGGTATCCCAAGGGCTCCACTTTTGATCTACTTGGCTATTCCGATTCGGACTATGCCGGTTGCAAAGTAGATCGAAAGAGCACTACCGGGACTTGCCAATTTATTGGAAGGTCTTTGGTGTCATGGAGTTCCAAGAAACAAAATAGTGTTGCCCTATCCACCGCCGAAGCCAAGTATGTGGCGGTCGGCGCATGCTGTGCTCAACTACTTTGGATGAAGCAAACACTAAAAGATTTCGGATGTGAGGAAAAAAAGATCCCACTTTTATGTGACAATGAGAGTGCTATCAAGCTAGCAAACAATCCCGTAAACCATTCTCGCACAAAACACATTGACATCCGACACCATTTCTTAAGAGACCACGAAGCCAAAGGAGATATCTCAATACGCCATGTGAGCACCGAAAAACAATTAGCCGATATCTTCACAAAGCCTTTAGATGAGTCAAGATTTTGTGCTTTGAGGAGTGAACTAAATATCATTGATTCTCGTAACGTGGCTTGATGTCTTGCACATATTTGTTTTCACCTAGAGACCTAGACAAAAGTTTTGCCAAATATTGTGTGTGATTTCAAAATCTATTTTGCATGCCTCACTTGTGTCCATAGTTATGTACTGCTTGTATGAAATCTGGACATAATTGAAGTTTGTGTAGTATACCACACAAGGTTCTCCTAGAATAGCTCTCTGTCCGTTCTGGAAGTGAACGGTCGGTAGTACCGACCGTCGGTAGTACCGACCCCTATGGGCGGTAGTACCGACCGGGTTTGACCCGGATATAAAAGGTCAAGGTGAAAATTTCTTCAACCCTATCCGGTCAGTCGTTTTTCACCGCGCCACCGCCCTCTTCAGCCCGTGCTTCCCAACCGCCCTTCGTCCTCTCTCCTCGATCTCCCTCCTCCTCCACTCAAATCTAAATCCGTCCGGTGGGAAGGTGCCTTGGTGCAAGGAGATCGTCTTGGTGGTGTTCGTGAAGGCCGGAAGTTCTTCCTCCATCGGATTTCGGCCTCTTCTCCTCGAGTAGCAAGGTACTAGGGTGTTCATGCCCGATCTCTCAATGTACCTTGTTCTAGGTCGATTCCTTTGGTAGGATTGTTCTCTTTAGTGTGTAGATGCTTCTAGGATGTATGGTTTGCAAGTTTATGGGCGATTTGTGTGATTGGATCGTAGTAAACCGCACGCTGCAGTGCGGTCGGTAGTACTGACCACTACGGTCGGTAGTACCGACCACGCGCAGTGAGCAGTTTTCTTCCCCGATTTTGATCGTCGTCTTTGCTACATCCTTTAAAAGTAGTCTTGCTATCACCTATGTCTCATATCCGTCTATGTAATCTTTTTATGGATGTCGCATAGTCGGAGGACCTCTCGTGATGCTCGACAGGCTAGAGATGAGGAAGAGGAAGAATATGTTGCTTTGGAGCAAGGTGGTGTGTAGCAAGGAGAGCCGCAGCGACGCAATCCCGGGCGTCATGCTCGTCCTGGTGGGAGCAGTGAGGATCTCACTCGACAGGTTCGTGGACGTTCATCCATGGGCCGTCGGAGTGTCGGCAGTGACAGGGGTGGTGGCAGTGGACTTGCTGGTGGCAGTGGTCATGTGCCTCCTCCACCTCCACCGCCTCCTGTCAATGGTCCTCCCGGGCGTCTGCACAGTGTCATTATGGGAGGAGTGGCTCTGGGGGTTGGACCTGAGCGGGAGGGTCGTTACATCGATCCTCGTGTTGGTCCTCCGTCTCCTCCAACATCCGGTCTGCTTCTCATCAACCGGGTGTTCCACATGCATGGTGAGGTCGGTGCTCTGATGTCGACCCCCGCTTATCCTGGTAATGTCATGGATTATTCTAACAGGAAGCGGGCTAATCTGTTGAGAACCCAGAGATTGGAGAACCCCTACCTTCTTATCAGGGACGACTCAGTGGACAGACGTTTTTGGTCCCGCTTTCAGCAGGACTACTACGTGTCTGTCTGTTGGAAGGGGGTTTGTGCTAAGGGGCATCCTCCTCTCTTTGAGCACAAGCGGCTGGCAATCCGCTCTTTGACAGACAAGGATTCAGAAGAGATTGATGCTCTAGTGTAGAGGCTTGAGGACTGGAGGATACTGGGGCTGATATCTGGTGAGCGCAACTATAATCAGGAGATCATATGTCAGTTCTGGTCCACTCTCTTCATTGATCAGCCTACGCAGGTGCTGCATTGGATGACCCAGGGGGTCCACTACAGGTGTGACTTTGTCAGCTTTGCCAGGTTGTTGGGGTTCAACAGTGAAGACAGAAATGCTCCCAGGCTGTCTGAGATGTATGGTGGGGGAATGTACCCTCAGGATTTGCAGAGTTCTGGGATTTATATGCATGGCAAGGTGGCAAACTTTCAGGTTAATGGGCTGAAGCCAGCATACTTTGTTCTGAACAACCTGATGCGCCTTACCTTGGACCCCAAGAGTGGAGACAACACTAATCTAAGGAATGATGCTCCAAAGGTCCTTGTCCGGTTTGCTTTGCTAGATGGGCGATTCAACATCTCTCATTTCTTATGGCGGAAGATCTCTGATGTTTACAATGACCCGACCTAATGCATATTATTGAGCATGTGGTTGGAGCCACTTTTGAGTATGACAGGAGCCTAAAGGAGTACAGTGTCCGTCAGTTCTCCTCGACGGGCAAGGACAAGGCTGATGAAGGTGGTGAGGTTCCTGCAGCAGCAGCAGCTCCTAGCGAGGCTCATGGCCAGGAGCAGGCTCGTGGGGAGGTGCCTCCTGCTGTCGCTCCTCCTCCGCGTCGTGAGAGGCGTAGGAGTGGTGGTGTTCGCTACGCTCTCGGCAAATTCTTCCAGTGGTTTTGCTACAAGTCCGAGCGTGACGAGCGGCATCAGCAGGAGGTGCGTGAGCACCATTGTCTTCCTCTGCGGTCTCCGCTCCGACCCTTCCCAGACCCCTTCGTCGAGTATGATGCTCAGCCCAGACGCGATGATGATGATGATGACGATGGCGACGGTGACCAGCAGCAGCAGCAGGGTGGTGATGAGGCCAGGATCTTCTCCTCCGACATGTATCAGCCTCTTCAGCTCCCGCCCTCGTACCAGCCTCCTCCCTACTACCCTGACTATGGTGCGGGTCCGTCCTTTCCTAGCGGATCCACATCATATCAAGGTGGTGGTGGTGGCTCCTACATGGGCTTTGCTGCCCCCGACGCCGATCCAGCTGGGAGTGGTGGCTTCCGCGACCCTTCTCCTCTGTCAGATCCTTCTACCGCTCCTTCGTCGTCGTTCCCAGGTGGTGATGTTGGTGCTAGTGCTTACTCCTCTCTCTTTGGTGGCTATGATGGTTCCTCAGGTGGCTACTATTAGATCCTTTGCTTATCGTGGCCTACCCTTTTTGGCATTTGATGTCAAAGGGGGAGTGTTAGGCCTTTTATCTTGATGTAATAGTTAGTTCGTAAGAGAGAGTTAAACTATGAGAACTAAGTGTGGTATTGCTACTTTAAATTTGTGATGTGATGAGGATGTAAAATATTTGAGCTTAATGTTATATTCATGTATGGTTCATCCTCTCTATTTCTGCTCATGTCATGGTTGGTGATTGTTGTTTTCGATATGGCTATGTGATTTGAGTCCTTTTCTTTCTTCCATAGCCATTTGCTTTTCTCTTATTACATTGTTATGTGGATCGCCATGTCATCTTGTTTATGCATCACAAATTGTTATATATGATGTTGTCACACACTTAGGCACCCCACGGATTGCAAAATTTAGGGGGAGCTCTTTTTCTTATGTATGCAACCTTGCTTAACGTCAAGGTTTGAAATTCTTATCCAAAAGCATACACTAAGGGGGAGCTCGAACTAAATTTTGGAATTCAAAAGCTTCAATTCTTTCTATCCTTATTGTAAGCCTAAGTTGGTTGTCATCAATTACCAAAAAGGGGAGTTTGAAAGTGCATTTGCCCACAATGTGGGTTTTGGCTAATTAATGACAACCAAATTAGGAACTAATGGTTTTATAAAAGCATGTATGCAGGTGATAGTTCCTAGAAAGATTTGAAATGTTGAAATCTCGTGAACAAAGCACGTTGGATACATTTGGACATAAAGATACCTAGCTCAAGTGGTGGTTTAGAAGTTTGATTTTAAACTTGAGTTATAGGTAAGCCGGACTATCAAGAGGGTCACAAATTAGGTTGGCTAGATGTGGAGAAAAGTGCTCAAATCGACTAACTAAAGTTTGCTTGAGAGACACCGCACAATCACGAACACATAGAGGTATTCCTGTGTGGTCGGTAGTACCGACCATGGGGGTCGGTAGTACCGACCATGGCTGCTCTGCGCAATGCTCTCTGGATAGAGTTCATTTTGAACTGGCGGTAGTACCGCCATATGGTCGGTAGTACCGCCCACCCAGACCATTTTAACACCTTCTCTGTATAGACTAAAAAATGACTTGGCGGTAGTACCGCCATAGAGTCGGTACTACCGACCCTCGGTGGTACCGACCCTTGTCGGTAGGAAGGTGTTTTTGCAGACCTCTCTGTTCGCGCTCAAAATGGCTTGGCGGTAGTACCGCCATATAGTCGGTACTACCGACCCTCGGTGGTACCGACCCAAGCCGGTAGTAACCGAGGGACCAAGTCTCATTCTATGGAGCTCTCTGTTAGCGGCCGATTTGGCCTGGCGGTAGTACCGCCATAAGGCCGGTACTACCGACCCTCGGTGGTACCGACCTGAGGCCGGTAGCTGGTTTTAGGTCAGATCCAGATCTGTGCAACGGTTAGTGACTGGTCGGTACTACCGACCATGGGTTGTCGGTACTACCGACCAGCCTTAGGACCGAGGGACTATACACAGCCCTTCTCTTCTCGTTTGACCGGGACCCACTTATTCCATTCATTCATTGCGACCTACCAGCTGACAAAACACTCTCCAAGCATTGACTCCTCCCCTCTCTCCCCCCCTTTGCTCCTAGATTCACTTACTTGCAAGATTTGAGCTAGGGAAGTGAGATTAGAGAGTGGGAAGCTTCGATATACGACTTGAGCACTTGGTTTCCATGTAGCCGGCTTGATTTGTGTCTATTACTCTTGAGCTCTTTGAGCTCTAGCCGGTTAGGTGTTCTTCGTGGTAGCCCGTGTTGATTAATTTGTGAGGGCTCCCCGAAGTGTTTGTATTTCCCCTGTGATTTCTAGTGGAGAAATTCTCGTAGCCTTTGTGGTTGCTTGAGTGAGGCAAGGAGGTGAAATAGACTCCGACCTTTGTGGTCACCTCAACAACGAGGACGTAGGCACTCCTTAGTGGATTGGCCGAACCTCGGGATAAATCGCTGTGTCTCGTGTGCTTGTTGTTGTCTCTACTTTGTATATTACTTGTGTTCTTCCTCTCCCTATCTCTTTCTTAGGTTGAGAAGGCTCGATCCACACCGTGGAAAGCAACCAAGGCTTGGTAAGGCTAGATTCGCTGTTTGTCATACTTAGGGAAGTGGTGTACATACTTGTATTACATTCATAGCTCACTTACATTGGATTTGTAGTTCCACTTAGGATCCCGGTAGTGCCGTTTGTTTGTGTCGGTAGTACCGGTGTGTCACACCCGGTAGTACCTACCCAAACAAACCGGCAACACCGGTTGTTGTCTAACTACAATTTTTAGTTTGTGAAGTTTCAGATTGTCAAAAATCACCTATTGACTCCCCTCTAGGCTGATTTGATCCTTTCAGTTGGGTCATACAAAAAAACAGGCAGTGATATGTCTTGTTAGGTCATGACCCGACATTAGAATATCACTGTTGGTTCTTATCTCCAACAGGCAGTGTCAGTGCGTGGTTCGAGCTGGTAGTGATGAACTGATGATAGTTCATACTAGTGCGTTGCAAGCTATATCGTAGCATGTACGGATAGATCCGGATGTTTAAATATCCGAAAGATCCAATATCCATATCTATTTTAGCATCAACATGAATATTCATATTTGTATCCAATTTTAATATGGATATTCGATGGATGTATTTAGATCCATTTTTATTATTTTCTTACAGATTCAAGATCCGTGTTCAATCAAAATGTGAAATATTCAACATTATTTGAACGTTTAATTTTAATCCCCAAGCTGGTTTTGAGTGGTTTTCATATGGCCCTAGGGTCAAAATCGAATGACTTTGATAGTTGACATGCTAAAATTAGATGTTTTTGCAGTCGGAGGTCAATGTTAGACAAAGGCAAGAGCTAAGGGGCTAAAAATGTACTTAACTTTAATTCTAATCCAAAAGATCCATAACTGCAGATAACAAATACTACCACATAATCAACTTTCTTGGCAAGCGTTGTTAAATTGAAAAATGCTTCGGGCCATGCAAAAATGGTTGTAATATCCATACATAGCCAGACACATTAGTCAGTTTGCACAAGCAAACAAACAAATTGGTGCATAGGGACTAGGGATTATGGAGTGGAGGGGTTGCAACGGCATATAGGCTCATGGTCATGGGGAGCCCTACCCAGTCGGGCTTAAATGGGCTGTGGATGTGAAATTAAACCGTCGGCCACATCCCACAGAAGAAAATGGGCTATGTCCATCCTAGTCCATCTCCATTCGGTCGCTGTTTCTCGATGCGTCTGTTTTTTTTTTTTTTTTTTTTTTTTTTGAAACTGGGTCAAACTTCATTACTCAGCTGCTAACGATTCGTTAGCAGCTATAACAGCGATATTGTTTGGTACACTGGGAGACATAATCTCCTCACCCACATTACACCAATGACCCAAAGCAGCCAGCTCATGAGCGGCTCTATTACAATCTCTACTCACATGCAAAATATTAAACGATATAAAAATCAGACTCAGAAGCTCTTTGATCTCCTCAATCAGGCTACCAACTGCTGTTCCATCGAACTGAGATGATCTGATAGCATTCCTCACTTCAATAGAATCTGTTTCGATGATGATCTGTCCAATCCCCATATCTATTGCCACCTGCAGCCCCTGAAGGCAAGCCACCAGCTCAGCTTGAAATGCTCCCAAAAGATAGCTGATCTTTCCCCTTCCTGCATTCACCAAGTCACCTGCTGAGTCCCTCAAAAGGAATCCCCAACTCCCTGGCTTTGTTTCAGAAAGGAACGAAGCATCACAATTCATCTTGATAATTCCCTCCAGCGGCTTGCGCCATTTCTGCTTTTCTTTGCTGAACACCCCATCATTCTCATGAGCGTACAATTCCACGCATTTAGCTAGCACTTCCGGACTTCTTCGCTTTCCTTCTTCTCTAATCAGATTTCTCTCACTCCAAATAAACCACAGCCCAATTACCATCAACACCTTCTTTCTCTCACTAAACTTCAATAAGACCTCCACGACCCGCTGTGCATTCGGTATTGAAGCCAGCTTGGTTCGCTCCTGATCCAAGCCCAGAAGCCGCCAGAGTTTCTTTGCCAGGCCACACTTGAAAAACAAGTGACCCCCATCTTCTCCCTTGTGAGCACAAACCTGGCATCTGTCAATGATCTCCATTCCTCGCCGAGCAAGATTTCCACATAAGGGGTGGCTATTATGCGCCATGCGCCAAACAAAGTGCTTGATCTTGTTGGGGCATTTGAGTTTCCAAATCTCCTTCTAGAATCCCACATCATTTCGTCTGCTACTGCCTTGTTGTGCATCCATAGCATGTTTCTGTGCAGCTAGCTCCTTTCCTACTTTATATGCGCTTTTGACACTAAAATTACCATGTTTGTCATAGTGCCATGCAAGAACATTAGCACGACCCTGATGGACAGGAAGCGCCAATATCAGTTCAGCATCTTCCTCCCAAAAACAATCTCTAGCCAGTACTTCATCCCAATCGCCTGTATATGGGTCAAGTAGCTCATCTACCTCTGTCAACAAAAGAGTACCCCTTGGAGTGAACGGCAACCGAGTACCATCTCTAGGAATCCAAGGATCGCTCCATATGCGAAGTCCAGCGCCATCCCCAACTCTCCAAATCATTCCTCCTTTAACAATTTGTAACCCCCTGAGAAATGCTTCTCCATGAATATGACATGCCACTCTTCGGCTTAGCACTCTCGCACACAATGAATCTGGGTTCTGCCACAACCGCCAGATTTGCTTCGCCAACATTGCGAGATTAAATAAATGAATATCTCTAAAACCGAGCCCCCCTTCATCTTTCGGTTTTTGCATCTGCTCCCTACTCATCCAGTGGATCTTATGTTTCCCTTCTTGATTGTTCCACCAAAATCGACAAATCATTGCACCAATTTGATCACAAAGAGTCTTAGATATATCAAAGCAGCCCATATATAGCGAAAGTTGGGATCGCTTGTGCTACTGCCTTTATCAATATCTCTTTACCAGCCCAAGATAGGAATTTCTCATTCCATCCTTGCATCCGCTTCCAAATACGATCCTTCAAATATGCAAACGTGCTGGTTTTTGACTTTCCCACGCGTACAGGCAGCCCCAAATATTTCTCATTCATGGTGCACTTTGTTACCTGCAAGATATCACACACGACTTTTCTGTCCCTTGCTTGGGTATTTTTGCTAAACATAATCGCTGACTTCGCCTTGTTTATGACCTGCCCCGAGCATGTCTCATATAATTGGAGTATTGACTGCAAGTGCGAGCAGTCCCCCTCATTCGCACGAACTAAGATCAAAGAATCGTCGGCGAAAAGCAGGTGGGAGGTGCTAGGCGCACTATGACAGACCTTGACTCCTGCAATTAGTCTGTCCTCCTCTCCTTTCTTCAAAAGGGCTGAGAAAGCCTCAGCACATAATAAAAAGAGATATGGAGACAGCGGATCCCCCTGTCTCAACCCCGTTTGTGGACAGAAACTCTCCGAAAGATCCCCATTCACTTTCACCTGATACTTCACAGTTGTGACACACTCCATAATTAAATCAATCCACTTCTCATGAAACCCCAGTCTTCTCATCATCTTCTCCACAAAATTCCACTCGACCCTATCATATGCTTTGCTCATGTCCAACTTAATAGCGGCATACCCCGTCTTACCCTCTCTCTTATTCAACAGGTAGTGTGTCACCTCATAGGCAACAAGAATATTATCTGAAATTAATCTCCCCGGAACAAATGCACTCTGGTTGGGGGTAATTACCTCAGGCAATATCTGTCTCGGTCTCCTTGATAACACCTTAGACACCACTTTATATATAACGTTACAAAGACTAATTGGCCTGAGCTTAGTTACCTTTGTTGGCTTATTGACTTTTGGAATTAGCGAGATGATCGTATCATTCCAACCTTGCGGCAATGGTCCACCTTGCAGCACCTCCAAAACTTCCTTTGACACCCGATCACCGATGACATCCCAGTAGGACTTGAAGAAAACCGCAGACATACCATCAGGGCATGGGGCTTTTAGATCGCCAATATCATCCAAGGCACTTTTAATCTCCTCTATTGAGAACTCAGCCGTTAGGATGGAGTTCATCGCCGGAGTCACCACCGCAGCGAGGAGCTGCTGCACAGCCACACTACCATCCTCCTCTCCCATCGACCTGAAAATCTGGTAAAAATAGTTAGAGATAAACTCTTTTTTCTCCCCTTCTTCCTTCACCCAACTTCCATCATCACGTTGCATATCCCCAATTCTATTCCTCCTTCTCCTTGCCAAACACGCATTATGAAAGTATGTCGTGTTACGATCTCCGAACTTCAACCAATTAACATGAGCACGTTGCTTCCAATAAAGATCTACTTGCTCTTCTAACTTATCCACTTTAAAACTCCACACTGCTTCTCTACTCACCGACACATCACTAATAGGATCTCTTCTCCAATTCTCTAATTCTTTTTTGGCCTTCTTTAGTCTAATCTCCAGATCTCCTAACACATTCCTGCTCCACTCCCTCAGACTGGTCGCCACACCCTGGATTCTATCCTTCAGCGCCCTACCATCATGAGCGTCCGAACCCCACGCCTCCTCAACCACCGATCTACACCCATCTTCCTTCACCCATGCTGCTTCGAATTTAAACCCACCACCACCACCACCTCTCTGTTGTACCAGCTCCGTCTGCACAACTACAGGCCTGTGGTCAGAATGGTAAGGATCTCCATTCTTAACATGCACAAGTGGGAACAGCATGCGCCAATTAACATTTGCCACTGCACGATCCAATCTCTCTCTAATATGTGTACTCCCCTTCGTCTGCTTATTTCTCCATGTGAAAATATCTCCCAAAAAACCCAGATCATCAAGCTCGCACCTTTCAAGAGCTTCCTTAAATCGGTCAAGATAGCATTGCGGCCGCTGAACTCCACCCTCCTTCTCATGATGGAATAAAATCTCATTAAAATCGCCTGCACACAGCCAAGGTAGCTCGCAATCTTGACCCCGCAACCAGTCCATCAGCTCCCAAGTTTTATATTTCAACTCAGTTTGAGATTCTCCATAAACACCCGTAAATCTCCATTTGACACCACCTGTCTCCGAGACCTCCATATCAATGTGATTCTTCGATTTGCTCCTCAAAATCACATCAATCCCACTCCTCCACAACACTGCAATTCCCCCTCCTTTTCCTACACAATCCACCACCTCCAAATTTGGCATCCCCAACTTTTTCTTGAAAACTAGCATCCTCTTCTCGTCACTTTTGGTTTCTGACAGGAAGAGAACGTCTGGTCCTTCGGCTTTATGGCACCGAAGGAGACCACGAACTGCCGGGGCGTTTCCCAACCCCCGACAGTTCCACGCCATAAGCTTCATTTGTTCTCGCAGGACCGGTCCGCCGGCCCCGCTTCTTTCTCGGAATCATTCAGTCTCCCTCCGAATTTGCCAACCTTCGCCACTCGATCTTGCTCATCCACCTCCATATCCACCACATCCCTCTGTTTTTTACCGGTCTGCACACCAGCAGGTTCATTCGAGTAAGCCCCTTATCCCGGGCAACCCGTTTGAAACCCCTGCCTGTAATTTCTATCTTCTTTTCTTCTCTCATGCCTTTTTTCAGATCATCAACAGTACTCAGCATGGTACTGTTCACCAGACCACGTACCTCCTTATCAGCTTGCATTGCCACCTCCCTCTCCTTTCCCTCACCCCCAGACACAGTTCGCCCATTATTCTCCACCTGAGACGCCTGGAAAGTTAACATCTTCTTTGTTCCACCAGCCGTCGGTCGATCCTTTACGATTTTCTCCGGACTAGTAACTTCTTGTTCTTCCCCAACACTTTTATTCTTCCTCCAACTTTCCCCATCACTGCCTTTGCCACTTCCACTACCTCCGCTCCCAGAAATCATCGAACTCCTACCTTTCGAGGCCCTCCAGGGTAGCTGATAGCGTTGCTCCCCAGAGTATGACCTCGCTCCATCCTCAAACTTCTTTTTCTCACGAATATACCTCAGCGATCTGCTAAACTGCTGCACCTCCCCTTTTTTCAACTGAACCTCACATAAACGATCGGTGTGACCGATTATTCCACAGTTATAGCAAAAATCTGGCAGATACTCGTACACCAAAGGACACCACTTCAGCTTTTCCTATCCATCCACTCCTACGTCCACCATCACTCCACGCATGATCGGCTTTCGGATGTCAAATCTAACCTTGATTCTAAGAAATTGGCCCACTGCCTGATCGTTCTCATCCGCCTCGACCTCCAGCACCTCCCCAATCAATTCACCAATTATCTTGCCTGATCCCTTATTCATCAAACCAAGGGACTATTCAGCACACGCACCCAAATTGGAATAGAATTAAATTCCACTTCATCGATCGTCTTCTCTCCATCAAAATCAGCCACCACAACCAGGTCCTTCCCAAACATCCAAGGACCTTCTTCCACTGCCCTCTTCTTCCCTGATCCCTGCAAGAAAGTGATCAGGAACCTGTTTTCCCCAAGATCCTTACATTCCACGCCTCGCAACGTGCACCAAATTCTCCCCAGGGACGCCCCCAATGCATCAGCCCTAACGGGCTTCTCCGCCAGCACTTTCACCACAGCCTGAGGATCCCTTCGACCCGATGCCCCAGGTTTGGTACCACCGAGTTTGACTCTTTTCATCTCATCCCCAGACAGCTTCAACTTCTCCAGTAAACCCGACACCTCATCCTTCTTCGGATCCATCGCAGCGATGGCGGCGAACTCCGAAAACCCCAACACCCCTGCGATCACGAAGCACGAACAGCTAGCAAATTGGGGCTGGGCTCCAATTGGAGATCGAAACATGGACTCGAAAGGGGAATAGGAAGTGGACACGGCCTCAGATCACAACGTGGGATCTGTGTAGGCACAAAGGAGACAAGGAACCCTAACGATACGCAGGGGCCTAACCTCAAGTCGCCGAGGACAAAGTTGACCGGTTTTAAAGTTTCTCGATGCGTCTGTTTACGTAAGAGTATATTCTATTCAAGATTAACGCAATGTTTATGATCCACGTTGAGTATGATTTAAAGCCAGCAATCATTTACATGGTGATGTAACCTTACTAGCATCCAGACCCGTAGACGGTAGATCAAATAAACCTGAGCATTGGTTATTGCCCCCAAATTCAGATTGTGAAGGGGCACAGCACATCCAGCACGAACATAAACGGAACATCAGTCATCAAATGTCTTTCTATTGCCGTCATACAAGAATTCTCAATCAGGCTAAAGCAGCAGCACGTCATTAGCACTGTACAAATAATCTGCCCCAGATACCTAATGACATATAAAATCACTAGACAACAATGTGCACAATATAATACATGTGAACACTCATCAGAAGCCCGAATTTGGTAGCTTCCATTAATTACCAGTGGCTGCCCGATGTCTGATATACAGCACAATAAATGGGCGGGTGTACTCTTGCGATATCATCCTGTATTCCCGGGTTAGAAGCACTATGGTTATGAACTGCTTGTGATCTTCTGATGATGAGAAGGGGAAAAAAAGAATGATCAGCATTTATCACGAGTAATTTGCATCACAAGTACCATCAAACCCCCTTTTCGGTGGAAACGTGAAAATCCCCTAGAAAAACAGACTTAGATGTTTTCACACAATTTGAAACGAAACACATCCATAGTGAATCTATAGATGTACTTCAACACAAAAGTTGAGCCGCAAACTCAATCTAGAAAAATTCATGTACATAAAAAATGATAAATTTTAGGTGCATATGTACTACAAGACAAAATTCTTGGGAATTTGTCTTCTAGTGCAGATGCACCTGAAATTTGTTTGTATAAAGTTCTACAAAACAAGTTTACATCTCACCTTTTGTGTCGAAGTACGTCTATAGATTCACTATGGATGTGCATCGACTCAATTTTTTTGAGAACTCCTAAGTATGTTTTTCTAGGATGGTTTCATGTTTCCATCAAAGAGGGGGTTCTGCACTGAATATTTTCCTGACTTGCAAACCAAATTCTCAACAAACCCTGACATCCTTGAGCTGCAGCAACCTCCTCAAAACTAGCTGTAACTGTGATGCATATTTACTCATATATATAATCTAAGTACACAACATTTTCCTGCCATGACAGAAAGACAGTTTCAATATTTTTTTTTCTCGGGCTGGAGAGCTGACCATCATTATATTAAGGAGTGAAAGAGATACAAGGTTAAAATTACAAAAACAACAACAACAAAAAACATTTAAAAAAATAAAAGGGGCGAGGAGCCAGAGGTTAACACAGTTTCAATATTGTGTTAGTTGAGAACAAACCCCTTTATTTCTATAAGATACTGCAGATCCTATTGATGATTATTTTTCAGTAACTATCCAGTATCCAGTATCCAGTATGAAAAAATGGATACCGTGATTGTCTAGCTAATAAGATATATTAGTGCAGGTGCAAGTGGAAATGTTTCAACTGGCCACTATCAAATTTTATCGAGAATGAACAATTAAGATGCTAAATAAGAGAAACCAATAAAGCAATGCTTCCTTACAAAACTGAAACAAGGAAATCAACAGAACAACCAACCAAAGTGAAGAGCTTGCCATTCTATTTAACCCAATCTCGGGTACATACAAGAGCCTCGATTGTTTTGATATTTAATGTACTCCATTGCTTATGTATCACATTTACTTCACTGCTTAACGCGGTCTCAAAATTAACAGCAGAAGCTGGAACTGCCAGGACATCACGTGCCATAACTGAAAGGGTTGGAAACTTTGTAGAATTACTCATCCACCAGTTCAGAATATCAAAATCATCCTTCCTTGGGACAAGACCATCTTCAAGGTAGTTGTCAAGTTCTGTCAATTGTTGGTTCCTTGTCTGTGCATTAAGATGCTCATCCCAATCTTCCAATGAATCACTGTCAAATCCATCCAACTCAACATCACGAGCTTCACGAGCTGATGTATCAGCACCCAAGTTATCTGAAAGACCACAATATTCATGGAACAGCTCCCTTATTGTATCATGAATGGCAGATAAATACTTTTCTGCATCGGTACCAAAAGCTCGCTTTAACCGGAACTCGATAAAAGTAATTTTGAATCTGGGGTCAAGAACAACAGGTATAGACAGCCACACATATGAATTTTGCCAATACTCATTGAATGCTTCCTGCATCTCCCAAACCATGTTAGCAAGTTCAGTGTGATCAGTTGATGCTTCTTCTTGCAAAGCTGTTCTAACTTTCCACAGTTCATTGAAGTACATATTTGCTGTGAGGCAAACAGGACCACAAATCACTTCAACAGCATGATAAAAAGCCCTGAGTATCCTGCAAATGGACTCAACAATTTTGTTATCTTCTGCAGACAACAATTCTTCAGAGGGAAAAGCCTTCTTGAAATGCAGAAGAACTTCAAGCCTAAAGTAAATTCTATGCCACCATTTAGCATCTTCCTGTGGGCACTTCAATCCCATATGTGCAACAACTTCTAGAAGTTGCTGACAAGTCAGAGATGAGGACATATGTGCCTGAATAAATTTCTCTAGTATGTTACCAACATGATAAAGCACTGGTTGCCCTTTTGAGACAATGCTGTTAAGCACATCATTCACACAAGCGATATTGTATAGTTCACCTCTAATGGGAAGGCATTTCCTTTGGATGAGCAAGTCCATCAGCTTTGAGGTTCCTTCGTCATTTCTAATTTCACTGCTAGATGTCAAGCTGAAATGCTTCTGATCAAGATTCCAATCTCTTATAGCTTCCTGTATGACATTAAATGGTCCAATATCAGAATCTAGCACACAGGCCTCCTTAAACTGTATCATCCTTTCCAAACTAGTAGGTGAGGACCAAAACACACCAAATTTGATGGTTTTCCTTTGAAGTTTCCAGTCAGAATCAATAAAATGCACTGCCAAACAGAGATACTTCACTGAGGCCCCAGATCCATGAGGAGTCCAAACACTTGCTGACAAGGAAACCCGATGGGACAAGAGTGCAATTCTTTCCTTGAGGTCAGCCTTTTCTTTCTGAAACAAAAGAGTTGAATACTCTTCTATATCAATGCTTGAAGCCATGTTAAATGTGGGGTTTAGGCTCTTTGCAAACCTTCTCATTTCTTCATGCTCGACAATCGACAAGGGATAGCCATGTGAAATAATCATTCTAGTTAACTCTTGATAAGATGCTTCTTGATCAGGTTTCCTGGTTATATCAGTAGCAGTCTGAGTTGACGAGGTATTTTGCTCTGAGGGATTCATATCATCCATTGCTGGTAAAGCTAGAACATGACGTCCCACAAGGCTTGCATCGCCTGAGCTGCCTTTGAGGAACTTACTAGCATATTCAGCAATCTGAACTTTGCCATTTGTCAATGCAGGTGAAAGCTCGTCTTGAAGGCTAGATTTAGAACTCAGTAGACTGGACTGGAACAACACACCTTTCTGATGATTAAGGCTATTTCCACTCCGTGCTGGACAAGTCTGAGTATGCCGGTTCAAATGGCTTCTACCTTTATCTGCACTGAGTCGCTTGTGGCAATGGACACAGTCAGCACCCTGGACTCTCCCTTGAACATAGAATGGTATAAAATCCTTCCAGACCTTTGACCTGAATTTGCTATTCTCACTATGAGTCAACAACTTTATCTCATCAAGTGAATCTGGAAGAATTTGGTCCACCGGCTCTACTTCATTCACCACTACATGTATAATGTATAAAGTTTGAATAGTTCAGTCATAATATGCAAAAAAAAATGAAAGACAATTTTCCATGAAGAAAGCAGGATTTTAGCTTCATACAACATACAGACTAACAAACCACGAAATTTATAAAATAAAGAAAAATGAGAGGCCAATGCGCTGTACATAGTCTATTGTATGCTCCTCTGTTTAACAATGCATCTTTTTAAGTGTTCTAAAAAAGCTTCTTTTTAAGTCAGCCATTGAGACAGATTAAACACGCACTAACCACTTAATATCCTTTACAAAATTAAAGTAGGAGCGCAGAACTAAAAGTAAAAAAAAAAAGTAAGAAAATATTTTATCTTTAAAATGGTAATCATCATGAAATGACAGTCCCATTGTAAAGTCCTAAAAGCTTCCATACTAATTAAGGAACTACCGGACTAGAAGCTTCTACAAAAAATTATAGCATCTGATGATCAATGTAGTGCAGCTTACAAAATACATAATACTCCGTACTACAGAATATCATTATGCAGAGTCCACAGTTGTATTAGCTGTTTAAAATTAAAATTGGCATATCTCTTAAGAACTCATCAATAGCTAAAGCGTACCATACGACAAGTCTGCGTCCTGTTCAAGTGGGCTTGGACAAAACCCATCCTTTGCTCGGCAAATTTTCTGGTGTCGCCACAAATGACTTGTCCCATTGGATTGACCATCAGCACCTCTGCAACTCATGTGAATATGGCAGTAGCGACATTCCGCGCTCTGAATTGCTCCATCTATAATAATGGGCTTGTATTCGTCCCAAACCTTGGACCTCTTCTTTCTCAGTCTGGAGGGGCCATCAGAAGCTGCCCCTACTTTCATGTCATCACTGTCATGCTCGTCCAAGTGATCCATATCTGCAGATAATCCAATATTATTAACTTTCTCAAACAACATTTAATCTAAATTAAACAAAATGACAAACACCATAATAAAAATGCTTAATCGCCATGAGGGAATGTCAAGAGGTTCCACTGAAAGCTGAACTCCACAGAAAACCTCTCAGCATAAAATGCCAGAAGCATTCTGCACAAACAAACAATAAGTGCAGAAACTAACTACTACATGGACAACAAGGTGCCAAACGCAAAGCCGATAGGCATTAACTCCCACCCATCCTTACTATCCTTACTATTTATTAACAAGGACATACTTGCAATCACCACCGCTTCATGCACACAGACAGCTACAACTATAAAGCTAGCACATAGTATTTTCCAAGTCTCCAAGCACCCACTTAATGGCAGAGGACAGAATAAACTCAAGGTAAGGCGAAGTCAATAGCATAGACCACAAAGTAAGGTTTAAAATTGAAGTATAGAACACTGAACACATATAGCCTATAGGGCCTGTTTAGATTCTCGGAATTCATCTGGATTATAGTCAGTTTCCACACCAGTCTGTTTGGCTCCACACAGGAATTATAAATTAAGATTCCAGAGTTTTCCATCCTAGAAGATGAAGGCCCACAACCGATTCAAGGGCTTATATATGGAAATCGATACTTCATCCCTTCCCCATGCCCCTGACTCGCCCCACGCCCTCATCCTGATTCCCGATTGCTGCTCTCAGGGCCATGGCAGGTAGGGTTTCCTAGTGCTGGCCCTTCAATAAGCCCCCTCCATCCTTCACCAGATCTGAGCGAGACATCGGCGTCCTCCCACCATCCTAGAAGCGAGTCCTGCATACGGGCCACCTGCACGACATGCACCGCCACCTCCAGTCTCCGTGTGCAATCCCTCACCCTGGCGCCGATGTGACAGTCCTAGAACCACTTGTGCTCTGTCTCGACCAGGAGCTGCCCCGCGCTGAGGGAGGACGTGCCGCGAGGGGGCAGGCCAGCGGTGCCCCGTGGCAGTTGCAGCAGCAGTGGCGCACGCCCCACTCCGGCACGGCAGCAGGCCGACAGCAGCCCATGCCCAGCTGGTGACACGGAGGCTGCCCATGGAGAGGTCGGTGGAGTCCCCAAGATTTGCTGGCCCGACCAGATTAACCCTCACCCCTCCCTCCTCTTCGTCCAATGGTTTGGGTCGATCTAATACACCAGCATCAGAGAAATGCAAAAGGCCTTGCAATGTTATTCATTCTAGAGACTGCAGCTTATACAGTATCCACTCTTTCAGTTATCGCTCCCTCAAGACTTACCATTTTACTTCCCCTGAGATATGCAAAGTTTTATTCGTTCTTAAAAATACCTCTCCTGTTTCGGTTAATTCCATGTCTGCACTCTTTCACCTGACAGCTGAGTATTGCTTCACCAGTAGTTGGTTAAATCATTCTAGAGAATCCATCACTTCGTTAGTTCTGTTACTTAAAATTAGTAGTAGGAAACTGTGGTTGTACCAAGATGCTACGATTCGTTCCAAGAAACAGCCAAACAAAAAATGGAATTTAATTCTAAGAAAAAGTTTCCATGTCCAACCAAACAAAAAAAAAATGAATTGAGTCAAATTCTAGGTAACCCATTTCTGGTGGAATCTAATTGCTATAATCATCTTTGTTAAAAAAATGCTATAACCATTCAAGGCCCATTCAGCTCCAATACAGATATGCATATCTGTACCTGCCATTGTTGGGGAGGGGGGATGTAGACACAATTAAATTTTGTTTAAAAACATAACAAGGCATGCCATCTAGGTTTCTGTAACACCCTGACTTAATTTTTCCCCAATTTAATAAAAGGAATTAGAAATTAATTAGGTTGGCTAGTTTATTAGAGGAGGAAAATAAAAATTTGTTTAATATTGTCATGTTGCATTCATGCCATTGCATATTTTTATTGTGTGGTGAATGATTTATTAAACCCGAATAGGGCGAATCGAATTTACTCTATTTCAAAATTAAATAAAAAGGTTTACAAAATTTTACAAATTCAAAGTCAAAATTTTATTTTCAAAACGTAGGGAAAATATTTCTAATGCTTACAAAATTTATTTGATTTCAAGCTGATTTGAATTTGGATTTCAAAATGAATTTGGAAAAGGATTGTAAAGTAAAAACAAAAAGGAAAAAGAATTGGCAAAGGGCTCATTCTCTCCCCCTAACCCAAGCCCAACTCGTTTTCCTCTCCCTCTTTTCCCAACCGGCCTACTCGGCGCCTCCTGGCCCAGCACCGAACCCCTCCCTCACCCCAGGCCCGCGCCACTCCCTCCTCCTCCCTTCGGCCCGCTCAACGGACGGCCCACAACGCCGCACCCGCCTCCCCTCACCGCGGCCCGCGCACGGCCTGCCGCCTCCTCCCCGCCCACGCGTGCGCCGTCCTCTTCCTCTCTATCACTGTCGACCCGACCCCACCTGTCGGGCTTATCCCTTTCCCCTCGCGCGCGCCTCCCGCACAGCGCGACTACGCCATCGCCGCTCGCAACGTCCCCCTCCGAACCCTCCGGCCCTGCTCAACTACTTGTAGCGCGCCGCCACACCTCCTCCCCTCTATCTACAAAATCCCCAAGCCGCGACCCTACTCTCTCCTTTTCCTCTTTCACCTGCACGCCGTCGCCATTGCCGAAGCTCGACACGAGCTCGACCGTCCACCGCAGAGCCTACCACCCCTTCCCCTCCGCCCTCCGTCAAGCTCGCGGGGCCGTGCCGCGTCCAGGAGATCTACCCCGAAGCGAATCTGGGCCGGAACATACCTCCCTCGACCTCACCGGAGCACTCAAGCACCGCCGCCGCGACGACCACGCGGTCTGCCGTCTCCGGATCTCCACCGGCGCCAAGAACACCTCCACCGAGACCGCTGTAAGCTCCGCTTCCGATCCCTACCAATCCCGTGTTCTCTACTGGCCTCTAGGCCCTTGCCGTAAGCACCAGCCATGGCGCCACCGCCTTCCGCACGGCCGCCGCCGCGCGTAGCATCACCGGCGCCGCCAGCACCCCCACTCCTCTAGCCGGCGCCGTCCGATCTCCTCTGAATGGCCTAGATTAGATCCCATCGTCGAACCGGTATGAGCCCGATCCACGGGATCGTGAACTCGGTCCACGGTCGCCAGGTCAGCGAGTCCTCGTACCACGCGGCACACCGAGCCAATCGGCAAGCGCCACGTGTCTCCACATCAGCGCCACGCGGTGACCACACGGCCGCGCCCGGCCTGTTTTGCAAAGTAACCCCTTAACTTTTTATTAATGAACCCGCCGTCCGATCTCACTGTTCACTGAGTCTTGCAAATCTTGCGTATAAGCCCCTCTGGTTTTGCGGAAACGAGGCGCAGTCCTCTGCACAGCCGCTTTCCCCGATCTAATCTCAGCCATCCATCCAGCGATCAACGGCTGACACTCGACCATACCCCTTCGCCGATGCCATTTTGCTAAAGAGTCCTCTACCTTTTTCGTAATCAACCCGCGGTCCAGTCGCCATGTGCGCTGAGTCTGCGAATTCTTCCGATCTAACCCCTCATCTTTCGGATAAATGAGGCCCGGTCCAGGTGACTTTTAAATTCAGATTTTATTTATTTAGAATACGAAAATGAGTTCAATCTATTTACAGAACTGCCACTCAGATTCAAACGCTTATAACTTTTGCGTTCTAACTCCGATTCGACCCGTTCAACTTGCGTTAGTTTCATAATTTCGTTCTCTACGCAGTAGATCTATTAGTTTACTGTTTTCATACTGTTTGTTGTACTGTTATTCATTTCGCTTTGTATGTGCCATGTATGTTGATTGGGCCAGAGAGTGCGGAGTTCGAGGACGCTCCAGACCATCCTTGCGACCCAGTTGATTCGACCCAGTCCGAAGGCAAGTGTCCTTGAACATCTTGCACTTACTTTATTTTACTTTTGGTACTAGAGTAGTTAGATCTTGTAAATGCATGCTTGTCATTAATTTGAATCCCATGTTAGGGTTTACTAGAATTTGTATATATTATCCTTGTCGCCTGGTTGGGATGTTTGGGTAGGTGTCTTGCTTAGCCCTGCAGTTATGGTTGGGATGGGAGTTAAAATGTTTATAATCTTGATAAATGAACTATGAAACGAATGTGGACATGGTAATTTTGTAGTAACATGGTTATTAGGAAAATCCGGCAGGATGGACCCGTATTGGTGGTTTTGTGCCGTGGGATTCGGCAGCTGGTTTTGTTTTCTGGTTCTGGGCTCGTGCTAGATATATCCTGCCTGGATCCCTAGGACCCGGTTCTCGAAGCCTGTAACCCGGCTTAACAGCGCAGCCATGAGATCTGGATGGGCTGGACCTGGCTAATTAATTAGTTTCCTCCAAGTTATACTACACGGGGGTTGTATAGTGGCTCAAGAGGGGTCCCTTGGGGTCGTTGACTTATGGACAGGGGAGAAACCTTAGAGTACGTGTAACACAGACTTGGAGGGGCTTTGTAAAGGCCTTGCAGTGCAACCTGCTAAGCACCTTGGCAGTGTTTAGCGTGACGGGATCTGCACGACTCATGGGTAACGATGTGCAACCTCTGCAGAGTGTAAAACTGATATATCAGCCGTGCTCACGGTCACGAGCGGCTTGGACTTCTTCGAGATTAGTTGGTTACTGGTTGGTTTTGGGTTCGGGTCATCCGATGGACTTCAGGTGCAGGTGCCTGATGGACTTCAGGTGTTGGTTGCTCGGTGTGACTCCGAGTGTGGTTTGCTCGGTGCGACTCCGAGTGTTGATACTTTTCTACAGAGTCTGTCTATAACCTAGTAAATAGGTGCATAGGATTAATAGGATTAATAGGGTGTCGCTTTAGGCGCTTGAGTCAAACAAAGTCAGCCTACCTTTGTTATAAGCCTCATAAGCATATATTTCCTACACTTGCGGAGTACATTTCGATGTACTCACCCTTCCTCTTTGTCCCCCTGCTACCCCACCCAGACGCTGGAGACTACACGTTCGAGGAGCAGGAGTATCCAGAAGACGGAGGCTACGACCCTGACGACCTGTACTAGGATGGCGCTACCCCCGGTCGACGTTCCTGTGGAGATGGAGTCCAGATCTTCCGCATCTTCATCAGAGTTTATTTTAGAGTCAGTTTCATGAGAGTCTGTGCTTTTTCTTTCAGACCCGAGGGTCATTTTTGTTATAAAGTTCGATATTATTAATAAAGCATTGTTTTGATATTTACTATGATGTGGATATATGTATGAAAATTGATCCTGGCATACATATATTGTGCTCCAATTTTGTTCTTAAAATTGGGGTGTCACAGTTTCCTAGCAATCAGCGACACCACTAACAGAGCAGGAGCATACAGTTCACAGGATAAGAAGAAAAGGAAAAAAAAGGGGAAGAACAGGATGAACTCACCTCGGCTCCCAACGAATTGCTGCCTTCTCAGTCAGTGATCCCACTGCCGTCAGATCTGCAAAGCAGCAGCACCAATCCACTACTGAGCACCAAGGGATCTGTGAAGAAAAGAATGCAGGCGCGCCACCACACCAGTCAAGGGAAGTCGCAGAACCTGGTGTCAAATCAGGGCAGATTTAAGGATCGAAGCACATGATCCAACAGTGTTATGAGCAGCAAAGGTGGGATCCAGGCAGGGTTAGGTTGGTGCTGGATGGATCTGTGGGTTGCTGGGTGTTGGGGTGAGCTTGCTGGAGCCTGTCCAGTTCATCATCTGGGCTCAAGTGAGCTCTGGAGGGGTTTTTGGCCTCAGGACATAGAGAATATCGTCCATGCAACCACGCATTATGACCCAAATTGTTAGGCCATTTGGCTGTTTGGGATATTTGCAGTTTACAGTGCTTATTTTCTGGAAAATGGTGGCAGCAGCACTTTCAAAGTTTCCATTTTGACAAAAAGAAGGGATGTTCTTGGCAAAACAAACTACACCGGCACCCTATGTTTAAAAAAGGGGCTAAACTCACGAGGAATCAGATCGATACATATTTTCAGATAAAACACCCCTTCAGCAATTGGCTGATATTCAAGTATTCAACTCCATGCAACTCACACTCACACCATTCATAGCAATGCAGCGGAACCTGTTCAAGAAAAATAAAGAAATGCAGATGCCACAATACCAGCGCTGCAACTGAAAGAAAACTACAGTTTCACTCCCTGGAGTTTGTCCTTCAGAGTTCATAGTGAACTATCTTTCACTAAACTTGGCTATTTATCCAAAACAAAATATGAGAGAGAGAGAGAGAGAGAGAGAGAATCCTTTGAACTTGTAACTTATTGCTGATTAAACTTGTGTAAAAAAAATGGATCATATGTACTCTAGACCGGTAGACACCCATAGCCTACAATCCCTACATGCACAATTGTAAAAGAAAGTAAGCGAGACTACCAGCAATGGGGGCTGGGGCCAATTTTCATAGGGATCTCATCTTCATAATAATATAGAAAGAATAGGGATACAATTATCGAGTAAAATGAAAAATCGTTGCCCAACAAAATCCTCACTTAACTACGGAATAAAGTAAAAGGTATGCGGAGCCAAGAAGAAGGTAGGTGGCACCCGGGCGACCCCAGCACGGGTCCCCGCCGCTAGTGACCCCCCGGCGGCCAGGGTGGCGGCGGCGGCGAAATACGAGCTGGGCGCGCAGTACTTCGGCAGGGAAGGGGCTGATGCGGAGGATAAGATGGGAGAGGGGAGCTAGAGGAGGCGCACCTGGATCGACGGACGTCGTTGGAGGAGGCAGTACGGAACGGCGGCGGCGGCGTTGCCTCTCTTCCTGCGGGGAGCCGGGAGCGGACAGCAGCGACCCGACGTGCCCAGGGTAACCCAGTCCGACCCGCCCCAACCCGCATTTGCAGTGAACCCAACCCGGCCCAACCCGGCCCCATTTCCACCCAGTGACCCAGCCCATACAACTCATTTCGACCCAACCCATGCACTGCCACTCGTGTCGTGTTCACTGCGACGCAGCAGCACCTGACGGACGAACTCAACCCAGAGCATTGTGATATGAGAGCAGAGAAGACGGGAAAACCGTATCCTAACTGCGTGGCTAATCTGGGCTTTTTAGACTTTTCGTTCAAACTTAATTAGGAACTCAAACATCTTATTATAGTAGCTGAAGGCAAATCAATCGAGCGAACCCGTATTAGCGGCGAGCGAGAGTATAGGCCTCCTCCAGTCCCAACAGCAAGAAATTAGCATACAAGCAGCAAGCGTTTTGGTTGTGGACTGGAAGAAATCTGAAGGTTCATTCGATTAGTTGTGGACTGGAAGCAAGCAGCTAAGCGTTTTGGTTGTACAAAGCGAACAACTGTTTTGGGGCACAAGTATAGGCCTCCTCCAGTCCCACAGGACAGGAGATTCAGAAAACTGAGAGAAAATCAACTGACAGGTACGAACTGAAATTACCCCTGTGCGGAGAACAAACCAAGAGCTGCGTTTTTGTTGTGAATTGTCATAGATCATTCAGGCTTCAGCCTTCAGGCGATAACTAATGTACTACTAGAACAAACATAATTCAAATCTTAGATGTTCTGTTCTGATTCTGGAAGGTACATCGGGAGTAGCATCTTACGGGATGCACAAGAAATGCAACGAAGCAAAAACAGGTTCCAGGGATCGGAGTAACTATTATTGATTGATTTTTTTCGGGATATCTGAAAATGAAGATGTGGCAAAGAACTATCTCATGTACTTGTGCAATGGTTATATTATGTACAAATGTGCATGTCCCTTTCGCGAAGCCAAAGAACTCAACAGCTGACCTCTCAATTGACGTGGATAACGGCACCTGATCAAAAATAAACAAACAAGCATAAGCCAGGTGGGATTGACTACTGCGTGTAACAAAAAGCATCAAACGAAAACCTGGCAATCAGTGTTCTAAGAAACCATAACAATGCATGTCATTATAACATTTAATTACTCAGTCCTGACAAAAATTGACAGGAAGGACGAACAAGGACTTCATCAGTGTTCTGAGGAACCATAGCAAAGCATCAAATTTTTGAGAAAACTAGCAACATCGTCTTGCAAACCCATTTGTTAGAAAATTTGATTTGCCCAACAGAACATCCTAAACATAAAAATCCCAACAGCATTAGCGTAATGACACCTCCAAATAAAAATAATAATGACACTTCCAAGCAATTTAAGGAGCAAGGACCACGTTTTATGCTTTTTTTAGGGAACTGATCCTTCATATATGTTATTTGCCTATATCATGCTGAAAATGCAATTGCTACATCCAGTAAATGACATGGTTCTGATTTATGAAATTAAAACGTGTTCAGATTTAGAATAAAAATGGGCATGCATAAAAAAAGCCAAAGTCTAGGATATTCTATCTCTTGACATGGATAAGTCCCTCACCTCTCGTCTGACCAAATTCCCACCGATGAAGTCAGAAACTCTTATCTGACGAACTAGCTAGTTGTTCTTCCCAAATCAAAATTCTTACTAGTGTTCTCAAATGCAATTCTAGACAGACAAGCAAATACATATCCAAGTTTCTTTTCGGAACACACAAACTCAGAGCGCATTGTATTGTCAACCAGCAGTATAATAACCAGCTACAGCAGTGTGGTAACCCATATTGGTTCGTCAATCAAGCATACAAACAACACTAATATAGTACCAGCCTACCAGGCAACCCTCAACAGTCAATAGAAATATCAAATATACGGCAGCGAACAACATGTGGACAAATGAGTTTACCTACTCAGTTCGTACGAATACGGTCCGAATCACAAGCTAAGCTGATGATGGTGTAGCGGAGATCTTGTAGCGACTGCGCAAGCCATCGATAGTCCTCTCCACGGACTTTGCCATCTCAGGGACGGTCACCTTGCACACTGGCCACCACCACCAAAGTTGAACACAACATGTTTATTTAGGAGAAACACACGGAACGGAACTGAAATTCAGAGAAATATTTTTCCGTCTGCAAAGTACCACGAGATGTGGATGCCTGCACCTCAGCCACGAACTTCTTATACGAGGTCTGCAAATAACGGAAAGCAACAGAAAATTCAGAATTCAGATCAACAAGCGGTCAATCAATAACAGAGTGATCAGTTACGTCTATGACGAACAGCAATAGCAAACGCAAGGAACGAGATCGAGGGGTACCTTCACCAACTCGGCGTGCGCGGCGATCTTGTCAGCCATCTTCTTCTGCTCCTTGTCCACTTCCTCCGCCAGCTGGAGGCAGCCGTGGGACTGCATCTGAACGAAGGAACGCGGGAGAACATGACACCGGTTACCACATGCACATGATGATGAACTCGACGAAGCAACCCAGAGAGAGAGAGAGCTATGCAGGGAACGGAGACCAGCCACCTTGGCGCGCTTGGAGATGCGGGAGTGGGAGGCCTCGAGGTCCCGGACGTAGTCGCCGTGGAGCACGTCGAGGCGACACTTCAGGGAGTCGAGGTGAGACGCGGCGAGGCTCCTCAGGTCTCCGATGGTGGACGTGGCAGCGGGGGCGGCGAGGGGCGAAGAATTCCTGGTCCCGGGTTTCGCCGGCGGGGACGACGGCGAGAGGCGGAAGGTGAGGTCGGCGGCGGCAGGGGACGGCGTGCGGCACGCGGAAGGCGAGGAGACGCCGGAGAGCAGGGAGACGGGGCTGGGCGTCGCCTTAGGCTTGGCCCTGGACCTGGGCTTCGGCTTCGGCTTCGGCTTGGAGGAGGCTGCGGCGGTGGTAGCTCTCGGCCTCGCCATGGCCGACTGGGCTCTCGTGTGATCCTGTCTCTTCGTGGGTGGAACGCGGAAGCGTGAAGAGTTTGAAATTTGAACGGTGAGGGGATTATGATTTATGAACGCAGCCGGCTACGAGGGCAGATGACGATTGACGAATTTGTGGGCTCAGTTCACGTGGGACCCACGGGTCAGTGAATAGACGCCCTCTTGCCGTCCCCGCAGCGTTTAGACGGTGGCACGGCACATGGACGGAGTCGACTTGTGAGTTTTCTGACGGCGGCACGGCACATGGACAACACATACGGTACAAAAGGCTCACTCGCCGGCAGATGCCAGACGGGACACACGGAGCACGCGCACTGTGGCATATCTGAGTCTCAGATCTGGAGCTAAAACAACTCATTGCAAGTTAGCAGCATTACATGGTGAATATGTATATACATACACTACTAAAACATATAGCCAGAGGCACCGCGGAACTCTCCATGCCTCGGGAGGTTATATTACACATGCTATCTAGCCCTAGATTACACATCTAGCAATCTGAGCACCACAAAACTGGAGCTGCAGCAAGGCGTGCGAGGAGATGAGCCCATGGGCCTCGCCTCGCAACGGTACACAGCTTTTGCCGGATTATACAAGGTACAACGCATGCCCTGACAAGTTGACCTCGCAATCATCATATCTTAAATAAGTACCGCAGGTCTTCCACGGTGAGCCGGGCCGCATGGCCACCGGATTTGTCTTCCCCGAAAGCAGAGTTCACCATGGCTCTCTTTTCCTCCTGTTGAATGCCAGGATCAGGGGGGGTCAGGGTCAGCTGAGCCAAGTGACAGATTTTTACTAAGAACAGTTGTTACTATTAGAGTTGACATACATACATGCTATCAGGATTTTTACTAAGAGCAGTTGTTACTAAGAACAGCTGAGCCAGGATTATACAGTTGTTACTATCCGAACCAAGATCACTTCCCATGGTAATGCAAGTGCTTTGTACTCCCTCCGTTCTATATTATAAGTTGCTTTGACTTTTTTGATACATTCATTTTGCTATGTGTAGATATAGCGTATGTCTACATAGCACAATGGCTGTACCGGAAAGTCAAAGCGACTTATAATTTGGAAGGGAGGCAGTAGTAAACTGGGGTACACTTGTTTGGTTCTCTTTATACTGATCTCAGTTGTGTACTGGCATGCTAGACATGATTCAAGCGCTTATCAGGTTACCATGCACTTCTCTCTGAGAGCCACATCATGCAACCCACTAAACATCTTTTTTTAACAAAAAAGGCAGGAGTTCTACCTTTCAATTGCTAGAGTAAAGAGAGTTCAAAGGATGGTGCAGCTTAATCAGAAGGCCCAATGGGATCTAGTAACAGTTCCCCACTAAACATCTAATGATTGTAGTCATCTTAAAATAACAAATGCTCCAAAAAAAAGTAATCAGGGAAATGGCCTAGAAGCAGGGGAAAAGATGTAGCAACAACAAAACTTTAACCAGTATTATTACCTGCAAAGCTAAAATACGATCTTCAACAGTATCTTTAACGGTCAAGCGTGATACAGTAACAGGCCTAGTCTGCCCAATCCTGTGTGCCCTATCAACTGCCTGGTCCTCAGCATAAGGGTTCCACCAGAGATCAAGGAGAATTACATGGCAAGCAGCAACCATGTTGAGACCAAGATTACCAGCTTTCAGTGACATAATCATAACTCTAACCTGAAGAAAGAGAAAACTTCTGCTTAGTATGTCTGGAAACTGTAAAAGAAACAAAGGCGTTAAAAAACAAACATAACAAATGACCTCTGGGTCAGTGTTAAAATCCTTCACGGCTTTATCTCTTAGATTGAGAGACATCGTTCCATCTAGTCTCCTGTACTGTATAAGATTGGTATTCAGTGAAGTTTCCAGCAAATCCAGCATGCCAGTCCACTGGGAAAAGACGATGGCTTTCACAGGGGCTCCTTCACATCGGTTTGATTCCATTGTATCACTTTCAGTAAGGGGATTCATGTTAATGATTGAATTCAGTATATCAATGGCTGCTTGTATCTTGGATGAGACAAAGCTGCTTTGACTGATTGAAGGTGACTCGTTATCTGCTGATGAACTAGCTCCTGCAGAACTGGATTGGCCAGAAATGCAAATCTTTAAAGATCCTGACGAAAATAACACCTCAAAACCTAATGTTGTACTGCAATTAGGGGCAGGGCACATATTCTCATCGGTCGTTATTCGTTCATGTATACATTGATAGCAGAAAACATGACCACAAATTGTCACAATAGCATCCTCAGATGTGTCCTGCAAAAGGTGTAATTTCATTGCATACATATAAAATAAGCTGAAAGCAAAGCATTTTCATGTGCATGCAGTAGAATGAAAATTTAAATGAAACCAGCTATTTCAAAGAACACACTTACATAAGAAAAAAAACTTCCCTAAATGTGTGCAAACTTGGCCCAACTCCTTTGTGATGTTAGGCCTAGACCCATGAGGCCATGACACCAGAGTTAAGCACCCATGACACCAGATTCAAGCATGGCCAATATTAGAATGTGAATAGCTTAGCATATGATGAGTCATGTATTCTGTATTTATAAAACACTTGTTCGATGAATGGAGAAGGGTTAGGGAGAGGAACAATACCTAGCTAATACCATGTGAGAATAATTGCCTTGAGTTTCCATTCATTGAACAAGTGTTTCATAAATACAGGATACATGACTCTTCATCATATGCTAAGCTATTCACATTCTAGACTATTCACATTCTAATAGCCAAGAATAAAATATGTTTTCACCAGTTCAAGCAATCAGTTTGTTTAATGTTCATGACCAATGACAAAAACTTCTAAAAAATGGAGTTTGATGGAGTAGATTCATAACAATCGGGGTCACCTGAAATTACACTTAAATGAAGCAACAGACCTAAGTTGGATTCTCCAATTGTGTGTACATTAAAAAAAAAGTTTACACCTACAATTATTTCTGCAAAAAAGTAAGCTAAATGTGTGCTGTGCAAAGATATAACAGATCAGCCTCCTTTGCTAACATAATTATCTTTTGCAGTGCACAAGTTAACATTTTTTTAACAATTTACAAAGTACATATTTTAATTAACATAAATGTCTGTTCGAGAAAAAACATAAATGTCTGGATTTTTTAGAAGTTTTAAGGTGTATACATACCCAAATTTTGGAGCTAGTGCAGAAAATCTGCATTTGAAACCACATGGACAAAACTTCTAAAAAAACTCATCCTATGTTGGCGTAATTACATTAGGGACCACATGGACAAAACTTCTACACAACTCCTCCTATGTTGGGATAACTATCTACAAGGGGGAGCTCATCCCTAACAAGTAACAACCCAATGAATCCAACTAATCACACATCCAGCAGTACACATAAGGCTCATATACACCCAAAAAGAACAGAAAAGGAGATAGAAATCAGGTGAATATCAAAATAGTGGCGAGAGATTAGATTGCTTACACTGCATAAGCTACATAGTGCTGACCCCACTTCCAGTTTTGCAAGCAAATCTATCACCACATCCTTAGGAAGTTTCTTTGCCATTTCTATAGAACCATCACCTCCATACTCTGATTGATTGCCCTTCACAAGAATAGGATGATCACAGGCTTGCCGAAGCCGCAGCAACATTAAAAGGATGTTGGCATAGTTTTGTTTGACTGTCCCAGCTGCAGCAAATGCCTGAAATGGGCAGGCAACACATCAGCATCCATACACATCAATTTCAAGATTTCCCATTGCAAAAATGAGATGCAAACATTCAACTACAGATCAAAACTACTATACATCTTTAGATATACAACAATGGATGGAATTGGTATATAAAAGCATGAATTCGTAAGATAATTTAATTTAAATAGAAAAAACAAGGGAAAACCTAGCAATATACAAACCCAAATAATGACAGTAGATTACGACAAAAAAAACAAGATAAAGCAAGTGGAACTTGAAGACATAACTAACCTTAAACTGTTGCCGAGAGCGTTCTTCAAGCGTCAAATAAAAGGACCGCTCCTCTTGTGTGAAATCTACTTTATTCAGATTAATTGTCTTTGGAGGTAAATTTATTATTGGTTTTCCATTAATCAGAGTTTCTACATGAAAAGGCATCATCCAATCATTAATAGAGATTTTAACCAAATGGAAGATAGAATCAACTCAGCCAAGTCTACATGCACAACGAAAAGGATCTATAACATTACAAAACAGAGACAAGTAGAAAAGAAAAGACAACAATGCCCATGCCCAATAAAATAGCAAGCACAGAGCATCTCCAACAACTCCTCAAATGAGGTTGCTATACTTATAAATTTGGTAAAATCATAAAATTCCCTCTCCAACAACTCCTCAAACCAGCTTGCTTTTATTCCAAGTTGCTATCCAGGGGTGCCGCACGAGGATATATACGCGCGCGCATGGACTTGCTATCGCTCGCCGGCTCCCTCTCTCATGCGCAGATGCATGGTCATGGGGCAGTGACGCACATGCATGGTCCTACTTTCTCTCGCGCGCACATGCATGGTCGGGGCAGTGGCGCACATGCATGGTCCTACTTTTTTATATTTACCAAGTTGGAATAGCAAATTGTTGGAGAAAGGACTTTTTTTCCACTTGCCATATTTTTTAGCAACTTGTCAAACCACGAGATTTGACAAGTCAATTTTACCAAGTTGTTGGAGATGCTCTTCCAGGCTACAGTTCTATTGTAATAGTAAAACCACAAGAAACAGACTAATATTCTACTATCTTAAACGAAGCTATCTAAAACTGAAAACATCATGCTCCTATGAAATGTTAACCCCGAACATCGTGTAAGGTTAAATGACGAAATAAATTTCAACAAACCCAACAAACCCCTTCACGTGTCCTGTAGCAATAAGCAGTACTAGTAGAAACAGCATTTAAGTGCCGCACATAGACTAAGTAGCAGACACTAAAAAAATAGAACTGCAAGAAGACGCATTGAATAAAAATACATTTTTATCACCTTTCGTACGACGCAGAAGAACTACCCTTAGCACAGCCTGAAGTTTCTTGTATCCATGAACTGCGTCTCTAGCAATTGGGTGCTTTATCATTGTGCAAAATGAGTTATATGTGGAATACGGATCATATTTCAAGAAACGGAAATAGCTGTACAGATCATCAATTGCATTTTGTATAGGTGTTCCTGATAAGCACCATCTCCGTTTTGCTCTTAGCCCACAACAGGCTCTGGCAACTACAGTTCGGAAGTTTTTTATTGTCTGGGCTTCATCAAGCACAACCCTAAACCACCGCACTCTTGCAATTGGGCCACTGTCAAGCTCAAAGTTCGAGTCCTTAAGTTTCTTCTTCTTTTTCTTAGCCTTGTTTTGCATATTTGCTGGTGGCTTTCTTTTATTGCCAGCAGAAGGATCATCACTGTTCTTTTGATCTGCATCGTCGTCAGCCATCTGTTTAGGTACTTCATTGGCCACTATTGTATATGTAGTGACAACTACATCATATTTTGCCAGCTCACTTGGATCTTTGGTCCTTGCACCACCATGGTAGACTAAAACAGATAATTTAGCACTTTCGCTAACCTTGTCGGCTAATTCATTAGCCCACTGCTTAAGAACACTAGCAGGGCACACTACTAGAGTACCTGCAGCTGGCCTTGTCATGGAACGTGAGGTGGATCCAGATGATGTGGAAGCTTTAGCTTTTTTCTTACGTTCCACTTTGGTTTCAACCATTTTATTCAGAACACTATTTGGTTGATTAACACAAAGTTCAGCACCAGTACCTACAGCTACAGCTGTTGACGATGAACTAGCCCCTTGGTCCTTATTAGGTTCATTGCTAACAATCTGTTCCCCCTCGTCATCTTCATCAAGGTTTAGTGCTTCAGATTTCAAACGATCTGAATCAACAGACATAAATTTCGACTGTTCAGTCCTCTGTTTTTGTATAAGGGCAATAGTAGACACTGTCTTCCCAAGGCCCTGTTACAACACAACTGCTTGACTGTTAGAATAAAAATATTAAAGATCTAAGCTCTTATGAAGAAGTAAGAAAATCAGAAATAACCTGATCATCAGCAAGAATTCCGCCTGCACAATGTGAGCTATTCTCCTTTGAAACCATCCAAGCTAACGCCATTTTCTTCCAAGTATTAAAGGTATGTAATGAACATGATATCCAGCACAAAAGGAATTGACACATAATCAAGAGTTATATACAAGGTTCCATGTACCTGATGCTTAAGCAGAGGTACCGCTAGCACACCCTCGGGCAGATCATCTTCCCTTTTTTCACGGCTAATATGCTGCATAACATATTTTGAAAAGCAATGGCATTCATGAAGTAGAAAATGATGACACTCAGAGTACAACGAAATATAACAAGCAATAGATAAACAAAGTTTATCTAGGTACTTAAATATTTAATTCCTACAGGAAAAATAAATCCTAGTTGAGCGAGAAAAAACAAAAAAAAATATCAATCAGATAACAAAAGTTAAAAAAGCAAATATGCATGCCTCACTTAAAAGTCAGAACAGACACACATGTTTACAAGATAAAATGAAATCCTTCAGAACAGGAAGATCTGTAAATGGCTATGGTATAGTTGCTAATATATTTACCAGATCATCATATCAAAATATATTGCAAGGATAAACTTTCAGGCAGCACTTGGCGTTGCTGCAGATTATGATAAATGGATAGTCTCCAGTTTGCCACAACTGCTTTCAAATATTTATGCATTCAGTCAGCCATGATTTGATAAGCATGTTGCATGTGGACATATTGTTCCATTTCAAATAACAAAGGTGAGTCACACAAGATAAAGAAAGGGAACAATCAACCATCAGAGATCAGACAATCTAATTGGTAATCAATGATCAGATTTTCTAAATTGCATGCCAGATTTTTCAGAACTGCTTTTCTACTAAAAAGTGCCCCTCACACAAAAAAAAGAATAAATAAAGCATGCAAAAAGCCCATTAAATCGTTTTACTAGTGTCACCACATAAAAAGCAACCCTAAAGTAAAATGAAAAGTATTTCTATGAATAATTTATTCAAATTCAACAGGTTGGAAGATGCAAGTTCTTTGATAGTATTTAAACAGCAATCACACATGTCGACTTGATAAACTTAATGTGATTCTCTCTATCCTCGTCGAATAGAATCTGTTTATAGAGTATCCTTGATGAAGTGGGAGACTACCTATTAGATAAACTAAAATATTGCCTACCACCCACTGATTCATCAAGCCAAGCCATCACTGAGGAGAACAATGGTTACATTGTATAGAAACTTCCATCAATTTAAGTTCATGCGGAGAGGAGATTATTAATACAAATGTATTCAGATTGCCACTGAATTCAGCACACCACAGTATTAGCAGAGCAGGAAGCAAGCAACATGTACGCATAAATGATCAAAGATACCTGCAGTGCTTCTTGATATACCGCTCTCTCGTCATAATCTAGGACCCTATTTTCAGGATTAAGGCGACTGCGTGTCTCAAAGCTATTAGCAACTTCACTGTAACTAGAATTGGTTGCTCCAACCATTGAAGGTAGTACCCTATGTGAGCTAGAACCTCCATATACAATAACATCATCTGCCAATATAAAAAGGGATAAGGATTAATCTTACTACAGAAAATGTGCACCATTTTCCAATGTTTCATGTTTGTATAATAATACTATAACCGATCAAATTATATCATGTGATTCTAGAGTACGCACCATCATCATCCACTGTCTGGGTATTATGTGTACTAGAACTTCCGCTTGCCATTATTGAAGATGAAGACTGCAAATTTCCATTGGCAGTATTTGTCCCCATTCTGTTTTCACCGACATTTGGTGACTTTTTAGTGGAGAAAAACGGTGGGAGTTTGCGTGTCTCACTAGCAGCAACTGGATGCATAGATTTTGATGTGTTGCCATTTGAAAAGGATGATGGAAGGACCCTCTTGGTATTGTCATTTGCATCGGCAGTAGAACTGTTGTGCGTTTCCACTATGCTATCAGTTCTAAGGCCCGGTCGCATAGCCATATAAGAATTTGCATCGGGACGAATCCTATCCCCTGAACCAAATGTATAACGGCTTGTCTCAGCACGTCTACCATTAGTAAGGGATGCCGGAAGAATCCTGTATTGACCATTGTTGTTCTCAATAGGCCTTGCCGACGACGGAGCGGGAGCGCTCCTCTGCCAATCTTCATCCTCAAAATTGATTATACGTCTTTCAGCATTTTGATCAAACCTTGTGACTGCAGATGCTGGCAGGGGGTCATCATCGAAAAATGAGTCATCATCACTATCTGAACTCAGGTCAATAATGCCACCGTTTTCATTCATATTGCCAGCTAGCACAAGCACCGTATATGTGTTATCAGGACTTTGTTCTTCTTAGCATGACTAAACCATTCATGAACCAATGGTTTGATTTAGATCTTATCTTAATATAAACAGTACTTCCTTTTTACAGATGATCACCAAGCTAGAGAGAGAGAACGCCACACATCTCACAGTAGCACTCACAGTTATTCGAGTTACCCTCACTGTGGGAGTAACCTGTAGGAAGATCAAACATGTTAGAGCTGACTAATACATAACAAGTAATCACAAATCGGAACAGCAGCAAGTGCATAACAACGGGGAAGCTATCTATGTCATACAAAATAAACAATAATGAAGGAACAGGATCCCTTCCAATCAGCAATATTAACCTAACAGCTCCCCCAACATGTCGGACATAACCATTATATATATAGCCACAGCCCAAGTTTTTTGGAAAAACTGGTGTTAGGGCATCTATTGTTTCCAGCTAATGTGGCATGCACTGGGAGAGCAATCCTAGATCAAAACCTGGATCGGATTGAACGGGCCCATTCAACGATCATAGATCCCACCACAGACGGGCTACCGGACCAAATCTTACATGGCTGAGACCCCTGTGTTCCCCCGACGGGATCAACCAATCTGGCATAAAAGGCACGCTCCCAAACCTATATATGTATAACAAAAATCCCCAACACGCCACAGCCCATAGGCGGCGGGGTGGGGCTCGAGGGCTCACTTGCACGGAATCCCGCAAACTGTTCTAAAAAAAAGATCGAATAACCCATGCCCATCACATAATCGGCAACTAACGGGTCCTACGGTGGCAAACAATGGCGATCTTACACGGCACGGTGCAGAAAAAGAAATGATGAGAACCACGTCGAATCAACCGATGTATTGTTGAATCGACAGGACTGGACTGGGAAGCAGGGTACCAGGCAGCGCAACAATCCACGCACGTGTAAGAGGCGCGTAAAAAGCTTTCGGTTCTCATCGAGAACAAAAACCGACCCCTGGAACCACGAGCGAACCCACCCCCACCTTCACCCATCATCCATGCGGAGCAAGCGGGCTCACCACCGAGAAGGGAAGGGACAGAATCCGCGCCCCGACGGACGGATCTCCGTTCCGCTGGATAGCACAGCGATAGGAGCGACGGCGCGGCGGAGGATCCGGGGGAGAGAGCGCGAGCCGAGAGGGACGGAGCGAGGGAGACCGGCGGCGTTGCGGTCGGGGGACTCAGGCTAGGTTTGGACTTGGCAACTGACTGGCGAGGCGCTGCGGAGGTAGTGGCAGCCGGGCCAGAGAGGGGGCGAACGCCAGTTTCGGTGGTGTCGCGGCGTCGGGTGCGGACGCGGTGCGCGCCCGTGCACGCGCCTGCATCCCCATACCGTTGCCGTTGGGCAAATCTATTTTCCAACTTTTTTGTCTCAGGAAAAATCCAATTCACGCAACACGCAGGGATTGGGAATAATAAAAAAAATGCTTTCGATCACTACAACGGAATGTTCCGGTACCAGATTGTGCCGTTTCGGATCGTTATAAAAGTGAATTAAAGATATTGACATAGAAGGATATGTTAGATTTAAAATAAAATTAGACTATATAAACTATTATAAATAAATATTAGTAGTTTGTGGTGCATGTTGACGTGGGCAATAAAATATTTATATGGTTTGTTGACGTATTACAAAGATGGACAGGTTGTATTTTGAGAGAATTGCTAATGAGGTTTACAATTATAAGAGGTATAGATAGATTAAGATCATGTTCAGATTCACCAACTAACTTCAAAAACTATGGTGAGCTGTTTTTTTACCACACACTTTTTTCAAAATAGCTTTATAGGTAAGACTATTTTTTTCTCCTCTGACAAAGAGATAAGTTGCAATAAACTTAAACAAAATAGCTTTTCACAATTATTTCCCTCATTTCTCTCTCCACCATGTATGAAATTGTAAGTGAAGTTATTTCGTCAAATAATTTTTTTCACAGTTTCATTCATCTAGAAAGTTGTTTAAAAAATTATTTTCTAAAAAAATAGTATGTACCTGAAAATTTTAAACAACTTATAACTTATAAAACGGATATAGTAGTCTATACACCAGCATACAATCTTCTTTTTTCGGGAACACCAAAGAGCTGTATTTCTCTGCGTTAAAAGAAAAGGAACAAGAACCCTTAGAAACACACCAAGCCATCAACACGTCTGTCCAAAAAACAGCACAAAAAACACAAAAATAGAACAGATCATGCCACACAAAGAGAATAGATTATGCAACTTACACAGATTACCGATTACAAAAGACAAACATAACCGGACCAAGCCTAAGTTTTGCTACAGTTTCCTACAACCTCAATTGCAATAGCCAATATAGACAGAAAATAGGCATGAGAGGAAATGAGAAGCTGGTTTTACAATTTTGTTCTACAACTTGCAGCTTTCTGTTCGCAATTTCACTTACACAACACAAAGTGGGCTTACCATCACCACCAGTGTAAAACAAAAATACAGCATCATGTTCAAATTGAAACTCGCAGCACAACTCATGTACAGTTTCAACCATCAAATCCCATGCACAGATCAATTCCTGTGAATGGAACCTATAAGCTTCTATAACCATTTTATTGACCGAAACAGACAAACTGAACCATAGAAATACATTCCTGTAACACATTACTGAACTCAAAATTGAAATGGTTCTGCATTTACATGAAAGAAAAGTGGGAGCATTCCTATGGGGAAAATTCACTACATTAAATCAATGACGAATCTATCAGTTATTAACCAGATACATCTCTACAAGGTAGGGAGAGGAGAATGTACAGATGGGGGTGGTGAGACTGTTACCCTGCTATCTAAAAGCTAAACTCCCCATGATCAGGTAGCGAAGGTGTGAGTCGGAAAAAGAATCCTGTAGACTAAAATCTCCAAAAGGGAGAAACAACCAAATACCATCTTATCTGCCTACAATCCTTTTTTTTACTAGCCTAGGAAAACGTTTGGTCTCGTCTTTAGCCAATGCACCATCTCCTTGTCAAGCGGGGAATTATTCAACACGGCGTCCATCATTGGACTACCAAAGAATCTCGGATCACTCTTGAACACCCATATCCTATCCTTTGGCCATGGTCTCTGTGCCTGCTTTTCCTGTAATCAACCACCAAAACATCATTACCTAACAAGTAAAAGAAGCGCTCACAGGATCAATTAGCAGTCAATAGGCATAAATGTCTTCCACGTAAAAGCATTCCATGTGCATAAAGTTATGAGAAGTAGCAGAAAATGTAGCGGTAGGTAATGGTGTCTGATATATCGGGTCTACAGCACCAAATTGTTTCATGATCCAACTTTTCTAGAACAAAGTAATGAGTGTGCAAAACAGTTAAACTGCCATTACTTATTCTTTTAGAATTTTGCTTTCTCCACATGATTTTAAGATTTTTGCAATCTGGTAACCCCAAGAACTCACAGAATATCACTTACCATGCGCGATAACATGAATCTCACAGTTCTGTTCCCATAAACTCGCTCTTGCGTTGGCTTTGCAGACTTCACATAGAAGGACGACACATCTGGCAATGACATGCAACCTTTTCTAGCTCTTGTCAATCTAGATTCAGGTTCTGAATTCTGGCTATACCAATAGATAAGCTGGGCTAAGCAATAATTTTCTGGGTATGTCTTGTAGTACTCCTGAAAGCCTGGTCCCAGTTTATCAGCATATTTGGGGCCTAAGTCAAGAGGACTGATATGAACTGGTGGAGATTTTACTGTCTTGTAATCCTGCAAGCAGCCATACTTGAGTCAGCTCTAAAAAACAGATGGCAAAACCACAACCATCGTTCTCAGTAAGTAATAAGCTTTCACTTACACGGACTCGGAAGAAACACTTTGTATAAGCATACAAATGAATCAAATCTGCAGCAGCATCATGACGGCACTTGTAAGTGCATGGAAGCGTTCGCAATTCATCACGCAACCTGTACAAAAGGAGGATCAGATTCCACAGACAATTGTAGGGGAGAAGTCATTGCACATACAGGAAATACTGATCAGGTCCCAAACTTACCACAAGAGAGAATTCCGGATGCCTCCCACAATATCTTCAGAGTCTGATGGGTCATGAGCATGGATTTTGGCCTTGAGATCACTAAGTACCTCTTCTTCAACATGAGGTTCCATCGACTGAAGGAGTTCAGCAACTATCGAACTGTCCCCTTTCCAGATGGCAGATACCAGATTTTTCCCAGACAACCGTACCAGAGGAGTAGGAGCATTCTTTGGGTCTCCAAATATGCATCTCATAACATATCTCACCTGAAGAATTGGTAGAGAAGCCAATAAGGATAAGCAATAATACAATATGTATGGTAGCTAGCTATCATCAAACGAGCCCAAGATTGAACATAAATAAATATTCACCTTGTCCAGTGTATGCACTATTTGCTGTAATCTTGAATTTAATACTCCCTCTGCCTGAGAGTAGCGACATAATTAGGTCAAACTCAGGCAAATAAGAAAGGGGGGGAAAACTAGGAGGCCTGACCAAGCCATAAGCTAATTTACCTGAACCTCAGCATCATTCTTCTCAGAATCCATGTTTATTTCTATAAGGAACTGGCGCTTTTCATCCACATTGTGCCTTAAGATCTCATCAGGGAGTTTCTGTCGCTCAAGGTATATAAACCGCACCTTTTACAACAAAAGTTGATATAAGGACCAAGCTAAATTGGTTACAACATCAGAACAGAAACTGCACAAAAGACAGCTATTACAATTACCAGATGAGCCGTGTAAGCAACAAGCCATCCAGGCAAACCAGCAAGCAAACAGGTACCAAGACCAGCTCTACCCAAGTCAATTAAGTCTTGTTGAGAGACAGAGTCTGTTTCGCAAGCCTGTAGCAGCAGGCTATGCCTATCGAGCACACCATGGAATTCCATCAATACCTGATTCACAACGACATCGGTAGATGTGAGCATGTCAGAATCATGCAAATAATCAACAAATATTGGCACTACATGCATTCCTTCCAAACTATCCACCAGCATACTTCCAAAAGTTTACCTTCTCAAAAGCTCCTTCACCAGAAAAATTCAAATAGCTGCCCCGGCATACTTGACTTCCACAGAGGCAGACTGATGCTTCATGTTCTTCTTTGCTCTAGCAAATAAGTATGTAGACATCAGACATTGCAATGTAATACATGATTTCATAAAGGAACCAAAAAATGTGCTCACCTCAGTTACAGAATTGTAATCAAAAGTGATTTCCTCGCCTTCTGCAATTGGTCGAAGTGTGTAAACTCCAATCTGGTATTTACCATCCACTGCTGTCACTCTATTTTTTTTAAAAAAAAAAATCAAGCATAAATAGTGGACATTAGCCTTAGGGAGAGAAAAAAGAGAAAAAAGAAGTCCAATCATTTTGAGACATGCAAACATGGCAGAACATACATCATACATGTATTCAAATTATCAATGGTTGAATATCAATTTAATTAGCATAGAAATGCTCAAATGCATAAGCATAACCAAGGAAACTGAGTACTAGAGTTTGTCAAAGCAACTTGATACATAAATCCCAACTCAGAATAGCACTTGCTCCATCAAATAGAATGAAACTGGATATGCACAAACAGCTACAATATATTGCTCAATGCTCAGTCATACTTTTTTCCAGACCCACAAAATATAATAAACATTATTACGGAATGTCAAGTATCTTGAAAGAGTACATAATAACACAGAAGAATTCCAGAAAAAAGGATTTATTAGAATAACAACAGAGCAGTGCAAATTTGGAAGTAAAACTAAGTGTTACATCTATCGACAATTGTTAACAGACAAGCTTGCATAGCTTTCATGTAAAATTTTGCATCATATCATGCATACAATTTTTTTTTCTCGAATGATGCAGGAGAGCTGTGTGTCGTTTCATTAAGAAGATATAGTACAAAAGGGGGGTTACTCCCTCCAAAAAAACACCCCATACACATCATGCATATAGATCCTGACCAATAATCAAAGAATAATAATATATAACCACAGAAGCAATGAAACAGTTAACATTCATGAGGTAGAAATCTGAAGCTCAAAAGGAGCTTACTTTGCTTCACAATTAGGGTTGCAGGAGTGGCAGATTCTACTGGCGTAGTTGGCCTTGTGCATCGCATCAACAAAAACCAAGTCATATCCATCTCGGTCTCCCTTCCATCATGACAGAAGTAAAAGGTTAATAGGATGAAAGGACCATGAATTGAAATGACACCAGTTACAGGTTAGATGTCATTAAAATCAGAGACTGAACACAACCTTTGGCCTTTCTAACATAATGTTGTAAAACTCAGGAGCTTGATCTTCACTGTTGTTTTGTATATGTCTAATGCCATCTTGCTTTTCATACCATCTCCAAGAAGGGTAAACCTGCAATGTTTATAAATCGACATATTCATCATGGCTATACTACTGCACCTAGATCTAGGCAGAATGGATGAATATTAAAAACTAAGGCATACCTCCCCAAAGAACTCGACAACAAAGTCATCTACACCAAATCCACCTTTTTTGTTGCAAACAACACCAAGACCCTGGAAAAGATGCATCAAACGTGTCAAAAAAGACAAAAGAAATGACCCAGAGTTAATAGGTTGCTGAAGACATACCTTTCTATAAGCAACACAGTTCTGATCAGAGCGATTTCTCATGGTCTTTAGCATCGCCAAGCACATCTTTGAAGTTCGTCTGTCACCACTATCCTCCGCAGACCTTTGGATTTCTTCAATGACAGGCCTAAGGTTGTAAGTCATAGGAGTATTTCCCGAACCAGTGAAATGCCTAACTTGCTTATTCAATGTATTCAGAAGCAACTGCATTGAAAATATTTTGGGTAAGTTAAAAGCTTGAACTGAAAGAGAGAGGAGTGTAACCTAGCACCAATTACCTCCTCAATAAAGATATGTTTGTCGGTAGGTGACAACTCAAGATCAGCAGGCATAATGTCACTCAGTAGATTGTGTGTGTATGGATCTATGCCATATACTTCTTGCTCAAGAATTTCATCCCCTGCTACTTTGCGGGGTTGATAATCCTTAACCTCTGGAAGCTCCAAGTTTTCGGTGCCATTCTTCTGTGACAGCAACTTCTCAGAATAGTCATCGGGTAAAGCAACTCTCATTTTTCGTTGTACTTCCTCCACATCTGCTACAATAAGGTACTCCTCAATAACTTCATACTTCCTAGTAACTGGAGGAACAAGGCTGGCCTTTGTCATGCGGGCACCCAATATACGATCATCAGTCACAGATTCCCCAGGTTCAATTAACTTTAGACCGTTTCCTTTTAAATCCCAGGCTCCAGAATTTACATCAAGGTCACTTTCGGTATCAGAAACAGTAGTTTCGCTCTCAGTTTCATCACCTTCAGAGTAGCCATCATCATCATCAGATGTTTCACTACCAGAGTAGACATCCTTTTTCTTTAACTTAGACAGGCTTCTTTTGATTTCAAGATCAAATGCACGAGATGAATTGTCTGCTCCAGCAGCCACTGAATTTGCTCCTCTTGTTTTGTTTTGCTTCTTTTTGAGTTTAGTATCAAATGAATATTGACTAATGTCCAGGCTGTCCTGGGCTGCTGCTCCATTTCTCTCAGAAATATACCTTGGGTTCCCTAGTCTCTTTGCTAGCTGTATGAAGGAGACAACAATTTGCTTTATATCTCCCGAATCATTGCCGTCTTTATATCTGAGGTAGAGCAGGAAATGTTATAAATACAACAATCACATAAACTTCTAGAAAATCTTCAATTAGGTTAGACAAGTCATTTTTACCTCAATGCATCTTGGCACATGGTACGGATGTCATGCTTGATGGTACGAAAGCCATGGCGAGCATAATACCCATTTTTCAACCTACCTTCGATCTTGGAAACCTGTAAAATGGAACATATATGGGTGTGAAGTATTAGTACATCATATTAGACCATCAAGAGGACTCACCCAAATAATTATCAAATAGTGATGGTACCTTTGGAATGAAAAAATCAAATCTGTTACTCCTCATAATTTCTCTCAGTCTGTTTATGACAAACTCTTCCATCTTCCTGTAACTATTCTCTGCCTGCCTCTGCATCAAACGCCTCATTTCTGCATCCCTCGACAAAACCGCAGAGGACTTTCTAGCATCAAGCAATTTTGATCGTTTGTAGAAACCTTGTCCAAATGAAAGGTTAGCATTCTCTCTATTTGAAATATCAGCAAAATAACCATCAAGCTCATCAGAACCATCCAGCTGATTGGTGAAGTTCCTTGTAACTTTGGATATGCAGTTGTTCCCATCACCTAGCTGCTTCAAGGTTTTTGTTTTCCGATATGACTCCTCTGGATTCAATGAGCTCCTGATCCATTTTACATGCTGAAATTTATTTTTCAGATCCCCTAGATGACCGCAACCTTGAATGTGAACATAAGATATTTGTGGAAGCTGCTCAAGTACTCGGCCAAGGGCATGTGAACTAAGATTTGAACAACCAGCTAAAATAAGTGTCCTAATATTTTGCTTCTCATAACCAGCCTGAAAGGAAGATGAATGATTTTGAGTCCAAAGTTAGGAGATGGTAGAAGTTATTTTTCAAGAGTTCAAACAGATAGGCAAAACACATACCATAATATCACAAAACACAGAATCAGTGCAAAGAGGACCAACAGAAGACAGATCAATGAATCTGCACATGTTCCTGTAATACTTCGCAGCAGCATTCCAGCTCCTACAGGTAGCTGCAGAAGAAATAAGTGATTTCACATCTGCCCTCATAAAATGGAAGATTCTTGCTAACACATGGCCGTTTAGTAGACCCCAGCTTTCATTTCCTGCTTTGGGATTCACAGAATCAGTATCAACAGAAGATGCTCCATCACATAACTCTTCAAAACAGATGTCCTCCTTCCGACTGGCAAGAATGTCTTCTGACAAATGAATATCTTCATCACTCTGGTCAGGTAGCAACTTGGCCTTTTTTGCAGACCCGCCATCTTCTGTAAGGCTCGCAAAAGAAAAGGAAATGTTACAGATGTCCACAAATTTCGTTCAGTGTTTAGCTAGAAGGAATATGTGAGTGAAACAAATTTGATAGTTCAAGATTTCAAATGCATTAAGATTAGCTGAAAGTTAAAATTGAAGAGCTGAAAGTAAATAAGATGTCATGTAAGGCATGACCACAGTACCTGGCAGGAAATTCCTAGATGCTGAATTGTGAGAAAAGTATGCTTCAAACTCTTTTTTTGGTTGCTTTGCTGAAATCCATGGATCCAAGACCTCATTTATTGCTAAAGTAAGTTCCCTGCTCTTGAAATATTTCATGACTAGCTCATGTAATTTACCACGTGTATAACCCACGAACTGGGGGTGCAACTCATGGAAGCTACCTGATCCTTCGTTCATACCAGAATTACATTGCCCTTGGTGCATAAGAGCAGCAGTAGATTTTGAGCTTCGTGCTGCGCTGGAAACAGAGCTTCCAGGTTTTAAATCCTTAAGAACCGGAAACCATGTGTTATCGATCTTACGGAACACACTACTTTGTTCAATGATAGCGCCCTTTTTAACTAATTCTTGCAATTCAGAATAAGAAAATGGACCATGCTCATGCCCAGTGCCATCAAGATAGTACCAGTCACCCCGATTAACTGATAGCTCATCAACAGTGCATACACGGTCCTTTGGAATGTTTGGAACAGACTTGGACTTGTGCAAACTATGTGAATCATGGTCATGGTGCTTCCTGAAATGCGACGAACCTTCATGGACAGAACTTCTCTCAGCCCCAATTGAATGGGAGCGTGAAGATCTCGACAGTGGTCGATCAGTTCCTCTAGGCTTCGTACGGGGTTCAACAGATGATTGGTCTTTAATAACACGAGAATTTATTCTAACCACTGGAAGCATCATGCCCTTCACCCCCCTAGGAGGCTGTCTGGTCTGACCTGGCCTCCCAGGCACAACACCGCTTTTAGTGGTGTCATTAACACTGTCAGTATCTTCTTCTGTTGATGAGAATGCCCACAATGGCAGGTCATGCTTTTTAGCACGTACAGGGTAGTACAACTCATCCTTGCAGGGCTGGCGTGGATCCTCATAGCTACCTTTTGGCATTTGACACAGAGGATAACCTTCATTGAGAACAAGTTTTTTCCTGAATGGAGTATCTTGGCTCAATTCGTCATTTCTCCTCCAGTCACCACCTTTGCAAGACCATCTCCCAGAAAACCATTCGCTAGACTCAACATAATGATGAAAGTTGTTCTTCTCCACAGAAACAAGGCCATAAGCATCTGTTGCTCTATTTTCTAAGAATTCTGTGCCTCCATGGATTCCATCATCTCCTTCAGTGTGCACATGGAACCTAGTAAAATCTGACATAATAATAATATATAAATCACAAATGCCAAGGATAACAGAACAAGGCAACCAAAGAATTATATGGTGGCATCGTGAAAAAAAAAACTACAAGAATAGAAGAACTTCTGTAGTGTTTGATGAAACAATTTTCAATATGTTTTCTGAAGGAATATTTGGCTCAAAAGCAGTTGATAAAATACGAAAAGCAGAACACAGAGTCAGCATCTTAAAGTTGGATATACCATCTAAAACGATGAAAAACATATAGCCATTCCTAAAAATTGGATAAGGAACAGCGCAAATCCTAAGGCCAAATATAATTTGAACTGACACGGTACCTTCAGGGAGACTCCATCTTTGCAAATCAGCAGGCTGAAAATCTGCACCTAAAAGCTCTGCAATTTCCAAATAGCAAAATGCTACAACATTAGTCCAGCCATGAGGTTTAACTCCATAAGTGCAAGTTCAGAGCTTCAGGGTGCTGGGAAAGTAAAATGCAGGATGAAGTACGGTGCAAGTTCACAAAGGTACAGCGCAATTTATTCAAAACAAATCAAAGAACAAAAAAATAGCAGATCTTTCACATGGTCTGAGAAGTTCTGTATTTGCATTTACAACCCCCCTCCCCCTCCCCCCCCCCCCCAAAAAAAAAAGTATTAATTGCCCAATTAAACTTACACATCAACATCCACACCAACAATCCTGATTTTAGAAGGCAGATTAGAGATCTACCTTCAAACATGGTATGAATAGATCTGATAGAATTACACAGAAATTCAAATACAGAGCTTTAGAAGGATACATATGTAAAAAAGTGTAACTTTTTATGGTCGTCAGATCAAAAAAAATGTTCCCGAGGGTGCAGATGCAAAATAGTTGAAGCAACTAAAATTCCTATAAAAACCAAGGTCAGGACCATTAGATTTTTGCAACAGAAAACTGTATCCAAACAAGACCAAGAATGCAAGCTTATGGGCCCAAACGGCCCAAACCCAAGCAAATATACATATAACACCCCATCGGCTCTCAGGTGCAAACTGCAATCATGATGGGATGACCGGATGAGTCATGAGTGTTTATTGCCTCCACAGCCGCAACCACAAGAAACCAAAACCAAGGACTTCGCAGCCAACTCCAAAAGGATATCAAAAAAACGGAGAACCCAAGTCCAGCCCAGCCCACAGCAAAAACACGTGGATGTTCAAATATAGAAAAGAGAACTTCTGTTTTACCTCCAATTATCTCGAGCTCCTGGCCAGGCACCAAAATTGATCCATCCATCAGTGCTTCAACCCTATCATCAATGTAGAATTCTTCACCATCTTCTGCAGAAGCTTCCTCCATTTGTTTATCCTCAGCACCCGATGCCAAGTTAGAAGCCTCCTCTAGAGCTTCATCGAGCAAATTTCCTGGGGCTTCTGGTGGGTTAACCATCTGTGTTGAAGTGTCTGAATATAAAGAGGGGAAATCAGATGGCACCAGTGGTGAAGCTGCATTCTCTACTGTCACCCATCGGTTGCTATCAGCATGTTTTATCAGATGGTCAGAAAGAAGATATCCATCTTCCACCAGCTTCTTCAACTCAGCAAGCTTGGAAGGTCCTTGCTCAATACCGAAGTGATCAAGGTAAAACCACCTCCCTATATCACAAATTGGTTCGGTGGGTTCAGGTGCTGCACTAGTGTGAGGTGGGGTGTCACAGATATCCATGTCTTCTATCATATCTTCGGCTAGAACTCCAGTTAGCTCAGGTTCTGGTGGTGGTGGTAGGGGAGGCGGTACAGCAGGCGGCAGAGGCGGAGGTGGCGGAGGCGGAGGTGGTGGCGGTGGTAGTGGAGGTGGCGGTGGCAGTTCAGTGTACTGGCTGCTTTCAATGGGCTTTTCTTTGGAGATTTTCTCCTCATTCTTCCCATTGCTACCACTCTTAGTCTTTGAAGATTGCTTTGCTGATTTGCTTTTGTGCTGTGACTTTTCTGAGTTGTTGCCACTTCTGCTCTTCTTGCTTGTTTCATGAGTGTCAGTAGGCCGACAACGTTCAGAAGGCGATCTGTCATGACGAAATGGGCTACGGTCTCTGACATCCTCATGCTGGACCCTCCCACGAGGGGAATTATCAACACGACTTGGTGTGTTATCCCTGAAGTGGGGCTGACGAGCTCTGTGTCGAGGTGAAATATACGGACTGCGGTCTCTGCTATCATAGTGGCGAGCACGCTCTCGATGTGGGGAGCGCTCCAAGCGGCTCGGGCTCCTGTCATACCTGTCATGACGAATGCGATCATGAGGAAAACGGCCCAAGATTCCTGGGCTCCTCTCGTGTCTATCACGCCGATCCCTTGTTGGTGGTGAGACCTCGCGATTTCTTCCAGACAAATGTCTGGTAGCAGATAAACTCTTCCCTTCTCCCTTCCTGCGACTTTTTGATCCTGACTGATCAGAGGTGCCAGCTTGGTGCTTGTGGTTAATGCTCTGAGGCTCTTTAGGCCGGTTCTTCCTTACGCTGCCACTGATGCTGCTCTCTGGCTTAATTTCACCAGGCTCTTCATCAGAATCCCGCAAGGAGCCTTTCTGGGCAGATGAACTTGGTCTCCTACTGTTATCATCAGGCTGTTGGGACTTGGCATCACGCCTTTTTTCTGGCGGTGCAATCTCCCCTGGCTCCACGTCATCCTTGATAGACTTTCTGGTGCTCTTCCCAGAAGACTTGTCCTTCCTCTGCCTCTCCGGCAGCAGCTGTGCATTCTCAACCTCCCCGTTTCTCTTTGCCTTCTTCAATGGCACTGCTTGCTTCGTACTCACAATCTCCACAGGCTCCACCTCCACAGAAGCCGTGGAGGCTGCCAGCACCTTCCTCCACTTCTTAGGTGGCATGCTCCTCTCGGGCAACCCATTGGTCTCGACCTCCCCATTGAGCAGCTCCCCCTCCTCCAGGTCAGCGGCTGTCGCCGACTGCTGGTTCTTCCGGTGCTGCTGCTGCTGGTGGTGGTGGTGGCCATGAGCCCTCTCCCCCTTGTCCGGCATCGCTTCTCCCGCTCCTCCTCTCCTCACGAGGGCGCCGGCACGGAAGCCCTCGACTGCGCGGACGGCGCACGCGACTCCCCCATCTCCCATGGAAAACCTAGGAGGCTGTCGGGGGCCGTCGTCCGCCACGCTGTGCCCCACGGTGCGCTTCAGAAACCTAGCTCCCCGGGGCTCTCCACGCTCATCTCCGTCGCCGTCGCCGCAAAACCCTAATCACAGAGCAGCAGTGTTTCAGCCAAGGTCGGAATCAGGCAGCAGGCAATGGGAGGGGCGCGAATTGGCGCGGGGGGAACCGGCCGGATCGAAGCGGCCGCGGATCGGGGCGCGTACCTGCGGGGAATTGACCAGCGGGCGCCTCAGATCGGGAGATCCGCGGCGGCGAGGGCTCGGTCACCGGCGGCGAGCTCCCTCTCCCGCCCCCCGCGCGCAGCCCCGGAAGCTTCCGGGATTGGGGGCTCCACACCTCGCGCGCTCTCGCGTCGTGGCCTTCGCGGGGCGCGGGCGCGCTCGCTATCGCCTGGGTTTGTTGTGTGTGTTGGCTTTTGGGGGCTAATGGCTCGTTTGTTCGTAAAGCCTCCTCCGCGACCGCGGCCTCCTCGCTCTTATGAGGAGAGGGGCTGGGGGAAGGGAACGAAGCCGGGACGCAGTCTATCTCCCTCTCCCGGAGGAGGGGAGGTGTCATTTTATCGGGCCCTTTACCGGCCAACGGTTTTCCAGATTGCACCATTGGTTCGCGCCGTATTTGCATGGTAGTCCCTGGTGTGTTTGTGCATGTGGTCATGTGGCTAAATCAAATTTCTATCTAATCTGTTTTCTTCGTGTGAGATTGGAGGAACCTTTCCGATGAAGTTTGGAGCGAATTAGAGGACGGATGGTGTATTTTACTTACTCCGCGTGAGTTCTAGATTTTATAAAATGGTCATGGTATTTTCGGCAAGTACCTAAGTTAATATAGTATCGTTTGTAAAATTTACCACCAACAACTATCCTAATATGCTATCAGTAGATCTGAAGGTACAAAGTTATTTGGGCTTTATCTATCTAAAATAATCAATGAGGTGATTAATTTTCAGAATTGCTATCCTACACTCATGTGTTTTTGGGTTTGATAGCACACGAATTTTCTGTCCGTGGGATGAAGAATTAACGTCTGATCTATTCTGATTCGCTTTGACCATATTTTTTTATGCACGGCTCTTTGATTCCGCCCAGACCTAAGTGGGTCTCACATGTCATCATGTTTTTGGAAAACAAGCCATTTACATCTCCCTTCCCTGCCGTTCCATTATCTGTCCAATTCCCCATTTCTCTGTGTCTCCTTCCTTGTCGTTCCATTGTTCGTTCAATTCCCCATTTCTCCGTGTCTCCTCAAGTGGCTGTGGAGCAAGCTCCATTTCGAAAGGGCGATTCGAGTTCGTCTGTGAGTTCTTCTTAGCTTTTATCCTATGAAACTTGTAGATCTAGTCAACACGGTTCTGATCTGTTGTTTTCTATCTATGGGTTGTTTATCTGTGTTTGATTTGTTTCGTGTTTGTCTTTGTTTCATCTGAGTATATTCGAAGGGGAGCAGTTCCATCACCGGCGGTGAACCCAGTCTGCGAGTTCTTCTGCTTCTCGTGCAGCACCATCACCATCGTCCACCCCTCACGCAGCGCCTATGGGGTCCTGCACGGCGGCGCCACCCGCATCCTCCTCTACGGCGCCGCCTACGACCGGTGCCTCACCGTAGGCCCGAGAGCGCACCACCGCCGGGTCTCCGCGCCCGCCGCGCCTACAGCGCATTCCAGTGCGTCTACAATGCCCCCGAGCGGCCGAGCAGGAGGAGGCCGTTGAGGCAGGGGACGAGGGCGGTGACGTCCTCATGCGCCCCGAGCATGGCGACCCGAGCACGGCGATGCGGTGGGTAATCGGTGGGTAATCGAGGACATTCCCCCGAGACTGGAGCCGCCGACACTTCCAGCTCCTCCTCCGGTGAGTTCGCCTTCTCTTCTTTGTGCACTCCATCCACGCATTTGATTTGTGGGGAGCAGGTCTATTGGAGGCCTGTAGATCGGTTATCTGAACTAAACGGGTTAGTTGGAACACCAATCCTGTATGTTACATTGTTACCTTTTTTCTGCGTCGATTCTCGAAAGCTGTCTGAATCCGTTGTTGCTTGTTACCAAAATTATGCACGCTGTCTGTACTACGGAGTAGTTGTAGTTATTAATCAGTAATGCTAGATAAGTTTACGTTGAAGTGCATTTTTGGTTCAGACTACTACTCTGTTAACGTCAATGTTCTAATTTTGTAATCATGAGTTCCTGGATAATTCTTGTTGCACTGCATTAATCTTGTCTGCCTTCCCATTAATCTTGCCCCACGTGCCCGTTATGTGAAGCATAATAACTCTGTCTTTAAATCTGAAATTGTTGTAGCCAGAAATTGACTTGGTATTTAGTAACTTCAAAAGTATCAAGTTTGAACTTTAGATAAACACATTCGCTGCTTAGTTAAAATAGTCATCAGTTGTCGTTGTTGGGACTGAAACTTGTCTAAAGGACACCATTTTTGTCAAATTTTGAAGGTCAATTAAATTGGATTATTTCACCTATGAACCAATACACAAATTTGGTGTTGGTCCCAAGTGTAGCGTATGGGCTCATGAAAAACATTAGTATTTGTAGAAATAGTACAATAATTGGACACTAAATACTTGATCAAAGTAGCTCTGAAACTGAACTCTAGTCCAGTTAAACTGAATGAACTGAAACTGAAATTGAGTTTCCGTTAAACTGATTGAACTGAAACTGAATCTAAGTTTCAGTTAAACTGACCAAACTTTGGAGCTCGTCTATCTCTTAAACCATGAGAAATCAAACCTTGATGCTTAAACCAATGTTGTATAATGTACATTATAATTTATACATCTAAGAACAACTTTTGTAGCTCAGCATTGAAATTTTCAGACTAGCTGGCATCATTTGCTATATTGTGCGACTGATGTTTTACTGTCCTTCTTCAAAATGGATGACACTAAAAAAATGAAATAGTCATCATCATCTAACAACGAATCTTCCAGTTCTCTTTCAAATGATTTGTAAGAAGTCATACCTGTTAATTAAGTATGTCCAAGGATTTAAATAACTTGATCTAGCCACCTACAGCCTGCTTGTGTGTGGTTATGGCTGGTTGGAGGGGTGCCCATGGCCAGCTGGAGGGACTAGTATATTGCCCGTGCTAACACTACGGTGATATTTAGGATACCACAAATTAAACAACCAAAATAGCGTAAATAATTTGATAATTTTTAGCGATCACATTATAATATTAGAAAAGTAGCACGTCCGTGCTAATTTATGGTAAATAAAAAGGCAATATATCAACTAAAACAAAATAAAACAAAACTCATGCTCAAAGTCAAAGAGACAAAAACTATGGATGCTTGAACTTTGTCATTCATTGTCTATCGACATACCTATAAAATAGACTGAATAAACAATTAAACATAGATAGAAACATATTGATGAAAAGAGCATTGCAAAGCCATCAATCATCTTATAGCTTTGGACAATATTGCAAAGCTACTCAACAACTATGACAGTGTCCACACCTCAAACATTCAGATAAATGGATTTTAATGAAAATAGAAGCAAATGTTAATACACATGAAAATAAACTCACAAGTAGAGTAAATAATATCATTTCAGGGGAAATTTTCTAGGGTACTTCAAACAAAATCACAAGAAAAATTATCCTCTCAGGAAACAATAAAATCAAATATTCTATCCCACCATATAGCATAGGTTTGTAACTCTGCTCGGCAAAGAGATGCATCTACTCTTCATTGAGGTTGATGGTTGTCATATCCAAATATGAGAATCCCAAATCCAGTACAGTCCAATTTAAACAGCTGCCACGCAACAACATAGATCATTAAAAGATATACATTGATAATCACATATTTATGAAAACAAAAGGAATACAATATATATTTAAAAATATTTAAGAAAGGCAAGACAAGATAAATAAGGAATTCATGAGCCTACCAAGTTTCAATGTTTGTAGAAGATGCCATGCAGATTACATTATGCATCAAACCTTGAAAAGGCCTTAACCTGACATGAGCGGTATGCACAGTCATATGAGTCACATAAGAATTTTTTTCCCCACACCAGATATAGCAACTATCTGCCGAACAAAGTAAACTCCCATGGCAAAGCAAAAGGCTGGTGTATAGAATAATTTCTATTTATATAATCCAAACTGTGGTCAATGGCTCCCTGATCATCCAAAGTCTAAATTGAGTTTTTGGTGGATCCAATTCATTATCTCAAATCTTGTAAAACTAATCCTCAGGTTACAACATTTGTCCCGACGCAAAAAAAGTTAACTACAAACCTTAGAAGGAAATTGTTGTTGTGGTACAACGTCATCCTGTGCTTCCAGCATCATCACTTACTCGATAAATTCATCATCTTTCAACATAGTGGAATCAACAGCCCCCGTGACCTCAGAGGGCATACATCTCTTCTTCTGCCATCTTTTGCAATGCCAAATCTACAAACAAGTTATGCAAAATGATCTTGGACAAACTATGGACAAACAAGTTATCTCGTTCTTTGCTTTTATTCATTTCAAATAGGGATTATAAAATCATGATTATAAAAACTTTGAAAAACACAAGAACAAGGAGCTTTAAAACAAAGATGGTGATCAATGGACGATGGCTCTTGGATTCAATTGATATATTTGATATGTCCCTTGGTTCCTTCTAAGAAGATGACTCTGATAGATCAACCTAAAAATGCACATTCTCAATGAAAAATAATAATGGTTTTCAACTTTTCTGAAATAGTAAGGAATAAGAGAATAAAAGGGAAGTTCATAGATATGGTACCATGCAGTCCGTTGATTACAAATTTAATTCTTTGCTTAGATAATAGACTAAACAACGATTTTTTTCCATTCTATCTTCTCATGGTTCATGTTCTGCTTGTAGCTCTTTTCTTCTCGTAGCTCTGTTCTGCTTGTCTCTTTGACGTCCATGTGACCAAATCCAATAGCAGCAACCATCATGCACCTGCAGTAGCTTGGCAGTCAACAACAAATGGCAAAAGCTAACACATCAACACAGCTAGCAATAGAAGCAGGCACAAACATAAGCATCCATGGACAATAGTTTGAATAAAGTCACTGAGCGAATGGAGCAGAACAGAGTGATGATGGAACAAAGGCGGCCTCATGAGGGTATGTCTCCACCGCCTCCGCGGGGCATCTGCTCTTGCTCAAGGGTAGGGATAAATTGTTAGTCTAATGTGATATATGAGTGTATTATATTAACTCAAAATGTAAATTCGACTTTCCAAACTGTGTAATTATTTCTAAAAAAATTGGAGTGCAGTGAAACTCATCTACTTTATCTCTAGCCGTAAATCTTGAATGGACAACTGTTTCCATGCGATTGCAATCCCAGATACTGAGAACAAGAACCGGATTCGATCAGATGCATTCAGATATACTTAGTAGAACCTGACACCTTGTAGACAGTTCTTACAACTATGGTGGCAATTATATTCAGTATGGATCAGAAACAAAAAAGTGGATAGGCACATATATTAGGGGAAGTACAAAACAAATTAATCTCCCATATTTGTGATGAAGCAACATCAGCATGTTTTGACGACTAAAGGTCGTACTGAAATTAAAAAAAAAAGTGAGTGGCAGTGCAGGAAGAACAATTTGTGTGATTTCCATGTCAAGTACTACCAATTTGCAGGATTAAAGAGAGGGAAATAGGAGAGCACACCTGTACATGTGTTATGCTTCTGACTCCACGACAGGTCAGTGAATCAGATCCCATGATAACTATGAGTGGTTGCAAAACCTGGTGGAGAAGATGTCAGAAGGAACGTGGTGGCCGCTGCTCTGTAGGCATAGAATGTCTCCATCGCATATGCCACGGATCAAACCTCGGAGGCACTCCGCCCCGAGCGCCGCCGTCGCGAGGACGGGCTGCGCCACGAGCCGCCGTCGGGTGCGGTCCGCCTGGCCCCGCCGCCCTGCCCGGACTCGTGGAGGCGCCGAACCTGGGGCAGCCGGGGTCCGGGGAGGAGACAGATCGAGCTCGGGCCACATGGCGTCGTCTTCGCCCGCGACCGCGACACCACGGGCTTCAGGTCCCGCCGCGGCGGCCACACTGCCTCCCACTGCGCCCTGGGAGGCCGTGTGCACGTGCGAGGAGGTCCGCCTCCACTCGTCTGCCGCGGGCGCGGGCGACAGCGAGCTCCGCCCCGCCCCGACGCGCTCCAGCCGGCGAGGATCTGTCCCGCCGCGGCGAGGCTCCGGCCGAGGAATCAGCTCCCGCGGCCGACCCCTCCCCTCCCGGCGTCCCTGTTAAAAGAATAGGCAATTTCCAGATTAAAACCAGAATATAAATCATGATAAATTGATGATCTAGATATCTCATATTGTATTGTTTACTAGCATAACAAAACATGCATAACATAATCTCAAACATGACAATCGGTGTAAGCATAGCTCGTACACCAGATAGATTAAAAGGCAAGATCAAAGACATAAGATCTAATATAAACATAGACATTAGATCACGAACGGCGTACCTTTCGATAGCTGGAGAAGACGGTGGCGGAGTCGGTGCTGGCTGATCGTCGATGAGTGCTGGAGGAATAACTCGGAGCAGTTGACGACGAATACGCCTGGACGTAGCGCCGCCTGACTTGGACGGTAGACGACCCGTTGTTGTAGACGAGAGCAGTCGCGCGACGAGCGCTTCCCAAAAACCTTATTCGCCTTCTCCCGGTGCAGGATCGCAAAGACGAGAGTTCCGAGACCTGCTCGCCCGGTCGCTGGTGGCCCGACCTCTCATTGATATGATAGATGGCTTGAAGGTCAGCGGATTGACTGGTTTCACCGTCGTCCAAGACTTCATCGCACGCCGTATCCATCCTCTTCAACAGCGGGCGAATTTTGGATTTGAATACCTGGGTAAGAATGACCCGGGCGCCATGATGTCGAGCAGTTGTCTGATTTCGAAATCTTATGGAGAGTGAACCGACTGCTCAAAGCCGTGAACGCCTAGTTCCGGTGATGTTGACATTTTCTGCCATCAATGCCCTCCTCCTCACTAGATAGTTGATCTGTCATGTCTTCGAGGTTCTAAATAGATATCCTTCTGACTTGACTGAATGCTCTTCTCTTGTAGGGCCAGGGAAAGAGATAACAATGATTGCCCTCCCCCTGCCTCCGGCGACTGAAGAAGGCGGAGACATAGTTCTGGAGGGTTCTATCCGAAGTGAGGACCTTCCCACCAAACCAAGCTCTCCTGAAGATCTTGACTGGCTTGACACAGATTCAACTGACTCTGATGTCATGCTTATAGACCCGAAAGCCGAGAGTAGTCGGAAGAGGTCACCGACTCCACTTCAAGAAGCCGAGGAACCTAACCCAAAGAAGGCTCGCACTGTAGGCGCCGTGCTGTTCAAAAAAGTACTTTTGTCACCAGCTCTGGCTGAAAAGCACTGTAAATGGGTGCTCCTGGTAAGGGGAAACCCGAGTACTCTTGTCCTTCTGTATCTGGATTTTGATAAACTCTTGTCTTATATATGGCGATGTACCAGATGCTGAAACAACCCAAGGGGCGTCAAGTGGTGCTGTCCCTGAAGAAGCTCCGGCTCCAGACCCGCTACTGAAGAAGCCCCTCTTGAAGTTGCCACGGCCATTGAAGCTCGTAAAGTAAGTTCCAAAACTTTACTTTTAGAGTGCTCACATATTTCTGGAACTAACATAAATACTTGTCCATTGTAGAAAAATGAAGTTGGCTGCTGCAGGCTCAAGTTCCGTCCTTGAGTTTCAGGCGGTAGAGGAGTCGGAGACGCTGAACAAGGAGGAATCCAGCATTCCACCAACTTTTAGTCAGTCCAGCATTCCACCAACTTTTAGCCAGGTAGATCCACTGCCCGGCTCCTCTCCATCCAGGTCTCCAATCGATGCAGCACCTGAAGCGGATGTTCTCCCTTTGCCTCAGGTTGGTGTGCCATTTTCTGTCTTTCGTTCTCCTGCACAGTTGGAGTTTGACCGAGTAATCAATGAGTGGTTTTTCCACACTCGGCAGCCGCACGAGCCAACTCTGGAGTTGGTCTTGGCTGACGTCCAAGCTGAAGCTTCCACTCGTCCGCAGGGAGGGTCCGCTGATGCCCCCGAGTCCTCGCGTCAAGGAGCGACGCTTGATGTTATGGGGTATGACCAAGACCTCACCCGGCTGAAAGAGTTGGGCGATCAAGTCACAGCACCTATCGAAGCACTTCGGCAATTTATCGAGGTAGATCTTTGGAAGTCCTTTCGTATAGTATAGTCTTGTTTGAGTACTGACATTATTGTTTCTTGTGCAGGGCTTTGATGTGAAGGTCAAGGGCCAGATCACCCGTATCCGGCAGGAGATGTCTCGTGAGAATCAAGAGCTCCGAGATTACATTGCCCAAGACCAAATCTGCCAAAAGATAGCCACTCAGCTTTTGCGCAGCAGCCGCATCTTTGAGTTACAGGACAGCCTTAGGGGTATTGCTAAAGAGCGTGATGCGGCCAACAACTGAGAGATTGGCTTGATAGCCAAAGATGCCGCCTTGGAACAATTTAAGGAGTTCAAAAAGTCCTCTAAGAAGCAGCTAGCTGGTAAGTTGTCATATCTATCCCAAGTCCTTGTTGCTTATGTAGACTTTCTGAGACTCAGATGATTGACTGGATTGGAAGATGCAAATACTTTGGCTTCCGGGTGGTAGAGTGCGTTCAACTGAAGGAGGCGAAACTTGAAGAGGTATATGCTAATGCGCAAAATACTCTTCAAGAGGCCAAATTGATGCGTGAGGGTGCTGACCGGGACCTCCTGCAGGCTTTGAAATCGACGAAGGAGTCACGGGAAGCTCTGAAGCGTTGGAAAATCCTGTTGAGCCCATCCTGAACATGATTCCATGCCCTGAAGGAGTCGAGGAGTCGTTGATTGATTGATTGGGCCAAAGCTGCACCTGGCGGTTGGCTCAGTATATCAAAAATATGTTGACTTCCGTGGTGCAGGTCTGATGGCGACACTGCGACTTCATCTGCCATCCTTTGACTTGTCAGCTCTTATGACACTTCCTGAAGGCAGAGGCGATGAGGATCTTGCGGCGATGCAAGAGGAGGTGAAGACCGCGGCGGAGGAGTACTCGCAGATTTTAGATCTTGTAGAGTAGCTTAGCCTCCTTGATCGTTTGATTGCCGCTTGTATTCCTTGGAAACAGTTATTGTCATATATAAAGAAACAAAGTATTAGTTACTTTTGAATCTTTGTGAAGTTCGCATCAACTCGTCATTGCAAGAAATTTCTCGTCAATGGGTTGTTTCTGTTTTGATTGGATGTATGACCAGGCGTCTTCTTAGACGAGTCTATCCGGGTGCTCTCTAGCACTTGAGTTTGGGTCGTGTGACTTCGTTTCTCTAGTAGTCTTATAACGATTATGTAGAGAACTTAGTCATGCCCGAGTACTACTCTTAGTACCCTTGATCAAGGATAATTTTTGATCAAGCACCTTTTGAAGGACCGTGACAATGGCTCCTTCTGGGTGAATCATATCCTCTTGGTACTCGCAGCTTGAGTGCGAAAAAAGGTGGACCTCTGTCCAGAGTTAAGTTGTAGCGGGGTGAGTATTACTCCCCTTTTACACCTTATAGGAACTAGTATCTACTATGGTAGATACCATATTCGCTATAGGTTGATAGCCGGGTATTAAACCGTACTATCATTAGAGTTGTATTGAGCTCGGAGCTCGTAACTCGAGTTTGGTTGCCACTGAACCAGTTCATCCGAGTAATATTATATATTAATCGGTGGGATACAATAGCTAAAGCTTATTGTATAGTTGATGGACTTCGTCCGACTAAGTAGTCGTGATGAAGTGTAATAGAGAATAAAGCTCTTGTTGCTGATGAACTCCAAACTTTATTATCGTATGCTGAGTACATTTGCCCTGAATCAGATTTGTAGCTTAGTCTTTAGGTATGAAATTTCTTCAAATGCTCAATATTCCATGAATTTGGCAACGGAGAACCATCCTCAGACGACTAGCTCAAATGACCCGGGTCTTGTTACTTTGGACACTATGTAGGGTCCTTCCCATGGACTCATGAGCTTGTGGCGTCCTGTTGTATTCTGAATTTTCTTCAGGACTAGGTTGCCTACTTGGAAGGTACATGATGGACGTTCTTGTCATACTACGCCTCATCCCTGAAGGTATCTTGCTGACTGAAAGAGTGCGATTAATCGGGCTTCTTCAAGGCTGTCGGCTTCTAGCCGCCTAGTATCATCAGCTTCGCCTTCATTGTACTGCTCTGTTCGTGGGAGCACCAGATTAAGTCAGCCGGGAGTATTGCTTCAGTGCCATATACCAAGAAGAAAGGAGTTTGTCCTGTTGCCTGACTTCGTTGTGTCCGTAGTCCCCAGACTACCTTGGGCAATTCTTCAACCACTTCCCGCCGTGGTCTTTTAGAAGGTCAATAGCCTTGGCTTTAATCCGGAAGAATCAGGTCGTTTGCTCGTTCAACTTGACCATTAGACTGTGGATGGGCTACTGATGCGTAGTCTATTTTGATTCCGCAGTTGCTGGCCCATGACTTGAATTCAATAGCCGTGAAGGGGACCCAAGATCGGTAATATTCTATGTGGCATCCCAAAATGGTGGAAGATGCTCTGCATGAATTGTACTGATTTAGATGCGTTGAACTTGACCAATGGCATGTACTCAATCCACTTGGTGAATTTGTCGATTGCGACGTAGATGTACTCGAATCCGCCTGGAGCTCGTTTAAGAGGACCCACCATGTCGAGTCCCCAGCATGAAAAAGTCCATGATGTGGGATACAGATCAATTCATGTGCGGGCACATGCTGCTGTTTGGCGAAGAACTGGCATGATTGACAGCGGCGGACTAGGTCTTCTGCATCCTTCAAGGCTGAGGGCCAATAGTACCCTGACCTGAAGATTTTTCCGACTAGTGTCCTTGATGCTGCATGGTTGCCACAACACCCGGGGTGAACTTCATTTAGGACTTCCCTGCCTTCTTCGGGTGCAATGCATTTGAGGAGGACTCCTGATGAAGCTCCACGTCGATATAGCCTGTCCCCGACTAGTACATAGTTTTTGCTACGTCTGGTGACTTGCTCTGCGGCGGTTTTGTCATTTGGCAGTTTATGCTCTTTGAAGTAGTCAATAAAGCTTGTGTCCAGTCGGGAGCTAGAGTTAGAACCTGAGTGGAGGGCGCTGGCTCAACCTCTTCTTCTCTTGGACTGAAGGCTTGGATAACTCATGTACGAAAGTACCACTAGGGACCAGAGCTCTGTCAGATCCCAATTTTGCTAGGATATCTGCTGCGACATTGAGATCCCGGGTAATATGAATAAGTTCCAGCCCAGAAAAGTGTTTTTTTCAGCTTACGGACTTCCGTGCAATAGGCATTCATTGTTTCCTTGGTACAATCCCAGTTTTTGTTGACTTGGTGAATTACCACAGAAGAGTCGCCGTAGACTAGGAGTCGCTTGATGCCCAATGCGACTGCTAGCTTGAGTCCGTGGAGTAGCGCTTCATATTCTGCTTCATTGTTGGTAGTAGGCCACAATATCTACAGAACGTATTTGAGCTGCTCCCCAGCAGGTGATACAAGTAGTACTCCGGCTCCTGCTCCTCCGAGTCTGAGGGACCCATCGAAGTACATCTTCCAATGATCAGGAATAGCGCTGTCTTGGATCTGCTGTATTTCTGTCCACTCGGCGACGAAATCAGCTAGAGCCTGTGACTTGATTGCTTTCCTAGGAGTGAACTTGATGTTGAGTGCCCCCAGTTCGACTGCCCACTTGGAGATTCTTCCAGTAGCATCACGATTGTGGAGGATTTCTCCCAAAGGAAAATCCATAACAACTGTGATCTCATGGGCTTCGAAGTAATGTCGTAGCTTTCTTGAGGATATAAGTAGAGCGTAGAGTAATTTCTGTACTTGCGGGTATCTGGTCTTTGAATCGGAGAGTACCTCGCTGATGTAGTATACTGGTCGCTGGGTGTGGTAGATGTGCTTGTCATCCTTGAGTTCCACTACGATCGCTGTACTTACAACGTGTGTGGTAGCTGCGATATAAAGCATCATCGGCTCCTTGGGTTCTGGTGGCGTCAGTGTAGGTGAATTGGTAAGGTATCCTTTGAGTTGTTCAAAGGCCTTGTCCGCTTCTTCTGTCCACTGAAATTTATCGTTGGCCTTGAGTAATTTGAAGAAAGGGAGTCCCTTTTCTCCTAGCTGTGAGATAAATCAATTTAACGCGGCCATACACCCGGTGAGCTTCTGAACATCCCTGACTGAGTTAGGAGGCTTCATGTTGATGGTAGCTATGATCTGCTTTTGACTAGCCTCGATGCCCGATGGCTAACAGAAATCCGAGTAACTGGCCGGAGGGTACTCTGAAAATGCATTTTGTGGGATTGAGCCTCCATTGATATGCGCGCAGTCGGTTGAAGGTTTCTTCCATGTTTGTTATTAGATTAGTCGGATCCTTAGTCTTTATGACCACATCATCAATATATGCTTCTGTGTTACGCGGCCAATTTGGTCACCCAGGCAATCTTGGATGGCTCGTTGATAAGTGGCCCCTGCGTTCTTCAGCCCAAAGGATATGGTTTTATAACAGTAGGCGCCAAAGGGAGTTATAAACAATGTCTTGGGTTGATCTTCTTCTTTGAGAGCGATCTGGTGGTACCCGGAGTAGCAATCCAGAAAGGATAGTAGAGCGGAGCCTGCGATGGCATCGACTATTTGATCTATCCTTGGTAATCCGAAAGGATCCTTTGGACAGTGTTTGTTGAGTTCTGTGTAGTCGACACACATACGCCACTCGGCAGAGTTCTTTTTCTTGACTAGCACTGGGTTAGCTAACCACTCGGGGTGGAGGATTTCTCTGATGAATCCGGCTACGAGTAGTTTAGCTATTTCCTTCTTCTTGATCGCCTCTTTCTTCTCAGGTGAGAATCGTCGTAGTCTTTGCTTGATAGGTCTAGAACCTTCTTTTAATTCCAATTTGTGCACAGCCAAATTCCTTGGGACTCCTGGCATATCAGCCGGTTTCCAAGCAAATATATCTTTGTTTGCTCTAAGGAGCTTGGTATCACGAATTCCTATTCTTCAGATAGGTGAGCACTGATAACTGCTGTTTTGGAGGGATCACCGGTTTCCAGGTCAATGGTTTTTGTAGAGACTTCCGCTGATGGTTGGATAGTACCCACCTTCTTGGTTGGGATTTCTGAATCTCCAGGCTTGGTACTATGCACCATCTGAGTGAGTTCTTGTACTTCCAGAGCGAGTTGAGCTTTTTCAGCGATTTGAACATCCTCTGTGTCACAATCGAATGATCGCTTCAAGTCACCCCTGAAGGTTAGGATTCCCTTAGGGCCCGTCATCTTCAGCAGAAGGTACGGGTAATGAGGCACTGCCATAAACTTGGCGATGGCTGGTCGTCCAAATATGGCGTGATATGATGATTCGAAATCGGCTACCTCAAAACTGATGTACCCAGTCCGATAATTGATCTGAGTTCCAAAAGTGACGGGTAGTATGATCCTTCCGAGTGGTACAGCTGCCTTTCCGGGTACTATGCCGTAGAAAGGGGCACTTGATGGTGTGAGTTGGGTTGCGAGATCTAGATTCATCTTGCGTAGAGTGCTTGCGAAGATGACGTTAAGTCCTGCCCCTCCATCAATGAGTACTCTTCTCAACGTAAACCCGGCGACCGTAGGATCCAGGACTAGCGGGTAATGCCCTGCATTGGAGACGCTGGTCCATTGGTCCGCTCGGGAGAAACTAATTGGGTGTTCAGACCAGTCAAGATATCTGGGAGTTGCTGGTTCTGTAGACATAATTTCTCGTAGGGAAAGCTTTTGGAGCCTTTTTTGTCGCTGGTAGTTACTCCCCCAATATTACGTTGATGGTCCCTTTTGGGTGCTGAAAACCACCAGCGTTCTCTTGAGGGTCCTCGGCTGCTTTTTTCCCTTTGTCTTTCTTGTTTTTATTGAAGTCAGAGTTTAGGCCTCTCTCCTTGAGCTGTCGACAATGCCTAGCCTGATGTCCTCCTTTAGGATGGAAAGGGCACGGTCCGTCAAGTAAGTCATCAAAGGTGGATGGCTTATTCCCCTTCTTCTGAGGCTCCATGGCAGCAACAGTATTGTCTCCTGTTCTCTTGCAGGTGTTTGCTGTGGTGCCTGGTTGCCTCTCTGATTGTTCCCTCGATCGCCCTGCGTGTTCCTCTCGGGGAAGCGTTCCTGAGTGCGTTCTTCTATTGCAATCATGGAATTTATGGCCCGATGGAACTCGTCGGCGGTGGTCGGGTCCTGCTTGATGAAATCTTTATAATTGTACCTTTCGCAAATTCCGTTGCCAAAAAGGTCAATTACTTCTCTGTCTGTGATGTCAGATACTGTGGAGCGGATCTCCGAGAAGCGCCTATAGTATTCCCGTATTGACTCGTTTTTCTATTGCTTGCAGGCCCTGAGCTTAGTCCGGGGATCTGATCTCTCGGGGACACCCGCAAAGTTCTCTATGAAGATGTGATGGAGTTGTTCCCAAGAGTCGATGGACTCGGGCTTAAGCTTGTCGAACCAGGCGAGTGGCATTGTTTCTAAAGCCATTGGGAGGAAGAGAGCCTTGACATCGTTGCTTCCTCCTGCTAACTCGACTGCTTGAGCGTACAGCCTGAGCCACCACTTAGGTTCTGTCTTCCCATCGTACTTTGAGTAGTTCCCGGGTTTGAATTTTCGTGGGAACGGGACTGCTCGTAGCCTCTGGGAAAAGCAAGGGAAACGATCGACTGCGTCGGATGCCGCAATTGTGACTCCTCGGTATGAAGATTTGGCTCCTCCTTCAGCTTGATCAGGTACTCGGTGGCCCAGACGACTCCTCGCTGGAACTCGGCCGAGTCGCTCTTGAACAGGTCGCCTCTGGCTCGGATGAGATGAAGCTTGTTCATCAGCTAGAGACTCAAGGTTCCGTCCCCGGAGTTGTAGCGCAGTAGTCTGAAGCATGACCAATCGTCGCTCTTTTTCGGGGGTGCGGTTGTCCTTGTCTCCCATCTCTGTGGCTAGGGCCATGATGTTCTGGTAGGGTGTCTGGAATACCTTGTGACCAGCGACTCTCATAAACTCAGGCTCGAGGTTGCGGGAGCAATCGGCTCGTCGGCGATTGTGATCGTTTTGTGATTGATGCTCTTGATTACGTTGGGTGCGAGCATAATTTTTCGGGTCCTCTTCTAGGTGCCTCCGAGTATTATATTGTTCGAGTCGCACATTGTAGCGGTCTACCGCTTCCTTGTGGTGGTTTGCGCGCCTTCTGCGAGCTTCTTTTGCTTGGTTCCTTCTGATTCTTTCAGCCCTTAATGACTCAGTTTCTCCGGGTCCTTCTGGATCATTGTCAGATATCATGCTCACAGTTTCATCATCCTGGAAGACATCTGGAGGGGTTGGTGGTCGTAGAGATGACTGATGCCCCGCCATGAAAACTTCACGGGTGTAGCCCTGATTTGTCGATCCTGGTGTAACCGACTCCAAAGTAGAAGTGCTAGAAATTAGTTCTATTGAGGTGTCGAGTTCCTCAAAGGGGAGCGGACGTCCATGTTGATATGGAAGTTGCCGGTCGATTGTGCCAATCAGCCTAGCCGGAGCTGGCTGTATTGGCCAATGGACAATATTACCCTCTTTGGTAGAGCTGAACACCAGTCCTTCTTGAGCTCCGGTCAAAGATATCTATTGATACTCTTTGAATTTTGCGTCAATCAGGTCTTGAAAGTCTTCAGCCGAGTTCCGCGGTCCGAAGGCGATACTATGTCTGGTCTCCGAGTCCTTTTCGTTCTCGGAATTTGGGTTCGAGTAGGAGTCGGGTGTTTTAGGTTGGTCTCCAGAATCTTGCGGATCTTGGATTGTAAGATTTGCTAGGTTCTGGGTGAGATCATTCATCTTTGGCGTGGCTTGCGCTTCTGATTCAATGTGAAGTTGTCGATGCAGCTTTCCTTGATTATCCGCGATGCAAGTCCATGAGCCAAAAACGAAAATTGATCCCGCCGAGAACATGTTGTCGTGGTTCGCAGGGCTCTTGGTCGTCGAATCGCCGAAAGCCCCTACCTGGCGCGCCAGCTGTCGGTGTTTGTTAACCGGCAACTCGTCTTGAGTAATCTCAAACGATTTATTCGGTGGGGATCGGCGTTCGTAGGACTCGATGAGTACACAGGGACATCTATTTATACTGGTTCAGGCCGCTAAATAGCATAATACCTTACGTCCAGTGCGGCATATGCCTTGTGTATGATTATGATTCAGATGATAGGAGCCTACGCCTGCTTCCCCTTATATATCCAGGTGAAGCATAGCGCAGACCGAGTCCTAGTCAATTACAATAGAGGAGTCCTATTCTAATTACAAGACTTCCTTTAAGAACTCGACTAAGTTACAGTGAGAGTCCCAATCCAAGTACACTTCGTATCAAGTCTTCGGATCTCCCGTGTCGTCCGGGATTAGTCAGAGTAATCATCTTCTGATGATATCTCTGACATCCTGGTCTGTCACTAGCCTTGCCTTGTTTCTAACACCTTGCCTTGATCATCTTGCTTGTTTCTAAACACCCATTTTGTTCCAATGACTCTTGCGCCTTTGGGTCGCTCTTCAAGTGTCCAAACTTGGTTGCGGGTGAAGTTGTTTAATTCTTCATGCATAGCATTCACCCAATCCGGATCACCTAGAGCTTCATCTACAATGGTAGGCTCAACAAGAGACACAAAGGAGTGATGTTCAATAAATAAAGCAAGTTTTTGAGATCGAGTCATTACACCCCTTGTTGGACTCCCTATGATGAGTTCTTGAGGATGAGCTTGTAGTAGAGGAGTAGTCCTTTGATCAACCACCTGAGGGGCCGCTTGAGGAGCATCAACATCTTGAGCTTGTACCACCATTTGATCATGGGAGACATGAGTATCTTCAAATGGCTCTCTCCCATTTTTGTCATCATCTTGTGGTACATTGGATGAGGATGGCTTGTCAATGACTTACCGGCATGTTCTTCATTGTTTCCCTCAATGGTTCATCACCTACATCATCAAGATTCTCATGCTCTCCTTGAGAGCCATTAGATTCATCAAATTCCACATCATATGTTTCTTCTACCATCCCGGTGGCATGGTTGAATACTCTATATGCTTTGGACTTCAATGAGTAACAAACAAGAAAACCAATATCACATCGGCGTTGAAACTTCCCAAGGTGTTGGCACTTCTTGTAGATGTAGCATTTGCACCCAAACACTCTAAAGAAAGATACATCCGGCTTCTTGTTGTTGAGTAGCTCATAGGGTGTCTTGCTAAGGAGACGATGGGGGAACAATCAGTTGGATGCATATCAAGCGGTGTTGATTGCTTCCGCCCAAAATCTTTCTGGTGTAGAGTACTCATCTAACATTGTTCTTGCTAGGGTGATTAGTTTCCGGTTCTTCCTCTCACTACCCCATTTTGTTGTGGTGTATATGTTGCGAAGACTTCATGCTTGATCCCAACTTCATCACAATATTGCTCAATGTGGGTGTTGTCAAATTCCTTTCCATTATCACTTCTAATTTTCTTGATCTTCAAGTCAAATTCATTTTGGGCTCTCTTGGCAAATTTCTTGAATGAATGGGTTGCTTCGGATTTGTCATGAAGAAAGAATACCCAAGTGTATCTAGAATAGTCATCCACAATCACTAGGCAATAGAGATTTCCACCCAAGCTAGCATATGTTGGTGGCCCAAATAAATCCATGTGTAGTAGCTCCGACTCTCTTGATGTTGATATGAAGGCTTTGGTTGGATCAGTATTTGCAACTTGCTTGCCGGCTTGACATGCACTACACAATTTGTCCTTCTCAAATTTGACATCCTTCGAGCCTCTAATCAAATCCTTCTTAAATAGCTTGTTGAGGGTGTTCATTCCAACATGTGCCAATCTTCTATGCCATAACCAACCAAGAGATTGCTTAATGAACAAACATGTCTTCAAGTTGGCATCTTCGGAGGAGAAATCCACTAGATAGAGATTGTTGTATATAAAGCCTTGGAATATCACACATGTGCCAATCTTCTATGTCATAGCCAACCAAGTGATTGCTTTGTGAACAAACATGTCTTCAAGTTGGCATCTTTGGAGGAGAAATCCACTAGATAGAGATTGTTGTACCTAAAGCCTTTGAATATCACTTGTGCTTCATCTTTCTTGGTCACAACCACTTCTTTGTCGGTGAACAAACATTGAAAGCCAAGATCACAAAGTTACCCAACGGATAGCAAGTTGAAGCTCAATGAGGCAACAAGAAGCACATTGGAGATGGTATGATCATTTGAAATTGCCACTTTGCCCAATCCCTTGACATTGCCCTTTGAGTTGTCACCAAATGTAATCTTTTCTTGGTCATCGACATTCTCTTCTAGTGAGGTGAACATTCGGGGATCACCGGTCATATGTTGTGTGCAACCACTATCAATCACCCAATGAGATCCACTAGTCTTGTAGTTCACCTACACACACAAGAAATCAAGCTTGAGCTTTTGGGACCAAACTTGTTGAGGTCCGTTAACCTTCTCAACTAGTGACTTTGCAACCCATATTTGCTTTGGCCTATTCTTGTTAGGAGGCCCCATGAACATAACTTTCATCTTGCCACTAGAGTCTTGTCTAAGCATGTAGTGAGCATTGAAAGCAAAGGGCCTAGCATGCTTGGGCAAGGGTGTGGGTTTTGGCTCTTTACAATCATGAGCAAAGTGTCCTTCCTTTCCACACTCATAGCATCTCCCAATCTTCTTCTTCTTTGGCTTTGTGATGCTCTTGCGTTGCTTCATCTTCTCTTCAAGAAAGCTAATGTCATTTCTATTTGTCTTCATCACGGTGTTCATGAGTAGCTCACTTTGAAGACATTGACCCTTGGTGAATTTCTTCAACCCGGTGGTGAGGTGCTCCTTCTCTTTCTTGAGCTTGTCATTCTCTTGTTGGAGCTCCAATTGAGATGGTGTCATTTTGTAATCCCTCTCCATCTTCAATCTCTTGTTTTCTTCTTTAGCATGTCTAGCTCAAGTGACATGCTATATCATCATCTAGGGTGTCAACAATGACTTGTTTTGTGGTTGCAAGCTTTTCTAGATCACTCTTGAGCTTTGCATTCTCATTCTTGATCTTGATCTAGTCATCATAGTGATCGGCCACAACCACTTTCTTGCCCTTGCCACTAGCCTTTTGCTCATCATGCTCACTAACCAAGTCCTCACAAGATGTTGCTATGTCACACTTAACAACAAGGTTAGGGGCATCATGTGTCTCATGTGAAAGTATATCATAAGCAACGGTGAGAGTATCATAATCAACTTTCACTTGAGTGTATTGTTCTTTGAGCAAACCAAAACTAGTGGTAAGGTCACTATGCATCTTATCAAGTTTTTCATTTTTAGCTTTGAGCTCCTTGTTAGAGGACTTGAGCTCCTTGATAGATGATGACATAGTAGCAAGTTCATCTTTAGCTCATCACTAGCATGTATAGCATGATCATACTTCTCAACAAGAGATTCATTTTCATCAACAATCTTTTCATTTTTAGCTCTAGTCTTTCTTATGATTTTAGAGTAGTTGTTTAGCAATTTAACAAGCTCATCATAAGAGGGTGCCTCAAATTCACCATCACTATCACTATCACTAGAGTCATCATCGCTTTGTACCTTTCGATCACCTTTAGCCATGAGGCATAGGTGTGTAGAGGATGACGGTGATGGTGGTGGTGGTGGTGTAGAGGAGCCAATGACTAGAGCGGCCACCTTCTCCTTCTCATCGTCACTACCTTCATTTGATGAGCCATCGAAGGAGTCAATGTCGGTGAGCCAATCACCAACAATGTAAGCCTTGCCACCTTTCTTGTGGTATTGCTTCTTCTTCTTGCCATCCTTCTTCTTGTAGGGCTTCTCATTCTTCTTCTCATCTTCGCTAGATGAGTCATACTTCTTGCCCTTGTTCTTGTTCTTGTAGCTCTCTTTCTTGGGCTTGGTGCATTGATGAGCAAGATGGCCAAGCTCACCGCAATTGTAGCAATCCATTTCAGAGATTGGCCTTCTCTTGCTACTTGTGAAGAACTTCTTCTTTCTTGAGTCAAAGTTGACTCCATTCTTGTGAAGCTTCTTCAACATCTTGGTGGTTCTTCTCACCATGAGAGCAATGTTGGAATCATCCTCTTCATCACTTGAGCTTTCATGATGCACCTCAATAGCCTTGGACTTGCCTTCTTGTCATGGCTTGCTTTGAAGGCCAAGTCCTTCTTCTTGTCGGTGGAAGAGCCACCACTTGGCGTGATGTGCATGTACATCTCATGCGCATTGATCTTTCCCAAGATTTGAGTTGGTGTAGCGGTGGAAAGATCGCCTTGATGTAGCACAGTCACAATGTGTCCATATTTGTCAATTGGGAGGACACAAGGATCTTCCTCACAACATCGGATGGTTGCATTTGTGTGAGGCCAAGTCCATTGAGTTCTTCTACAAAAACATTCAAGCGTGAGTACATTTTATTTGCACTTTCATTAGCATGCATATCAAAGGAATGAAGCTTTTGCATAACAAAATGATAGCGTTCCTCACGCTCACTCTTGGTTCCCTCATGGAGCGCACAAATGTTTTCCCATAGATCATGGGCATTTTTGTGGTTTCGGACGCGGTTGAACACATCCTTGAAAATGCCTCTAAAAGGATGTTTTTGGCTTTTGCATTCCATTTCTCATTTCCTCCTCATTAGGAGTAAGGCTTGTGCCTTCCTTGGGCTTGGCAAAGCCGATGATTGTGGCTTCACGACATTTGACATCAACCGCTTCTAGGTACGACTCCATACAGATTTTCCAATATGGGAAGTCGTCTCCCTCAAACATGGGAGGTGGTCCATCACCTCCGGACATCTTAACTCTAGGCGGTTAAGCCTAAATCGAGAGCACGAGGCTCCGATACCAATTGAAAGGATCAAGATGCCCAAGAGGGGGGGGGGGTGAATTGGGCTTTTCTAAAAATTCTAGCAACAATTAAAACCTATCAAGTCCCAATTAAACCCCTAGTGCCTAGAAGTGTGTTCACTAACAACAACCGCACAAAAGACTATCGCTAAACCATTTCTACTCTAGCATGGCAATTCAAATAAGGATGAACAACAAGTAAATTACGGAATTGAATTGCTCAAATGTAAATGCGTAAGTAAAGAGAGTAGAAATGACACGACGATCTTTTTCCCGAGGTATCAAGGTGTCGGCATCCCCTAGTCCTCGTTGGAGCACCCGCGCAAGGGTATCGCTTCCCCTTGATCCGCGCAAGGATCAAGTGCTCACTACGAGCTGATTCTTCGCCACTCCGGCCTGGTGAATCGCTCGCTACCGTTCACAACTTGACTTGGGTCATCACAAAGCCTCCGGATGATCACCAAGCTCTTCGATCACCACCAAGCCGTCTAGGTGATGTCGATCACCAAGAGTAACAAGCTAGAACTCTCAGTTGACCAAGACAAGGCCAAAGAGATGGATGGATGCACACTTGCTACTCAATTCTCACTAGGAGGTCACTAATTCTCAATTAGCAATTCACTCAACCTCACTAGGGCTCTTGCACTATCTCACACTCACAATGTGTCTCTCAGCAGATGGAAGTGGCAAGAACACTCTAATGGAAGCGGAGGAGGAGTATAAATACTCCCCCAACCGGTCATCCAAAAGAGCACCAAACAGGGCTCACTGCGGGGGCATCGGACACGCCGATGACCTCGACCAACGGTTGACTGTACCCTCTTGTCAGACCTGTTAAAGGGACATCGGACGCTGGGCAGCGTCAAATGCCACCACATCGGATGCGTCCGATGTGGATTTACCCTCTCTGGAACCTCTCTGCATGGACATCGGACGCTGGCCCTCAGCGTCCGATGCCAGCGTCTGATGCGACCCTCAGTTCACGCGCACATGAACAGTGGCACGGGCGCGTCCGATGTGAACACATCGGCGCGTCCGATGCCACACACCAGACTAAACCCTAGTCGGGTGACCATCGGACGCGTCTGATGCCCACCAGGCCAGCGTCTGATGCCCGTTACAAGGGCAAAACCAACTCGCATCGCGACGCGGCCTTAACGACTTTTAATCCTCTCGACATAAGGCATCTCTCTGAGCTACCTAGGGCTATGAAATAACAAGTGTGCACCACACCTACCTCAATAGACTCATCTAAGTCAAGCTACTGATTCACGCTCCCCTTTATAGTACGGCCAAAGGAAAAACAAAGACCTAAGACTACCTAAGTGTCCTCCAACACCATATGACACATAGCCTAGTCTACCACCGTCTTCGTCATCTGTCCTTTGAAAACCGAACGATATCCATCGCCAGGGGACATGAACTCCATATGCCCGTATCATCACCATTACCGTGACCTAACTCAATCATGTTTCTGCAAAACACACGTTAGTCACAGTAATCTTGTGTTTCTTCCAATCACCGAAACCCACTAGGGGCCGAGATGCGTTTAGTTGCTCTAGTTTTTTTGTACAAATTTTGTTAGTCTATTGCGGATACATGGGTGTATGCTAAGTCTCGAGTGATGAGTGATTATCAACGGGTGTGATGCACATGTTCTTTGGCTTGTGTTGTGCAGGTGTCGAGCACGGATACAGTGATCGAAGGCAAGGTGAAGGTCAAGTAGAGACGTGCCGATGGACCGGGAGGGTGAAGGGCGGACGTGAGGCTTGGACTGAGGGACTGGTGGCCTGAGGATCAGCTGTGGTGGCTGATAGCCTGAGACAGCGACGAGCGGAGACTTGCGGGGCACAGTGTTGCTTGGGTCGAGGACCTGAGGACATGTGTCGGTGGACGGGGTGCACGGGCGGTGCATCCCCTCGACGGCGTCGGTTTGGTGGTTGATCCACAGAAAAAACCATCGACGAACGGTTTCCAGGTTTGGGCCACAAAAGCTGGGTGTGCTGCGGGTTTGCCGAGTTTGGGCCTCAAAACTTGGGTTGAGAACGGTTTCCAGGTTTGGGCCTCAAAACCTGGGCGCTGGCAGGTTTCTGAGTTTGGGCCACAAAACTCAGGCGATCGACGGCGGGTTCCCGGTTTGGGCCTCAAAACCGGGGGTTGGTCATGAAAGCTGGTTTCCCGGTTTGGGCCTCAAAACCGGGGGCGACGTCTATGAAAGGACGAGCAGAGCAGAGGCGGCACGTGGCGGCAATCGGTGAGGTTGCGTCGAGGCAACGCTACTAGTTGTGCGGGCGTGGCCGTCGGATCAGCATCTTCTTCGAGTTGGTCCAGAATAACCCTAGGGTTTAGCTGGTTTGCTCTGTAATTAGTTAGGGGTAGAGTGGGAATTAGAATTAGGATAAGTAGGGGGAGACTCCCACCTCCCAAACTATCTCAGTCATTTGCTCTTTGCCTTCTAGGGTTTCCTGCTCTCCCAATCCCTTGCTGTAGCAACTGAGATCCGCAGAGAACCATACCTCTATGTTCATGAGATTTTAAGGAAGTGAGACCGTAATCTCACTGTTGTAGCGTGTGGTAGCCACACAGTTGCAGATTGATGTCTTGATTCGTGTTTTGACTTTGTTCTTCGCGTTCTTTGTTTCTCCGTGATTTTCCCGTCCTCGATCTCCCTCTCTACTGCATCTTTTGAAATCCACTTGGATCAACTTGTTCTTTATAGTGAGGAGATCATTTCCACCGAAGGAATTCATCTAACTCCTCACGAACAAGTAGATCGGGTCGATTCAATTTTCGTGGCGCTTTTTCGTTCATACACCTTGCCTTTCGATTTCCCGTTGATTGAGTTGATTTGAGCGGATGATTTCTTGGGGATAGTCTCCTAACTACCTTGTGATCATCCTCTCCAAGTTTGGGATCAAGGGATTTTGATTTGGATCAATTTGGAGCAGATTTGAGTTGAGGGCGACCAAAATCGCCCTCTCTGTTCATCCGCGGACAGTCCACCGTTGGGGGCGCGGACAGTCCGCGCGTCGTGCTTCAGCCGACTAAGTGGCTGTTCGGCTCGGGCGTTTTGGTCCGGAGTGACCTGCGGACAGTCCGCCGGTCTAACTCGCGGACAGTCCGGGAGTGACCAGGGAGTCTACAGCAGTAGTGCATTTTTGCACATCTGGCCAGCGGACAGTTCGCCACCTGAGCCCGGACAGTCCGCCGTTGGGTAGACAGTCCGCGGACTGAACCCCGGACAATCCGGGACTTGGCTGTAGCCTACGGTTCAGTGTGTTTGCTCTCACGGCTTCTTCACTTGGTTTCTGGACTTCTCGTTTGACCCTAGAGTTGACCAAGTAACCTCTCTAGGTATCCTTGCTACTTGTTAGCATAGGTATTTGGAGACTTCTCGACGTAGCTCTCTATCTACGTTCGGAAGTCAGTTTTTGGGGTCGAACTTGAGATAGAGCTTTTGGTGTTTGGTTTGCTCTTGCTTTGTGGTGCCTCACTATGATCCTAGGGATCATCCACCCTCTTCCAAGGGTCGTGGGCATCACGTTTCGATCGAAGCTTTTGGGGGTTGATTTTTGGGACAAAGGCCGAAGTTTTGAGAGAAATTTTTTAGGCTCCCATTCACCCCCCCTCTGGTCACCTTGCTTTTGCATTCTCGGTCCTTCAGCTATTCACCCTTCTAACCATTTAGATCCTTTCAACCTCCATGTGTGAAGGTTGTACCCTGATGTCCAAAACCAAATAAGGTCATCCATGTTACTGTTTGAACCTCTTTTTCTCCGACTTGCTTTTGCTAGCCCCTCTATGTGAATGATTGTTTTAAGTCTACATGCTATCCTTGTTCATTGCCCTTGGACATGCCCATAATTAGAGCATATCCTTATTTCCTCCCAAGATCCATAGGATGAATTCCTTGTTCTTAGTTTGACTTCCTTGTGTCACTTCCTTGACCTTCACAAATCCAACACATGCTAGTTGTGATTGCCTTCATTATATTGGTGTGCTTTGTTATGGCACCATGATCCATGACCTTGGTGCCACGATGGAACCTATGGCCCCTTATGTGTTGCAACCACATGGCATTGTTGCTAGGTGCGCACAGGTGTCCAGGAATATACAATCATGACCCATCATGGAACCACACTAATGTGTCATCCTAACTTGTGCAACTCTTCTATAACCTTGATATTGTAGTTTTGTTGAAGCATGTTAAAATCCTTATCTTTCCCGAACCTTGATGGCATTTGAACCCCTTTGAGACTTGAGACATGAATCTGACCATCATATCATCGCCATTGGATGTCCAGGTCACATCCTTTGATTTCTTCTAAACCCTCTTGCATTATCCCTTTCCATAAGACATTTATTTATGGCATGCTTTGCAACAACATGACTATCTTCTTTGGTGTTGTGAGGGAACCGAAGCTCCATGTTTACTGCAACATATGGATGCCCATGAGTATCAAGGGAACTGCCATAACCATTGTAACACCCATAAATGAAACTTTTATTAAGTGTAGTGCCCTTACATACCTATTTCCTTAGCGACATTGAGTAACCCTTGATGAACCCTTACCTTGACATCCTTCAACCCAACAATAACTTGATATGTTCCATGCTTCCCTACCTTCATGGATTATGTAAAGCTTGTAGCCACGTCCTATTCAACATTGAGTTCGAATCATGTTCAAGGTATTTGTTGACGGTAGATAACTCCTATTTTAAACCATCAACTAACCTCATAAATGACCCACAATGATCCAAAGAGTTTAGCTATAGGGTTTGATTCTAACGAGTTCCACGAGTGTGTCGATTCCACTTGTTTTGCAGGATATTCAATATTTCATCATAAGAAAGTATCTCAAGTGAAGAATCAGAGCACACCAGTGAGACGAGCTCATCGAGACGATCGCAACGGACATGCCACTTACCATATTTGGAGCCCTGGAGCAAGAGTCCTCGATGAATACGACCAGGAAGACTCTGGAACCCTCTAGAAGCCTTATCCATATGAAGATCAGGGGTGTAACAGACAAGATTCCAACAACTACAGAATACCCGAGATATCCAAGGACCAGATAGAAAGAAGACGACAAGGAATACCTCCACGCCAAGACTCATTGCGCAAAAAACAATGCGACAACCAAACAAGGACAAGACAAACAAGGAAGGGTTAGAAGACATGCGAACGAAGGAAGAGGCAGGCGGTGCCAAGGGGAGGCCGGTCGGCCTCAACCCTAGGTCGGCTAGCCTGGGCCCACATGGCAGCCCCTCCTCCTTCGCGCGACGTGACCTAATTGACCTCTTCAATGTATCTCGGCCGTTGTTCGACGTCGGTTTGATCCGAGGGCTGCGGTTCATCCCACTGGGCTATATAAGAAACCTCAGACCCCCTCCTGGAGATATCATCAGATCAAATCATATCTCATAGCATAAATCAATTATTTAGAGTAGAGGTAGCCTAGACAACCAGGAGCTCCATCATCCAAGGGCGTAGCTAGAATAGAATTAGAAGAGTCGAGGGAAGCTCAGATTCCGAATCTAGTCAGGAGGAGCTAGGTAATTAGCCTTGTCTTCTCTCTTGTATCAACATTGTTCTTCTAATTGTTCTTCTAATTGTCTAATTGTCTTCTAGTTCATCGTCTTTGTGTTCTAATTGTGTTCTAGTTCATCTTCTAATCTCTCTAGTTCATCTCTGTGTTCTAATCTAGTTCTAATTACCTCTCTAGTTCATCTCTGTGTTCTAATCTAGTTCTAATTGTTCATCTAGTTCTTATTCTTCTTCTAGTTCTTGTTCTAGTTGATACATGTCATGACTTGTTACTATTTCGTGTTCATAATTATAATGTTCATCGTCTACTTTGATTATATGTCTAGCATAGCTAGGGTATCTTTATGTTTATGCTCTTGTTCGTATAGCGCTCATTCTGTCGATCGCGGGGTGAGTGGTCAACATTGTTTAAGCGTGGTGCTTATACATTGTTTACCTACGAATGCACCCTATATTCCGGGCCAGCAAGTGGTAGATCGTCGCGAGGGTGACTATTATAGCCTTGTTGAGTCCTTTGTAGTCCATTCCCCGAATATAGGGCAAGTAAGACCTGGTCACCGGAGGTGATAGACTCTGGATCTGATCCTCCATGCGTGATGTCTCCTGTGTATAAATATAAGTTATTCTAACCATGATTGCTAAACATAATTGCACTAATTGATGTAGTCTATGACCTATAGTTAGAACCATGTTAGGAAGTTAATCTATCTCTTTCTAGTTTTGGCTACATCCGACCTTGGGTGAGAATGCTCTGTTGGAACTCTTTTATATGGTTTACTCTGTTCTATTACATTTATCTTATTTATCATTCTTGATTGATTCCTGTGTTGAGTATAGATCTAGTGGAACTTTTATCATAATCATACATGTGTGTGTCATAGTTGTAGATGTTTATCTCCTGTCATTCGATTGACTAAAAATATGCATTGCTCCGTTATAAATAAACGATACCTTGGAAACTCTTTCTTTGGTGAAATGCTACAACGGATGTATTTTATCTATGCGCTTGTGGATAATCCCATTTCATATTTTATAAGGGCAAGATCATAAATACCATCCACGTCTCTAGTGTTACTGCTAGTGGTGACAGCCTAGTGTTAAAGGTAATGTTGTTAGATTTGTCTACCTGCATTTCTAGCGCCGTTATCTGAAGTGATGCTAAGAGATATCAACAAGCATTTCTGGCGCCGTTGTCGGGGAACCAAATGTGTGATTCCAAAGCACATTCCCCGATGTTTGAGAAATCCCTTAAAGAAATCCCATTGCCAGAGCTATATCTTTATATTGGAGTTTCTAAGTTAAGACCAGGAGATAATAGGATATAAGTTGAATACATAGGAAAAATTGTACACACATGTTTATGATAATCGAGCCACACTATTGATCTTTTCTCAAACAGGCTCACTCTGTCTTTTGCCTATTTCTTGAATATCTTATTGCAGGGTGAAGTATGACTAGATTTGATCGACCAGAAAACTATGTTGACAATCCTGAAGTTTTGATCCGAAAAGCCAAAGCCAACGCCAAGCTCAGGAAACCACCAACCACGTTGACCGAAGACACTCAGGCAAGAAGCTCAACACCAGTGTTAGAAGACATGGTTGACAAGACTCTCCGCGATTTCTCTGCACCAACCACTGCCAACATCAGGACTGGACCAACAGTCAATATCGGAACCGAGGGATTCAAACTCAAGCCATCTCTGATCAACATGGTGCAAGCGAGCCAGTTTTGTGGGAAAGCACATGAAGATGCAAGTGCCCATCTCCAACACTTCCTGGAAATCTGCAACACCTTCACTATCAAAGGAGTCAGTAAGGACGCCATCTAACTCTGCCTATTCCCATTCTCACTTTTGGGAAGAGCGAAGCAATGGTTCTACTCCAACAAGGACAAAAACACTACATGGGAGACCTGTTCGACTGCTTTCCTAGCAAAGTCCTTCCCGTAGGCAAGACGAACACTACGAGCAAAGATTTCAACTTTTCAGCAGTAGTATGATGAATCTATCCCTAAGGCATGGGAACGCTTTCAAGATAACATATCAAAATTCCCACACCACGGGATGGAGAATTGGTTACTTATGCAGACATTCTACCATGGGCTCACTTCGAGTGCCCGTGATAATATCGATGCAGCTGCTGGAGGATCGTTCTTGTCACTCACTATCAAAGAGGCCACTGCTCTCGTTGAGAAGATAGCTTCCAAACAAGGATGGAACAAAGAACGCACTTGTCGGGGGAACGCCAAAGGGGTACCCCAATCAATGCAAAACGAATAAGAGACCTGCCTGGCCCTCCAAGCCAGGCCTCGGGCGAACGCTCGCTCTCCGTCTCGCCCGAGCCCTCCGCGTCAGGCCTCGGGCGAGCTCTCGTCTTCCGTCTCGCCCGAGCCCTCCGCGCCAGGCCTCGGGCGAACGCTCGTTCTCCGTCTCGCCCGAGCCCTCCAAGCCAGGCCTCGGGCGAGCGCTCGTTCTCCGTCTCGCCCAAGCCCTCCAAGCCAGGCCTCGGGCGAACGATCGTTCTCCGTCTCGCCCGAGCCCTCCAAGCCAGGCCTCGGGCGAGCGCTCGTCTTCCGTCTCGCCCGAGCCCTCCGCGTCAGGCCTCGGGCGAACGCTCGTTCTTGTCTCGCCCGAGCCCTCCAAGCCAGGCCTCGGGCGAACGCTCGTTCTCCGTCTCGCCCGAGCCCTCCAAGCCAGGCCTCGGGCGAACGCTCGTTCTCCGTCTCGCCCGAGCCCTCCGCGCCAGGCCTCGGGCGAACGCTCGTCTTCGTCTCGCCCGAGCCCTCCGCGTCAGGCCTCGGGCGAACGCTCGTCTTCCGTCTCGCCCGAGCCCTCCAAGCCAGGCCTCGGGCGAGCGCTCCTCTACACCTCGAGACCCCACGCGGGGACCTCGAGCCCCTCAGGCACAGCAGCCTATCCCTCGAGACGCTTCACGCCTCCCTCGAGCGGCACGGACACCGGCAGCTAGCCCCATACCACGCATTCAATGCATTCACCAACTCCGGTCACATCCTCTGGTACACAGCATGTGCCACAGTGACCGGAGTCAGAGTCAAACCTCGTTTTCACCATAAGCATGGGCTAAAGGGCGCCAGTACAGCACTGTTCGGCCATACCCCGCACTATAGCACCCTCGAGCCACCTCTCGAGGCCTGGGATCCCTCTGAACGACCGGGCGTTCCGGGACTCGCCCATACCTGCGGGAGCTCGAGCCCCCCGCAGGCGCTACCTCGAGGCCGGCTCTGCGCCCCTCGAGCCCTAACTGCTCTCACGCTATTGGAGGACAGGTACCCCAAGACCGGAGGGACCTCGCCGCGTCCTGCACGTTCCGGGATGGGCGCTGTACGGCTTCCACCTCGCCACGCCTCCGCGTCCGCGCCCGGGATGGAGGCCACGCCCCAAGGACGCCTCAACAGCAACGCCCACGTCGGCTACAATGTCTTCGACAAGACAGGGTTCCTACCCTACTTCGTATTGGGCACCGTACGCCCCGACACTGTAAAACCCTTGTGTAACCCTGGCCTCCCCTTGCTCTATAAAAGGGGACACCAGGGCCCTCATTCGGACGGTTACAAACACGTTAGAACGCCATACACCCACACACTCAGGTCCGGACTCCGGTCCACGCTCACCAAGCTTGTATTCGCCCCTGTACAAGCACTTAGGTGCAAGTAATACAAGAACATCCTCCCCCGCTGGACGTAGGGCCTTCTTTGCCCGAACCAGGATAAATCCTTGTGTCATCTTGCATCACCATCCAGGAAGAGAGCACGCGATCATATTACTCGTTGGTGTCATACCCCCGGTTTCGAAACACCGACAGTTGGCGCGCCAGGTAGGGGCCTTCGCGTGTCGAGTCGATTTCTCGCTGTTTCCTGGATGGCTGCTTCGACTCCTTCGTTCTATGCCGGTGCCGTCATCTGGTTCGGGAGCCTTGAGTTCCTGGCCATCGACAACGGCAACGAGCCGACCTTGCTCTCCATGGAGGGCCCGAGTGGAGGGCGTGTCACGCCACCCCGTGCGAGGAGCGTGGCACGTCGCCCACACACCACGCGTCGCCACCCCGTGAGCGGCGCCGTCGTTGCCGTCGTCGCCAGGCACAGGCCGTGCCGGCGGCGCACTCCCACTTCCCCGTGGCCGGCGCGGAGTTCCCAAGGAGGAGCCTGCCCGACGCACGGCCGGAGACTTCCAGGGCGCGCCCGCGCCGCCCAGCGACTTCGCGTTCATCGTGCGCACGGACCAGGAGCCAGGCCAGAGGCCTCCGAGCCGTGCGCCGTTGACGCCACCCGGCCTCCTCCCGCACGGGGTATACCGCGCTCGACGCCGGCGGACCCCGTTCGGCCTCGACAACTCCGCAGCAGCCTACGCCCGCCAGCTCAACGAGCGCCATCGGGACCGACCGCCAGCAGGCAGGAGGAGGAGCGCCCCGGGCGGTGCTACTGCAGGCCATGGCCAACCTGGAGATCGTCCACCCCGCGTACGTCGACCGCGGCTTCACGCGAGCCATCGAGCCTCCCCGGCGATCCACGTCGGAGAATGGTACGCGAGCTGCGGTCCCAGCATCTGCCAAGACGGCACGCCGTCGACAGCTCCGACTCCGACGAATACGACTACCACGACCCCGACCTCTGGGATCCCACCAGGGAGTGCTTCCAACTCGAGGGGGTCGCATGCGATACCGAGGACGAGGGCGACGACGGCAGGCCAGCGCTCGATCTAGAAGGCCCCAGCGACGTGGCCGCGGCAGGCGGATCACGTGTTCAGAGGAGGGACGAACCTCCAGCACCGGCTGTAACGCCTCAGCACGACGACGGCCGGGCGGCGCAACTCGCGCAGGTGCAAGAGGCAATCACCAAAGCCGAGGAAGAACGGCGACACCTGCTGCAGCTCCGGCAAACCCTGATGGAGGAACCACCACAGCCCGAGGAGCGGGAGCTCGAGGTCGGGCTCGAGGGATCCACCGGCGGATCCTCGAGGACGGGGCACCAGCACGCCCCGAGGTATGCTTCCGCGAGCCGGGCAGAACGTGGTGGCGGCGGCGATGATGCTCCGTGACCTGCCCGCCGTCTCAATCCCCGAAGCCAGGCGCATGCTCGGGGAAATGAAGAACCTCCTCGAGACAGCCGCTGTGCAACAGGCCGAGAGCTCGGCGTCACGCCGGCGCGGAGCAGCCTCGGGGAAGCCGGCGGACACGCCCCGCAACGAGCGCGAGGCATCCGTCCACCAGCCGGACACCTCTCGAGCTAGGCCAGTCCGCGAACGGATCGTCGACAACCGGCCACCTCGAGACCCAAACGACGCCCGCAACGACATCAACCGCCGGCGCAAGGACAAGGGGGCCCAAGAGCGTGGCTATAGCGCCCATCGAGGGGGGGGCTACGACAGCGATGAGGACCGGCAAGTCCTCGAGCCCCCGGGCCCCAGAGTCTTCAGCCGGGCCATCCGCAGCTCAACCCTCCCCGACCGCTTCCGACCGCCGACCAACATCATGAAGTATGATGGGGAGGTCGAGCCCAAGCTTTGGCTCTCGGACTTCCGCCTAGGCTGCCAACTGGGCGGAGCAAAGAATGACGACAGCGTGATCATACGCCAACTCCCACTTTACCTCTCGGACACCGCCCGCCGGTGGCTCGAGGGGCTCCCGCCGGATCGGATCGATGACTGGGCCGACCTAGTCAGGGTCTTCGACGGAATTTCAAGGGGACCTGCGTGCGCCCAGGCAACCCTGGGACCTACGGCGTTGCAGGCAGGCGGCGGACGAGCCCCTCCGCGACTTTGCTCGGCGGTTCTCGAAGCAGCGCCTCGAGCTCCCCCACGTGCCTGACGAGGACGTCATCTCAGCGTTCCTCGCGGGCACGACATGCCAAGAGCTAGTTCATGAGCTAGGACGCTACCGTCCCAGGACGGTCGAGGACCTGATGGATCGCGTCACCAGCTTTGCCTCGGGCGACGAAGCAGTGGGGGCCTTCTTTGGCCGTTCACGGACAAAGGACAAGGCGGTGATCGCGCCGGAGGGCTTGAACAAGGGCAACGACGCCAAGAACGACAACAATAACGGCAACAAAAGAAGAAGAACAAACGCAAGGGTCAGAAGGCGAAGCGCGACGCCAATGACGACGACGACGAGAAGAGGTGCTTGCAGGCGCCCTCGAGCCTAAGAAGCCCCGAGGCCCCCTGAGGGCTGTTTTCGACCAGATGCTCGAGGATCCCTGCACTTACCACAGGGGCCCCGTAAATCACAAGTTAAAGGACTGCTGACTGTTGAAAGGCTACTACTCCAAGCTCGGCGATAAGAAAGAAGACGCGCTCATGGGCAAAGATAACAATCGGCGCGGCGGAGGGGACCGAACGGCAACTTCCCCCGGTGCGCGACTGCTACATGATCTACGGGGGGGCGATCGTCGGGCTCTCAGCTCGAGAAAGAAAGAAGGAGCGCCGCGAGATCTTTGCACTCGGCCACGACGCCCCCCGGTACCTTGACTGGTCTGATGCGCCGATCACGTTCGACCGTGACGACCATCCGGACCGTGTCATAAACCCGGGAGCGTACCCCTCGTCGTCGACCCCGTCATAGTCGACGTTCGGTTCTCCAAGGTGTTGATGGACGGGGGCTCGAGCCTCAACATCATATACCTCGAGACCCTCGACCTCCTGGGGATTTCAGAGGGTCAGCTCCGACCCAGCGTCGGGGGGTTCCACGGAGTCGTACCAGGGAAGAAGGCCCACCCCCTCGGGCGCATCGACCTGCCGGTTTGCTTCGGCACGCCGGAAAACTTCCGTCAGGAAACGCTCACCTTCGAGGTGGTTGGCTTCCAAGGGACCTACCACGCCATCATCGGCCGGCAGGCTACGCCAAGTTCATGGCGGTTCTCAACTACACGTACTTGAAGCTCAAGATGCCGGGGCCAAAAGGGGTCATCACCGTCGACACCTCCTACGAGCACGCGTACCACTGCGACGTGGAGTGCGTCGAGCGTGAGGAGGCCAACGTCCACTCGACTCGCTCGAGGCCTTGGCAGCCTTGGCCACCGAGGAAGCCCCAGAAGCAAAGCGCCACGCCGGCACCTTCGAGCCGGCTGAGCACACCAAGAAGATACCCGTCGACCCGACCTCGGCCAATGGCAAGACGCTGACCATCAGTACCAGCCTCGAGCCCAAATAGGAAGCAGTGCTCGTCGACTTTCTCCGCGCGAACATCGACATGTTTGCGTGGAGCCCCTCGGACATGTCGGGCATACCGAGGGAAGTCGCCGAGCACGCCTTGGAGATCCAGGCCGGGTCCAGACCGGTGAAGCAACGCCTGCGCCGCTTCGACGAGGAAAAGCGCAGGATCATCGGCGAGGAGGTGCACAAGCTTTTGGCGGCCGGATTCATCAAGGAGGTATTTCACCCAGAGTGGCTAGCTAACCCTGTACTAGTTAGGAAAAAGAATGGAAAAATGCGGATGTGTGTAGATTACACTGGTCTGAATAAAGCATGTCCAAAAGTTCCATTTCCTTTACCTAGAATTGATCAGATTGTCGATTCCACTGCTGGGTGCGAAGTGCTTTCGTTCCTCGATGCATATTCCGGCTACCACCAAATTAAGATGAAAAAGTCTGACGAACTCGCAACCTCTTTTATTACGCCTTTTGGCATGTATTGCTACGTTACAATGCCCTTCGGCCTTCGAAACGCCGGGGCAACGTACCAACGTTGCATGCAGCATATTTTTGGTGTACACATAGGCAAGACCGTCGAGGCTTACGTCGATGACATCGTGGTGAAGACCAAGAAAGTCGGGAACCTCATCGGCGATCTCGAGACCACGTTCGAGTGCCTCCGGGCCAAGAATGTGAAGCTCAACCCCGAGAAGTGCCTTGGTGTGCCTCGAGGCATGCTGTGGCTACATTGTCTCACAACGGGGGATCGAGGCAAACCCTGAAAAAATCTCAGCCGTCACGAGGATGGGCCCAATTCGAGACCTCAAGGGCGTGCAGAAAGTGACGGGCTGCCTGGCGCTCTCAGCAGATTCATCTCGAGGCTAGGGGAAAAGGCACTACCCCTCTACCGCCTGCTGAAGAAGACGGAACGCTTTGCGTGGACTATCGAAGCCGAGGAAGCCTTAACCAAGTTGAAGGGGTTGCTGACCTCCGCGCCAATTCTCGTGCCACCACAACCAGCCCAGGATGGCGATTCCCCCGAGCCTCTCCTCTCTATGTGGCCGCAACCACTCAGGTGGTCAGCGCGGTCATAGTCGTCGAGAGGAACACGAGGAGGGTCATGCGTTGCCGGTCCAACGGCCAGTGTACTTCACCAGTGAGGTGCTCTCCGAGGCCAAGGTCCGGTACCCGCACATCCAGAAGCTGCTCTACGACATCATCATCACGAGGCGCAAGCTCCAGCACTACTTCCTCGCTCATCCCGTAACGGTGGTGTCATCCTTCCCCCTCGGTGAGATCATCAACAATCGGGAGGCCACGGGCGCATCGCCAAGTGGTCCGCCGAGCTAATGGGGGAGACCATCACCTACGCCCCGCGAAAAGCCATCAAGTCGCAAGCGTTGGCAACTTTGTTGCTGAATGGACAGACACTCAGCTCCCGCCGGCGCAGATGCAAGCCGAGCTCTGGACTATGTACTTCGACGGGTCCCTCATGAAGATGGGGGCAGGCGCAGGCCTGCTCTTCATCTCACCCCTCGGAGTCCACATGCACTACCTGCTACGCTTGCACTTCCCCGCCTCCAACAACGTCGCCGAGTACGAGGCCCTCGTCAATGGGCTGCGCATCGCCCTCGAGCTCGGGGTCCGACGCCTCGACGTTCGAGGGGACTCGCAGCTCGTCGTCAACAAGGTCATGAAGGCCTCGAGCTGCATCGATCCCAGGATGGAAGCATACTGCGGGGAGGTGCGCAAGCTAGAAGATAAGTTCTACGGCCTCGAGCTTAACCACATAGCTCGAAGGTACAACGAGGTCACCGACGAGCTGGCAAAGTTGGCGTCCACGCGCAGCACGGTTCCACCAGACGTCTTCTCGAGGGACGTTTTCGAGCCATCCGTCAAAATCGACCCGGGGCTGGCCCCTCGACGCCACCCTCGAGCTAGACACGGGGGCTCGACTTTCAAACGCCACCCCTTGGGAATGACCCCTCGACGTCCGCGGAGGCGATGCAGGTCGACGCACCCGCCTCTTCTTCATCATGACCCCTCGACTGGCGGACGCCCTACCTCGACTACCTGACGCAAGGCGAGCTACCAGAAGACAAGACGGAGGCCCGACGCATCGCTCGAAGGGCCAAGACCTACGTCATCTACGGCGACGAGCGGAAAACTGTACCGACGAAGTCCGACCGGGATCCTTCAGCGCTGCATCCCACTCGAAGAAGGACGCAAGCTCCTCGACGACATGCACTCGGGGGCTTGCGGCCACCACGCAGCGCCAAGGACCCTGGTTGGGAACGCCTTCCGTCAAGGCTTCTATTGGCCGATCGCCGTTGGAGATGCCAAGCGCTTGGTCCGGGCATGCCATGGGTGCCAATTCTACGCCAAGCAGACGCACCAGCCCGCACACGCCCTGCAGATGATCCCAATTACTTGGCCATTCGCCGTTTGGGGGCTCGACCTTGTAGGTCCCCTCAAAAAGACAAGTGGAGGACACTCACACGTGCTCGTGGCCATCGACAAGTTCACCAAGTGGATCGAGGCTAAGCCGATAGGCAACCCCACCTCCGAGAAGGCGTCGAGTCGAGTCATCGCCAACATCATGTACCAGTTTGGTGTGCCCAACGTCATCATCACCGACAATGGCACCCAATTCACGGGCAAAAAGTTCACCAACTTCTGCGACGACAACAGCATTCGCGTGACCTGGGCCTCGGTCGCATACCCTCAATGCAACGGGCAGGTCGAGCGCGCCAACGGCATGATACTCCATGGGCTGAAGCCGAGGTTGTTCAAAACCCTCAAAAATTTCGGAAAGGGGTGGGCTGCAGAGCTCCCTCGGTGTTGTGGGGCCTCAGGACAACGCCAAGTCAAGCCACCGGGTTCACTCCGTTCTTCCTGACCTACGGTGCCGAGGCCGTCTTGCCTACGGACCTCGAGTACGGCTCCCCTCGACTTCGAGCCTACAACGAGCAAACCAACGACGAAAAGCTCGCCAACGCCAAGGACCAACTCGAGGAGGCCCGAGACGTGGCGCTCATCAACTCCGCGTGCTACCAGCAAACGCTTCGACGCTACCACAACAAGCACGTACGCAAAAGGGACCTAGCGGTGGGGGACCTCGTGCTTCGACGGCTGCAAGACAATCGAGGGCGCCACAAGCTCACCCCTCCATGGGAAGGCCCATACACCGTAGCTGAGGTGCTCAAGCCAGGGACATACAAGCTCTACGACAATCAAGGCAGAATCCTGGCAAACGCGTGGAACATCTCTCAGCTACGTCGCTTCTACCCTTAAGGGCCTCGAGGCCTAGCATATTCTGTCGCTTTGTACAAACATGTCAAAATGAATGAACAAACTCGTGCATTGTCGTTCATTTTGCTTAGCATCATAAGGTAGCCTCGACCCTGCTCTGCTCAGGGTCGAGCCTCCCTCGGGGGCTGACAAGGGGGTAACCGCCCCCCAGACTCCGAAAAAAATGCGTGTTTTCTTTCAAAAAATTCGACCCTCGTCTCGACTCGCGCCTCGAGTGAACTAGCGACGTCTAAATCCTAAAATACCTCGAGCCTCCAAGGGTCGGGAGGCGTCGACGTAGACGGCCGCCTACGCCCCGGGCTACGGTACCCTACCTACGCCTCCCCTCGAGGTGCTCGCGACGTATCGAAGGAACACAGACTAAGCTAGCAGAAGCTCGAGCTTGCAAACAAAGAGAAGCGGTCAAATAAGTTTGAAAAGAAAACAACTCCTTTAAACAAACAAGTCATATATACATACGGGTTTCGACAGACACTCATTCATGTCACAAAATTCTTACAAGGGCCTCGACGCCCAAATTTGGCACGCAGGCCCTAATCTTCGTCAGTGTGGTACTCCTCCCCGAGGTCTTCCACGGCGGGCTCAGCCTCGACGCCCGAGCTAGAGGGAGGAGGGCCCTCGACACCGCTGCTGGCGTCAGGAGGCAGCACATCCTCCTCGAAGATCTTCGCGAGCGACGTCCCTGGCCTCTCCATCTTCTCCAAAATTTTGTCGACACGGCGGTTGTTCCACTCCTCATCCTTCCCCTCGATCTCGATGAAGCCATTGACGACAACGTGGACCGGGAAGCGGAAGCCGGAGCGGACAACCGCGAGCGTCTGCTTGACGCCATGGTGGAGAGCTTGCCGGACACGGTCCCGCGCAGCTACGTCGAGGAACCACAGGCGTCGACCAAGGCGTCGCCTTGGGCCACCGCACCTTCCGCCGAAGCCACAGGAGGAGCACCCCACACGGAGCCAAGACGGTCGAGGGAAGCACGAGCCCGCTCCGCCACCATCGTCTCATCTTGGAGTTGGTCCAAGAGAGCCTGGTTCGTCCGCGGAGCTCCTCGACCGTCTTCTCGACCCCTGCGCAACAAACGAGGAAAAGTGAGACTGCGGCGTAACAAAAAACTCCGAAGACCCAAACAAGGACAAGGTATGAGCCTCACCATCGCAATGTTGCCCCAGGGCGGCGAGGTTGCTGGTAAGGCCCTCAGCGCGCTGCTCGAGCCTGTGCTTCTCGGCCAACATAAGGAGCTTCTCGTATCTAAGCTCCTCGATCAGCCTGCCCGCCTCCACGAGGGCCAGATCCTTTCGGATCACCTCCTGCCGCGCCGCCCCCTCGGCAGCTCGGGCGGTGGTGATACCGCTCTCGGCGTCCTCGGCCTCTTTTCTCGCCAACTCCGCTGCGGTTCGGGCGGTGGCGGCCTCGCCACGGGCGTCAGCGGCCTCCTGCCTCGCCGCCTCAGCATCAGCCCGAGCGGAGGAAGCCTCGCTTCGGGCGTCCGCGGCCTCTTTCCTCGACGCCTCGAGAGCGGCGGCGGCCTCCTCCTTGGATCGAGTGGCCTCACCTCGAGCCGCCGGACCTCCGCCTCCGCCTCGTTGAGCCGGCTCGCCATTTGGGCGTTCTGGCCCAGCTCAGCGCGGAGATCTTGAAGCTCCGCCTCAGCCCTCACGAGGGCGGCCGACACCTGTGCGGACCGGCCCGCCTCCTCGGAGCAGGACCGCTCCGCCTCCGCCATGAGCTCGGCCACCTCCGGAAGATGGACCGCACCTCGCGCGGGGCCCCCGCTGGACCAGTTGCCTGACGGAGACCATGGCGAGGGACGGGCTCGGCGCGTCGGGAAACGGCCATACTGGTCGGTCAAGCTCGATGTCGGGCAGATCCTCCTCCGCCCCGAGCTGCCCGACTGCGGCCGCCGCTCGACGGCACGAGCCCCGGCTCTTCCCTGGCCGGGCCTCCGGCGCCTGTCAGCGCTAGCCGGTGCCTCGGGCGCCTCCACCATCATCGAGCCCGCGGCGAGGAGCGGCCCCTGCTCCAGCTCGTTCAGGAGGTCCTCCACCGTCGACTCCTCCTCCGCCAACGCCTCTCCCCCCTCTCCCTCCTCCGCAGCCCGGCTCGTGTCGGTCGGGGCCTCGAGGGGCGCGGTCTCCTCGCCCCAGACAACGGCGGGGCCGTGCTCGCCCCAGGCGCTTCCACCAGAAACAGCCGTTGTAGCGGGGGGAAGGGTAGCGCTCCCGACTGACGCCATCGCGGGAGGAGGAGGGGGAGGAGGCAGCGCTTCAGTGGGTGGGTAGTGGCGGGCTCGATGCCGTCAGCTGTGGCCCCTGCAGGGCAAGATGACGGTTGATATCAGAACCGGAAGAGTGCCTCGACCCCTGCGGTCGAAGGCAATGGCCTCACCAAAATTTGCGACGATCATCTTTCCTCCTCGACCATGGCAGCTCGAGCCTTCTCCAGCCAAGCGGCTTCTCTAGCGGAGGAAGGTGCCATACCTCGACGTACTTGCGCCTCGACGGGGCTCGAGGTCTTGGCCCGCTTGGACGAAGCGAGGTCCACCTCCTGTAGGAGCGCTTCTCCCTGAGATACCAGAGATGGCATGCGTCACCAAAAGTAAAAAGGTAAAACCCCACTACAGATGAGACCCAAGAAAGTTACTCACCCAAAGCGGCGGCTGTGCTTCTTCCCGGATTCGCCGGACCCACTCGTGGGCTTCGCCCACCCCACGGCTCGAGCCCCTGCGCCTGGGCCGTCTCCGCTGGGCTGGGACGGGGGGAGGGCTCCCGATGCCTCTCATGGCTCGACCTCGAGGGAGAGCCCTCCTTCCGCCCCACATCATGGGAAGGCGACCGTGCTCCCCTCGTGCTGTCGTCGTGGCGCCTGCCCCGCGCGGGCTCCGGGACCTGCTCCGGCGCTCACGCTGGCGGTCGCGCCCTCCCGCATCCGCTTCTGTGTCCCCGGCGGCGATGCGGCGATGGACTCAGGGGACGCTCACGCCCCGGGTCACGAGACGCCCGGGGGCTCCCTCCCCGACGGTCAAGATGGCGGGGGCTCGACGCCCTCTCGTGCTGACCGCTCCTCCGCGGGCTCGACGGCGCCCTTGACGGCTCACGACGGTCAAGCCCGGAGTCCTTCTCGACCTGTCGGCCGCTTCTCGAGGGCCGGCTCCTCTCGAGACCCCCCGCCTGGGTCGGCGCGGCCGTGGTCTCCATCTGCACCGCGGCGATAGCGCTCCTGGTCCGTGGCTTCTTGTAACACCCCTGGTGTTTAAATGTAATTAACTTGACATGTCATCATCTTAAGCATTAATCTTTTCCTGTGATGCATTTGATTTGCCTAATTACTATGCTTTGATTCCCTTTCCAAAAACCCTAAAAGCCCAATTCTCTCTATAAGGGCAAAATGGGTAATTTCACCTCTGTGCCTAGTTCTATTTAATTCTTGTTCAAATTTAGTGCCCTGATGTTTGCTGCATGGATCAAAGTTCAAAAATCAGTTTTGATTTGATTTTCCCTTTTGCAAAACCCTGATTTCCAAACCCTGGATTTTTATCCCTCTTTTTGTAATTCAAAATTATTCAGAATTTGAGGTTGGTCCAAAAAGCAAAGTTGTAGATCTGGCCAAGAGAAACAACTTTGGTATTTACAGATTTTCAAAGTTCTATATAAAATTTGAAGTAATTTCAAATTCATTCAAATTCCAGTTTTTGTCCCCTTTTCAGTTTTAAAAATTTATTCAAAAACTATTGAGTTTCAGAAAAGTGTATATTAGCAAAGTTGTAGGTTTGACAAATGGAACAACTTTCATATATAAGGATTTTCAGTTTCAGTTTGAAATCCAAAGTAATTTTGATTTGAATCAAATTTAAAAAGTGTCCCCTTTTCTGTTTTTGTATATGGTTCAGAAACTATTTGGAATTTGAAAATGTTCATATTGACAAAGTTGTAGATCTCATTTTTCTGAGCAACTTTGGTATTTTGAGTTTTTGTTGCCCAGTTCAAGTTTTGGAAGTAATTTGCAAAATACAGAGATCAGCCAAAAGTCAAACCCTAAGACCTAGCCCTGTTCATCTTCCACCTACAGCTAGGGGGCCCCGGCCGTGGCCGAGCCTCCGGCGTTGCGCGCGCCACGCGTTTGGCAGCCGCTCGTCTGCCCCGACTTGTCACCCGCGCCCGCGACATCTTTCCGCACCCGCACGCGCGAAGCGCTGACTTCTGCCCCGTCCCCTACTGCTCCAGCGCGTCGCCGCCGCGTGGCCATCGCCGGCGCTGTCTGCGCCCGAGCCCCGGCTGCACGCCCGTCCTCCGCCTGCGCGCAATCGAGAGCGCACGCGTCCGCCGAGCTTATCCACCCCACCTCGAGCTCTCTACCGGCCCCTGGCCGCGGCTATATAAGCCCGCCGGAGCTCCGACCTCCGCACTCACCTCCGCCACCGTGGCCAGACCTCTCCGGAGCTCCCGCCGCTCAACCACCTAGCCCGAAAGCTCCGCCTAGAGCTCGTGAAGCTTTCCCACCCCCCAATTTCACCTTCCCCGCCTCCAATCGCCCGGCGTAACCCCATCTTCCCAAACTCCGACGGAACCCCGGTGATCTCGGGTTCGTCAAATACTTCCCCTCCGGTCACGGATACCTTCTCCCGACCCCTGTGTCAGCTTCCTCGGTTCCGTGCGACTCTAACCCGGCCCTTGCGGTCTCGTGTGTTGAGCAGGATCGCCGGATCGCCGGAGCGCCGCCGCGGTCGTCTCTTCCTCGAGCCTCACCCTCGAGCGCGTGTCGAGCCTCACCCTCGAGCGCGTGTCGAGCCTCACCCTCGAGCCCTGCCTCCGACCCGTGGTAAGCATCCGAAGCCTCCGGCCTCTGCTTCCACTCCGTTTCGCCCGAGCCTCCAAGTCACGCCTCGGACGGAGGCTTGTTTTTCCGTCTCGCCCGAGCCCAAGCTCGGCGAGCGCATGCTCTCCGCTTCGCCCGAGTCAGGCCTCGGACGGAGGCTTACTTCTCCGTCTCGCCCGAGCCTCCGGGCCAGGCCTCGGACGAAGCTGTCGCTTCCGTCTCGACCGAGCCCGTCTCGACCGAGCCCCGCGCGATTCGCCCGAGCCCCGCGATTCGCCGAGCCCGGCCTAGAAGGAGCACAGTGCTCTTCTCTTTTTCTGAGAGATGTGAATAGTGTTCTGTTTTCTCTTTTTTGTATGATTTTCTGTGTGCATCCAAAAATTCTGAAATTTTTGTGGTAGACTCTTTATGCTCTGGAGTATTTTATAAAAATATGAAACTTGAGTTTTGTGCAAAGATTTAAAAATGTAAAATTCCCCTTTTAATTGAAAAATGGAGGTTTTGGTATTTTTGGGGAGTGATCTATAACTCCAAAAATCTGGAGATAAATTTTTATGTGCTAGTTATGCCTTTCTGGGTCTCTGGTAAAATTTTGAAGTCTTTTGGAACAAGTTGATTTTGAGCTTTTATTTAAATAGTTGAATAGTGCCTTTTGTTAATTAAATGTCTAGATTTAATTAAGCACCTTAATGACCTCCAAAAATTATGAAATTTGTTTTGCCATCTGTTTATGCCATAATGAACTTATGGAATTAATTTGGTAATTTTTGGAGCAACTTCATAAAATGACCTTTTAAATAAATTAAGAAAATAGAAAAGGTGGATTAGGGTTGGTAATAAGTGTTTGATGATGTGATCTTTGGATTGATTGATGTTCATAGACCCCTACCCTTTGGTCTATGATGGTTGTGATACTATGATTTGATGATGCTTAGGATAAGTATAATAAGGGCTAGTTTAATCAATATTGCTTAAGGAAGAAATGGTTACCTTTTATGCTCAACCTAGATTTCGATTATGCCTTGTTTAAGAGTAATCTAGAATCAGTAGAATTGTCTTGCACCTTAAGTCCATATCATCATTCTCATGAGCATTCATCATTGCATCCGTATAGTTGACGAAGAAGGTACCAGAGTCGAGGCCGCTGTTGACGAACCAACTCCCGAGGCGACCCCGAGCTCCAACACCTATACCTACCCCGAGTCTGCTCTCTTTGCCATCCAAGGCAAGCCCCGGTGCATTTAACCCTTTCCTTGAATTTATAAAATGATTTCCTTAAATGCTTTTGAGTTAAATTATTGCATTAGGTTTATAGGAGTTGTGTGCTATCCTAATTGATGCACTATCCACCTTGACCACTGATACACCTGATACCTGCTTTTCAAAAGTATTTGAAAAATGCTTAGCAATGCTTATTGAATTAGACTTGCAATAAAATGTCATTTTCAAAAGTGTGATCACTTAAGAATCTTTATGGGAATTTGGCTTTACTTCCCGTTCGATGACTGCTTGCCTAGCTAGCATGTGGTCATTGTCGAGAAGAGGTTGTCCGCGCGTACGGTGCCGTCATGTTGTAGTCCGGGACTCAACAGTTGACACCGACCGGGACAGGGTTGAAAAACTGACAGGACTATTACGCTTGGGTGAGATATAACCAAGGTGTAGTTCTGGCTGGAAAATTAGGGACCATCCGTATGGGGGCCTGCTGGTCAAGACTTGTAACTATTCACATACTACGGAAAGCTCTGGCTCCGAGGAATCCTTTATTGGACCGACAACCGCGCACTGGGAGTGGAGAGATGGCGGAAGTAGCATGTACCCACGTGGGTTAAAGTCCCGGATTGGAGTGGTGTACTGTACTTCCGGGTGGCGTAGGACCGGGCCCAATCTTGGAGGAATCGTGGTAGACGAGTTGGCATATGCAAGCTTGGGTGCTACATATGCAGTGTGGATAGGGATCCTTAGCTGAGTATTATTTATCCGGATTAACGTTGCTCCTCGGTTATGGAGACTTGGTCCACTGACTGTCAACGGAGAGTGGTTCTCAACTAGGAATGTTTTGAAATGTAAAATGAATCATGAATGATGAAGAATTGAGAAATACTGAATCTTTCAAAAATAAAATAAGGTTTACAAAAATGCTTTTCTGCAAAATACTTGATCTTGCTTAAGCCTTACCTTGACTACCCTAAGCCTCTCATTCCTGAGTCTTCTCCCTTTTTCTTTAGTCGGGTAAGTCTTGTTGAGTACCCCAGTACTCAGGGTTTGTTACCCATGTTGCAGGTATGCCTGAGACCCCGATGTGTCTCGCACCCTGTTGCGTGACCTTCGTCCAGGAAGAGGCCGATGAGGCCGATGAGTAAATGTGCACCCTCGGGCTGGGTGTTACATGTATCTTTATGTTATTGCTTCCGCTACGTTGTCTACTTTGAATTTCCCGAACAATGGTTTGTAATAATCGTACTCCTTACCTCATTTGAAACCTCGGTTTGTAAAACTAATGTTATTTAAGTCTTTCGCTCTTTATTCCGATGTTATTTATAAAAGTATGAAATGCTGTAACCGAATTGTGAGATGATCCTGCGGACATTGGGCACTGATGTAGCCCGGTGGCGAACAGGTCTTAATCACATGGAACATGGGTTCGGCTGTCAGAGGTTGACAGGGACACGTGGGCCATGGGATTAGGGTCGTTCCGTCACAGAGTGGTATCGGAGCATCTCACTTTAACGTTGCGGTGTTTCTTTTGCGAAAACTTCAAAAGTTCTTTTGAGTCCAAACAAACTAAACTTGACTATTTTGAGTCCAAATTGCTTTTCTCATCTTGTCTTTAATTGGCAACACTAGTAGCCGAGCAGTATATATATTAAGCCCTATATATATGTTAAGTATTGCATTGCTTTGTTCCGTAGGAACGATTCATGCATCATGTCATAATCACTTAAGTATATAAATGAGTTCGTTGGGATAGTGTACCTATACCTTTTCTTGCTAGCCTTTCTCATCTATAACCTCTTGTCCAGATATGGCTCGCATCAAGCTGACCGCCCGCAAGTCGACTGGACCGAACGGTGTGCCGCGTCACCAGCTGGCGCCACGCACCGGAGAAGAGACTGGAGAATCCTCCAATGGTCGTCGTTTTCCCCGTCGTACCCGCAAACAGCTGAAGGAGGAAATCAAGAATCTGAAGGCTGAGATGGAGAACATGGAGCATGACTTCTATCTTTCCCGCCTGGAGTTTTATGAGGCACGAGCTTCCCTGGAGCAGGCCAATCGGAACACGGTTCGTGCTATCGAGCAGCGCAATGATGCTTGGACCCGCGAAGATGTCACCAGAGCCCAGCTCCATGGACTGCAGCAGTACACCGCCCAGATCGAGCAGTTCAATGATATGCTTCATGAGGAAGTACACCAGCTGCACAACCAGCTCCACCCCGTGATTCCACCAGTTGTTGAGGACCCCGAAGACGGAGTCGTGGAGGAACCTGAAGTGGAACACGAGCCCGATCAGAATGAGGAAGTGGAACCTGCTGAAGATGTCCACGTTGAAGATGAAGATGAGGAGGAAGAGCCTGAGCTTATCATCGAGGATGATGATGATGACGAAGAGTTGATCTTCATCGATGACGACTAGACTCCTTGTGTCTGTACCATCTGCTTACCTAAAACCTTAGTCTAGGTTTGGGGGCGTTAGTCTGTCTGTTGCCAAGTCTGGCATGTATCTTTCTTTTCGCATCTTTTCCCTTTATCGGTCTGTATCATCTGTCAGTCACCTTATCAAGTCATCAGCCTTTGTATCAGAAGAAGCTATCAGTTGTGTTGTTTGATTCTGGTGCGTCACATTCTTTCATCAGTCGTACCTTCGTCTCTAAGCATGACATATCAATTGAGGAGTTGAAAGAAAGTTTTTGCATTTTATCGCCTGGAGGGCGTATAAACACCAAAGAGGTGGTTCGCAGTATACCAGTGATGTTGGGAAATCATGCGTTCCCTACCACCATGATAGTGTTGAAAGATCAGGAGATAGATGTCATTTTAGGCATGAATTGGATGTGCCAGTATAAGGCCATGATTGACATTCTGAGTAGAGTTGTGAGAGTGGATGTTCCTAACAGTACCTCGAAACTCCTTCTCCAACTTCCTATGCCTTCAAAACCAGCCACTACACAGCTAAATGCTACCTATGATCAAGGGATTCGAGACATCCCTGTAGTTTGTGAATTCCCTGATGTTTTTCCTGAGGATTTACCGGGTCTACCTCCTGACCGTGACGTTGAGTTTGCCATAGAGCTAAAGCCCGGGACTGCTCCTATATCCCGCAGAGCTTATCGAATGCCTCCCAGAGAGTTGGCAGAACTAAAAATCCAATTACAAGATTTGTTGGACAAGGGTTTCATTCGTCCAAGCTCGTCTCCTTGGGGCTGTCCTGCAATCTTTGTAAAGAAGAAAGACAAGACTCTCAGAATGTGCATTGATTATCGCCCACTCAATGAGGTCACCATCAAAAACAAATATCTCTTGCCTCGGATTGATCTTCTCTTTGACCAGTTAGCTGGAGCCAAAGTATTCTCCAAGATCGATCTCAGATCCGGCTACCACCAAATAAAAATTCGTCCTGAAGATATTCCTAAAACAGCTTTCACCACCAGATACGGCCTATATGAGTATTTGGTCATGTCTTTCGGTTTGACCAATGCACCCGCTCATTTCATGTACCTCATGAACTCCGTGTTCATGCCAGAGCTTGATAAATTCGTGGTCGTGTTCATTGACGACATCCTTGTCTACTAAAAAACCACTGAACAGCATGCCGAGCATCTTCGTATCATTTTATCCCGTCTCAGAGACCATCAGCTCTATGCTAAGTTCAGTAAGTGTGAATTCTGGTTGGATCAGATACAGTTTCTTGGCCATGTCCTATCCGCAGAAGGTGTGTCAGTCGACCCCGGAAAAGTGTCAGATATCCTGGATTGGAAGCCACCTACCTCTGTTCACAAGGTCCGCAGTTTTATGGGAATGGCTGGATATTATCGTCGATTCATCCCAGATTTCTCCAGAATCGCCAAGCCTATCACCGAGTTGCTGAAGAATTCTGTGAAGTTCTTTTGGTCACCAGCTTGTGAACAAGCTTTTCAGACTTTGAAGAAGTTGTTAACCACGTCACCAGTGCTAGCTCAGCCGAACGTCGAGAAGCCCTTTGATGTCTACTGTGATGCATCTGGTACTGGTTTGGGTTGCGTGTTGATGCAAGAAGGAAGAGTGATCGCTTATGCCTCGCGGCAGCTTAAGCGACATGAGGAAAATTATCCAACTCATGATCTTGAGTTAGCAGCAGTGGTTCATGCCTTGAAGATATGGCGTCATTATCTGTTGGGCAGTACCTGCAATGTGTACACAGATCACAAGAGCCTGAAGTATATCTTCACCCAAGAAGAGCTGAACATGAGGCAGCGAAGATGGCTTGAGTTAATCAAGGACTATGATATCGAAGTGCATTACCATCCGGGTAAGGCGAATGTGGTCGCCGATGCACTCAGTCGCAAGTCATACTGTAACTGCCTGGTTATGAAATCCTATGAATCTTCCCTATGCTATGAACTAGAGAAGCTGGGTATTGAAATGGTTCCACAAGGAAGTCTAGGCAATGTCAGAGTAGAAACCTCTATCAGAGAACAGATCATAGCTGCACAGAAAGATAACCCCGGAATCAAGCACATCATCGAAAAGGTTCAAGTTGGAAAGGCTGACTGTTTCAGGATTGATGATGAAGGAGTGGTATGGTTCAAGAACCGTCTGGTAGTTCCCAAGGTACCTGAGCTGAGACAGATAATCCTTGATGAAGCACACTCAACCAGATTTGCCATCCATCCTGGCAGCAACAAGATGTACCAAGACTTGAAGCAAAAATTCTGGTGGACAAAGATGAAGATCGAAATCGCTCGACATGTCGCTCGTTGCGATACATGTCAGAAAGTCAAGGCTGTGCATATGAAACCCGGAGGAGAGCTGCAACCTTTGTCAGTACCTGGTTGGAAATGGGAGGATATCAGCATGGATTTTATCAATGGATTACCCAAGACTCAAAAGGGATTCGATTCCATTTGGGTGATAGTGGACCGTCTCACGAAGCAAGCTCACTTCCTACCGGTCAAAACAAGTTATACCACCCCAACTTATGCCACCTTGTACAAAAACAACATAGTGAAGCTCCATGGCATCCCCAAGACCATCATCTCAGATCGTGGTACTCAGTTTGTCGCTAAGTTCTGGAAAGCGTTCCATGCCTCACTTGGAACCAAGCTATTGTATAGCACGGCTTACCATCCGCAGACTGATGGACAGACTGAGAGAGTCAACCAAGTGTTAGAAGATATGTTGAGAGCCTGTGTGCTTACCTTCGCAGATACTTGGGATCAGTGTTTGCCCTTGGCAGAATTCTCTTATAATAACAGTTATCAAGAGAGCATCAAAATGGCACCCTTTGAAGCACTGTACGGTCGTCGTTGTCGTACACCTCTCAATTGGTCTGAGCCCGGAGAGAGAGAATTCTTTGGAGTTGACCTAGTAAAAGATATGGAAGAGAAAGTCAAGCATATACAAGAGAACATGAAGATTGCACAGTCTCGACAGAAAGTTATGCTGACAAGAGACGTCGATCTCTGCAGTTCGAGATCGGGGATTATGTGTACCTGAAGGTCTCACCCACTAAAGGAGTCACTCGTTTTGGAGTCAAAGGAAAGTTAGCACCCCGCTACATTGGTCCCTTTGAGATTCTGGATCGTTGTGGCAAGGTCGCTTACAAGTTAAGTTTGCCCGATCATCTTTCAGCAGTTCATAATGTGTTTCATGTCTCCCAACTCAAGAAGTGTCTCCGAGTACCTGAACATATGGTTGAAGTTGAAGGCGTTGAGCTAGAACCAGATCTGTCATACACCGAGTATCCAGTTCGCGTGTTGGATCACAAGGATCGTGTTACCCGAAGAACCACCACAAGATGATACAAGATCCAGTGGAACCAGCACTCTGAAGAAGAAGCCACCTGGGAATCCGAAGACTTCTTAGCAAAGAACTATCCCGACTTTCTCGAATCTCTATAGATGTAAGGTTTTGCCTTTTCCTTCTTAAGACGTGGAATCTCGGGGCGAGATTTCTTTTAGGGGGGAAGGCTGTAACACCCCTGGTGTTTAAATGTAATTAACTTGACATGTCATCATCTTAAGCATTAATCTTTTCCTGTGATGCATTTGATTTGCCTAATTACTATGCTTTGATTCCCTTTCCAAAAACCCTAAAAGCCCAATTCTCTCTATAAGGGCAAAATGGTAATTTCACCTCTGTGCCTAGTTCTATTTAATTCTTGTTTAAATTTAGTGCCCTGATGTTTGCTGCATGGATCAAAGTTCAAAAATCAGTTTTGATTTGATTTTCCCTTTTGCAAAACCCTGATTTCCAAACCCTGGATTTTTATCCCTCTTTTTGTAATTCAAAATTATTCAGAATTTGAGGTTGGTCCAAAAAGCAAAGTTGTAGATCTGGCCAAGAGAAACAACTTTGGTATTTACATATTTTCAAAGTTCTATATAAAATTTGAAGTAATTTCAAATTCATTCAAATTCCAGTTTTTGTCCCCTTTTCAGTTTTAAAAATTTATTCAAAAACTATTGAGTTTCAGAAAAAGTGTATATTAGCAAAGTTGTAGGTTTTGACAAATGGAACAACTTTCATATATAAGGATTTTCAAGTTTTAGTTTGAAATCCAAAGTAATTTTGATTTGAATCAAATTTAAAAAGTGTCCCCTTTTCTGTTTTTTGTATATGGTTCAGAAACTATTTGGAATTTGAAAATGTTCATATTGACAAAGTTGTAGATCTCATTTTTCTGAGCAACTTTGGTATTTGAGTTTTTGTTGCCCAGTTCAAGTTTTGGAAGTAATTTGCAAAATACAGAGATCAGCCAAAAGTCAAACCCTAAGACCCAGCCCTGTTCATCTTCCACCTACAGCTAGGGGGCCCCGGCCGTGGCCGAGCCTCCGGCGTTGCGCGCGCCACGCGTTTGGCAGCCGCTCGTCTGCCCCGACTTGTCACCCCGCGCCCGCGACATCTTTCCGCACCCGCACGCGCGAAGCGCTGACTTCCGCCCCGTCCCCTACTGCTCCAGCGCGTCGCCGCCGCGTGGCCATCGCCGGCGCTGTCTGCGCCCGAGCCCCGGCTGCACGCCCGTCCTCCGCCTGCGCGCAATCGAGAGCGCACGCGTCCGCCGAGCTTATCCACCCCACCTCGAGCTCTCTACCGGCCCCTGGCCGCGGCTATATAAGCCCGCCGGAGCTCCGACCTCCGCACTCACCTCCGCCACCGTGGCCAGACCTCTCCGGAGCTCCCGCCGCTCAACCACCTAGCCCGAAAGCTCCGCCTAGAGCTCGTGAAGCTTTCCCACCCCCCAATTTCACCTTCCCCGCCTCCAATCGCCCGGCGTAACCCCATCTTCCCAAACTCCGACGGAACCCCGGTGATCTCGGGTTCGTCAAATACTTCCCCTCCGGTCACGGATACCTTCTCCCGACCCCTGTGTCAGCTTCCTCGGTTCCGTGCGACTCTAACCCGGCCCTTGCGGTCTCGTGTGTTGAGCAGGATCGCCGGATCGCCGGAGCGCCGCCGCGGTCGTCTCTTCCTCGAGCCTCACCCTCGAGCGCGTGTCGAGCCTCACCCTCGAGCGCGTGTCGAGCCTCACCCTCGAGCCCTGCCTCCGACCCGTGGTAAGCATCCGAAGCCTCCGGCCTCTGCTTCCACTCCGTTTCGCCCGAGCCTCCAAGTCACGCCTCGGACGGAGGCTTGTTTTTCCGTCTCGCCCGAGCCCAAGCTCGGCGAGCGCATGCTCTCCGCTTCGCCCGAGTCAGGCCTCGGACGGAGGCTTACTTCTCCGTCTCGCCCGAGCCTCCGGGCCAGGCCTCGGACGAAGCTGTCGCTTCCGTCTCGACCGAGCCCGTCTCGACCGAGCCCCGCGCGATTCGCCCGAGCCCCGCGATTCGCCGAGCCCGGCCTAGAAGGAGCACAGTGCTCTTCTCTTTTTCTGAGAGATGTGAATAGTGTTCTGTTTTCTCTTTTTTGTATGATTTTCTGTGTGCATCCAAAAATTCTGAAATTTTTGTGGTAGACTCTTTATGCTCTGGAGTATTTTATAAAAATATGAAACTTGAGTTTTGTGCAAAGATTTAAAAATGTAAAATTCCCCTTTTAATTGAAAAATGGAGGTTTTGGTATTTTTGGGGAGTGATCTATAACTCCAAAAATCTGGAGATAAATTTTTATGTGCTAGTTATGCCTTTCTGGGTCTCTGGTAAAATTTTGAAGTCTTTTGGAACAAGTTGATTTTTGAGCTTTTATTTAAATAGTTGAATAGTGCCTTTTGTTAATTAAATGTCTAGATTTAATTAAGCACCTTAATGACCTCCAAAAATTATGAAATTTGTTTTGCCATCTGTTTATGCCATAATGAACTTATGGAATTAATTTGGTAATTTTTGGAGCAACTTCATAAAATGACCTTTAAATAAATTAAGAAAATAGAAAAGGTGATTAGGGTTGGTAATAAGTGTTTGATGATGTGATCTTTGGATTGATTGATGTTCATAGACCCCTACCCTTTGGTCTATGATGGTTGTGATACTATGATTTGATGATGCTTAGGATAAGTATAATAAGGGCTAGTTTAATCAATATTGCTTAGGAAGAAATGGTTACCTTTTATGCTCAACCTAGATTTCGATTATGCCTTGTTTAAGAGTAATCTAGAATCAGTAGAATTGTCTTGCACCTTAAGTCCATATCATCATTCTCATGAGCATTCATCATTGCATCCGTATAGTTGACGAAGAATGGTACCAGAGTCGAGGCCGCTGTTGACGAACCAACTCCCGAGGCGACCCCGAGCTCCAACACCTATACCTACCCCGAGTCTGCTCTCTTTGCCATCCAAGGCAAGCCCCGGTGCATTTAACCCTTTCCTTGAATTTATAAAATGATTTCCTTAAATGCTTTTGAGTTAAATATTGCATTAGGTTTATAGGAGTTGTGTGCTATCCTAATTGATGCACTATCCACCTTGACCACTGATACACCTAGTACCTGCTTTTCAAAAGTATTGAAAAATGCTTAGCAATGCTTATTGAATTAGACTTGCAATAAAATGTCATTTTCAAAGTGTGATCACTTAAGAATCTTTATGGGAATTTGGCTTTACTTCCCGTTCGATGACTGCTTGCCTAGCTAGCATGTGGTCATTGTCGGAAGAGGTTGTCCGCGCGTACGGTGCCGTCATGTTGTAGTCGGGACTCAACAGTTGACACCGACCGGGACAGGGTTGAAAAACTGACAGGACTATTACGCTTGGGTGAGATATAACCAAGGTGTAGTTCTGGCTGGAAAATTAGGGACCATCCGTATGGGGGGCCTGCTGGTCAAGACTTGTAACTATTCACATACTACGGAAAGCTCTGGCTCCGAGGAATCCTTTATTGGACCGACAACCGCGCACTGGGAGTGGAGAGATGGCGGAAGTAGCATGTACCCACGTGGGTTAAAGTCCCGGATTGGAGTGGTGTACTGTACTTCCGGGTGGCGTAGACCGGGCCCAATCTTGGAGGAATCGTGGTAGACGAGTTGGCATATGCAAGCTGGGTGCTACATATGCAGTGTGGATAGGGATCCTCAGCTGAGTATTATTTATCCGGATTAACGTTGCTCCTCGGTTATGGAGACTTGGTCCACTGACTGTCAACGGAAAGTGGTTCTCAACTAGGAATGTTTTGAAATGTAAAATGAATCATGAATGATGAAGAATTGAGAAATACTGAATCTTTCAAAAATAAAATAAGGTTTACAAAAATGCTTTTCTGCAAAATACTTGATCTTGCTTAAGCCTTACCTTGACTACCCTAAGCCTCTCATTCCTGAGTCTTCTCCCTTTTTCTTTAGTCGGGTAAGTCTTGTTGAGTACCCCCAGTACTCAGGGTTTGTTACCCATGTTGCAGGTATGCCTGAGACCCCGATGTGTCTCGCACCCTGTTGCGTGACCTTCGTCCAGGAAGAGGCCGATGAGTAATGTGCACCCTCGGGCTGGGTGTTACATGTATCTTTATGTTATTGCTTCCGCTACGTTGTCTACTTTGAATTTCCCGAACAATGGTTTGTAATAATCGTACTCCTTACCTCATTTGAAACCTCGGTTTGTAAAACTAATGTTATTTAAGTCTTCCGCTCTTTATTCCGATGTTATTTATAAAAGTATGAAATGCTGTAACCGAATTGTGAGATGATCCTGCGGACATTGGGCACTGATGTAGCCCGGTGGGCGAACAGGTCTTAATCACATGGAACATGGGTTCGGCTGTCAGAGGTTGACAGGGACACGTGGGCCATGGGATTAGGGTCGTTTCCGTCACACTTCTTCGCGACAGCCGGCGCGACCGGCGCGGAGCTCGATGTGCCTTGAGCCCCCGACAAGGCGGGGCCTGATGCCGCCTTCCGCGGCTATGGTCCCGCGCGGTTCCCCTCGCCGGGGGGACCTCCAGGATATCCTCCTGCACAGAGGAGCGGTCAGCCGGGACGTCGACGACCCCCGCGCGCCTCAAACGCGCGTCCATCCCCTCGTCGTCACTCTCGTCATCATCATCGTCCTCCTCCTCCGAGCTCGAGGAGCTGAGCTCGGGGGACTATCCCCAGGCCGCCGGTTGCGACGAGCCTTCGCTAGCCTCTGCTCCCGAGCTGATCGACGCAAGTTTTTGTTTCTCTCTTTCTTCTTTCTGGCATCCTTTCTCTCTTTGTCTTTTTGAGCAGAGAGGCGCCTCACCTGTGTTTCCGCGGCGTCCTCCCTCACCGGAGGCCTCGACGCACGACAAGTAAACGCCCCCTGCGAGGAAGAAGAAGCTCGAATGAGAAAAACTACGAGGAGAACAAACAAGGTTCGAAGAAAGGAAGAGGAGGAGGGGGCTCGAGACAGCCTAACTCGAGGGTGGCTCACCAGGTCGAGGCACCCCTCGTCGGGTGCCATGGTGATCAAGTCGGCCTCCTCTGGGCGGAACGTCCCCTGAACGGTGAGAGTCACCCGGGAGGTAGCCTCGTTCTGGGGCAGCCTCTCCTCGGCCATCCTCGATTGGCTCAGCGCCTCGGGCGAGGCGTTTGGCCCCATCTCGAACATAAGAAGGGAGCGCTCCGCCAGAGGAAGGACCCTCCGCTGGTGGAACACCCAAATGACTGCCTGGACGGTCAGCTTCTTGTCCTCCACCAGCGTCCGCATCGCGCTCATCAGCGGCAACAGGTGGCGCTGCCTGTCCGCCGCGACGCCCCAGTTCCACTTCTCCGGGCGCTGGGTGATGACCCTGCCGGTGTACCGCGGAAGGAGCCCGCCCTCGTTCCGCAGGTAGAACCAGTGGTCGTCCCACCCCGCCTGGTTAGTGGAAAGCTTGTAGCGGAGGTAGTCGCGGGGGACGTTGGCCGACGAGGGCCCGGTCCTCGCGGTGATAGTGAGGGAGCCCACGCGCGCGAGCCTCCTCCCGCTCGGCTTCGCGGCCTTGTGGAAGAGCTCGCCCCGGAAGAGGTGGACGAACATCTCCTAGTGTGGCTCAATCTTCAAGTACCCCTCACAAACGGCGGCGTAGATGGCGGCGTGCGAGATGGAGTTGGGGGAGAAGTGCTGCAGCTCCACCTCGAAGTGGTGGGCCAGCCCCCGCATGAAGCGGCTCGGCGGGATGCCGAGCCCCATACGGTGGTAACGCGTGAAGCTCACCACGTACCCCTCCGGCGGGTGCGGCTCTTGGTGGCCCGCCGACGGGAGAATCCACCACGCAAGACCCCCTTGCGGGTTGGGACGGAGAAGCCCCCGCTCCACCAACGTTTCTAGCTCCTGCTGCGTCACCTTCGTCGGACTCCAGTCCTCGGCCGGCAACGCTTGGGCGGCCATGGCGGTCACGGCGCGGACCTGAGTGGCGGACGGACGGCCGGAAGATTCTCAATCGACTAGCTCGAGGGAGAGGGCGTGTGAAGGCTACGGCGGCGGTGAAGGCAAAGGCAAAGTAAAGGATTCCTTTTCCCCTCTTTCGATATTTATAAGGGAAAACCACAACGGGCGGGATCTCCCACGACGCAAAAAGGTAGCCGCACGACATTTAATGCGCCCACCTAACCACGTCTTGAGCCGGATGCAGGGTACACGCGGCAGCTCTCCATTCGCTCTACTGCCCGGGCCCGCTGCGACCGTCGCTTCGGCTTCGCGTCCGCCGCCCTCCCTGACGATTTCCGCCTAAAAAGGCGCGCCCAATGGGAAGAAGGATTCCCAGACGACGGAGGCTTCTTCACAAAGGTAAAAACGGGCCCCGGCCCTAAGCCTCGAAGCAGTGAAGGCTGGCCCTCGAAGGGGGTTCGACAGCCGGCTTCGAGCACCCGAGTCAGGGACACCAAGGGGCGCCACTCGCGGCATTACTCGAGGGCCGAGCCCTCGAGGCCCCTCACGTGTATCCAAGGCGGGGAGCTCGACGTGCAGTGAGATCCCCTCGGAGGGAGGCATCGAGCCACCGGGTCCTATCGAATGGACCCGGCACTCCTGCAGACTGAGCACCCATGCTTTATGAGACCGCCTCCGGGCCACAGTCGACCCCTATCGAACGGGGCACGAGCTCTCACTTGGATTCCCCGTTACCAGCTCACCGGGAACCTCGATACTCGCCCACTCGGGGTAGTACGAGGCATCCCCCCTCGCATCCGAACGAAAGGACTCGCGGGATGACAAGCCAGGGCAATCGGCATGCCGGACAGCTCGAGGAGCCGGCCAGTCGGTTCAGCCTGGCACCCCTCGACGAAAGAGGGTCTAAAAACTCGGACAGTTACGACTAATCTCTTTTCTTTGTGTGAACATGAGATTTTCAGGCCTCGGGCGAACGCTCGTCCTCCATCTCGCCTGAGCCCTCAAGGCCAGGCCTCGAACGAGCGCTCGTTCTCTGTCTCGCCCGAGCCCTCCGAGCCAAGCCTCGGACGGAGTCTCCCACGACAAAGGAAAGGTAACCGCAAACATTTAATGTGACTACCGAACCGCATCTCGAGCCTGTTGACAGGTACACACGGCGCCACGATCTCCGCTCCCTGACGATTTCCACCTAGAAAGGCGCGCCCACTGGGCAGAAGGTTCCCAAACGATGGAGGATTCTTCGGGAAGCCCACGAGGGAGTTCTAACCACTCCCCCGTGGCCTCGGGGGCTACACCCGCGGGTGTCGCTCGCACGACACCCACGGAATCAAATCGACAAAACCCTCGAGACCAGTTAGCTATCCATCGAGATCCCAATCTGGAGCCCCTGCTCGAATGCAAGCACTCGAACAAGGGCTCGAGGGCTACTATCGGGGGAATGCCAAAGGGGTACCCCCAATCAATGCAAAACGAATAAGAGACCTGCCTGGCCCTCCAAGCCAGGCCTCGGGCGAACGCTCGCTCTCCGTCTCGCCCGAGCCCTCCGCGTCAGGCCTCGGGCGAGCGCTCGTCTTCCGTCTCGCCCGAGCCCTCCGCGCCAGGCCTCGGGCGAACGCTCGTTCTCCGTCTCGCCCGAGCCCTCCAAGCCAGGCCTCGGGCAAGCGCTCGTTCTCCGTCTCGCCCAAGCCCTCCAAGCCAGGCCTCGGGCGAACGATCGTTCTCCGTCTCGCCCGAGCCCTCCAAGCCAGGCCTCGGGCGAGCGCTCGTCTTCCGTCTCGCCCGAGCCCTCCGTGTCAGGCCTCGGGCGAACGCTCGTTCTCTGTCTCGCCCAAGCCCTCCAAGCCAAGCCTCGGGCGAACGCTCGTTCTCCGTCTCGCCCAAGCCCTCCAAGCCAGGCCTCGGGCGAACGCCCGTTCTCCGTCTCGCCCGAGCCCTCCGCGTCAGGCCTCGGGCGAACGCTCGTCTTCCGTCTCGCCCGAGCCCTCCGCGTCAGGCCTCGGGTGAACGCTCGTCTTCCGTCTCGCCCGAGCCCTCCAAGCCAGGCCTCGGGCGAGCGCTCCTCTACACCTCGAGACCCCACGCGGGGACCTTGAGCCCCTCAGGCACAGCAGCCTATCCCTCGAGACGCTTCACGCCTCCCTCGAGCGGCACGGACACCGGCAGCTAGCCCCATACCACGCATTCAATGCATTCACCAACTCCGGTCACATCCTCTGGTACACAGCATGTGCCACAGTGACCGGAGTCAGAGTCAAACCTCGTTTTCACCATAAGCATGGGCTAAAGGGCGCCAGTACAGCACTGTTCGGCCATACCCCGCACTATAGCACCCTCGAGCCACCTCTCGAGGCCTGGGATCCCTCTGAACGACCGGGCGTTCCGGGACTCGCCCATACCTGCGGGAGCTCGAGCCCCCCGCAGGCGCTACCTCGAGGCCGGCTCTGCGCCCCTCGAGCCCTAACTGCTCTCACGCTATTGGAGGACAGGTACCCCAAGACCTGGAGGGACCTCGCCGCGTCCTGCACGTTCCGGGATGGGCGCTGTACGGCTTCCACCTCGCCACGCCTCCGCGTCCGCGCCCGGGATGGAGGCCACGCCCCAAGGACGCCTCAACAGCAACGCCCACGTCGGCTACAATGTCTTCGACAAGACAGGGTTCCTACCCTACTTCGTATTGGGCACCGTACGCCCCGACACTTGTAAAACCCTTGTGTAACCCTGGCCTCTCCTTGCTCTATAAAAGGGGACACCAGGGCCCTCATTCGGACGGATACAAACACGTTAGAACGCCATACACCCACACACTCAGGTCCGGACTCCGATCCACTCTCACCAAGCTTGTATTCGCCCCTGTACAAGCACTTAGGTGCAAGTAATACAAGAACATCCTCCCCCGCTGGACGTAGGGCCTTCTTTGCCCGAACCAGGATAAATCCTTGTGTCATCTTGCATCACCATCCAGGAAGAGAGCACGCGATCATATTACTCGTTGGTGTCATACCCCCGGTTTCGAAACACCGACAGCACTCAACCGAAGAAGAGAGGAGGAATGCATCAACTCAAGGAAGTAGACATGTTGTCTACTCAGATAGACCTACTGATAAAGAAGCTCGACGAACGACACCAAGAGAAGAAGGAAGTTATGCACATCCACGATTCTCGCATGACTTGTGAAGAGTGTGGAGGCACGGGCCACTTAGGAAGCAACTGTCCTGAAGTCCAAGAGGATGTGAACTACATCAACAACAACAACAACTATCGTCCTCAACAGAATCAAGGATGGAATCAGCAACAGAGGCTCAACTACCAAGGTAATCACTCAGGTAACTACCATGGTAACAACTTCAACCAACCGCCTTTAAGAGAAATGATTGTTAATCAAAATAAAGTTATTGATAATATATCTAGAAAGATAGATTCCAATGATAAAATACTTGAAACCATTAATAATAGAATGGAAAGCTTTACTTCTGCTATTAAGAATCAGCTTAGCTTTAATAAGATGATAGAATCACAAATTTCTCAGCTAGCCGCTTCTGTACCTGTGACCGAAAAACGTAAGATTCCGGGGAATCCGGAAGAATTAGAAACTGTAAATCTTGTAGACATTTTCAATGCAGGAGATTACTTCACAGCTCTGTCAAGTCCAAAGTACAGAGGATGGGGAGATGAGAATCTGCCCGAGAAGAAAGGAGATCCAGGGAGACCTGTCATCCCGATCACCATTTTACCCCATACCTTTGACGAAGCCATCTGTGATCTTGGAGCAAGTGTCAACATTATGCCTAAGGTCATCTATGATAAAATTCATGGTCAACCATTGTTGTACACAACTATGTGTTTGCAGCTTGCAGATCAGACACTTTGCTACCCCAAGGGAATCCTTGAAGATGTTCAAGTACAAGTTGGACACTCTTATGTCTTAGTGGATTTTGTGATAGTGGAAACTGGAGGAGATGAAAGAGCACCCATCATCTTAGGAAGACCATTCCTAAGTACAACTAAAGTCATCATCTATACCGAAAGTGTCAAGATCTGCTTGACGATCAACAATAGGAAGGAGAGGTTCAGTTTCAAGAACTGCACACTCAAGACTCGTGTACACCCATAGACATCATATGAGTACGAAGATGCACCTGCTGCCCCGAAGAAGAAGAACAACAATAGAAGGAGGAGGAACAAGACGAAGCCACAAGAGCAAGAACCAGTATGGATGGTCAACACTGTTGAACCACTAAAAGACACCACTCAACCTCCACTACGCCTTGAGAAGCTATACGATTCGGGAGTACCTGCCATCGACTGCATGATCAAGGAGAGTACCTTCTACAAAACATTCTGCGACATCGGCTCAAGTGTCAACATCATGTCTACGGTAACATATAAACATTTATTTCGTGATGCACAACTGGAAACAACCTACTTGCAGATACAACTAGCAGACCAAACATTCCGATTTCCGGAAGGAATAGTGGAAGACGTCATAGTCAGAATTAGAGGTCATGAAGTCCCCACAAACTTCTTGGTTCTCGACATGGGAGAAGACGATGATGTCCACCTCATCCTAGGAAGACCGTTCCTGTACACTACGAGTGTAATTATCTACATGAAGCAAGGGGAGATCCATTTTCACTTTCCTAGAGAGAAGGTACGATGCTACTTCATCAACTACATACCTAATGAAGAATCTAAGAAGAGTAGAAGTGAAAGACGCCGCTATCAACGCTAAGGAAGACAAGCCATCAAGAATGGAGAGGTCAATCACAGAGAAGAAGCTAGTGACACTATCCTAGAGGAGAGAGAAGAAGAGACACCTCAAGACAGTGAACAACATGAAGTAAAGACTCAGACCAAGAAAGTACGGAAAAAAAAGACAGCGCCTAAAGAGGATCAACCAGAAATAACTTTCCAAACGTCTAACACACCTTGGGAGGTCTGACCCAAGGAATGTCCGATTCGTCGGACCTAAATATCTGAACCTTCGCCAAAAGGTAAAATCGGTAGTTATCCTCATATTTACTTTTCTGCATAGTTATCATATTTAATTCTTAATCATTTACTATATCATCATATTTAATATTTGCATCAGCATTTTAATTTTCTGCATTGCATTAGAAAAGAAAATAAAAACAATAATCATATGGCATTATCGCATTGCATTTAAAAAGAAAAATTCTTAAAGCCCCATGTGAATATTCATTTGTTTACTGTGGAGGCACAAAAAAATATTTCTTACTTTTTGCATCTTCTGCATAATATAAAAATAGAAAATCTAAAAATATATATATTAAACTCTTGTTGAATTATGTTTGCTTAAACATCTATAAGGCTCGAGAAGACATAAATGGTTTTACCACTAACGCTTAATCAATTCCACGAGCTTTGTTGTCTATTTAAGTTTAGCAGGAGTCAATGAGAAGGCCAGATAACTTCATCCACTCTGGAGAAACGAAATAAACAACCTTCCATAAGGACCAGAGGAGTGAAGTGTATCGATGTCACCAAGAGAACGAACACGCAAGCATCTAGCTTGGGGGAAAAGGCTCCCCCGTTATCCGAGGTAATATATCTATATATTTTCAAATTTTATAAAAACAACAAATACCAAAAATACGTGAGCACATGAAAGCTCACTAATAAAAATAAAAACCCCAAAAATATGTGAGCACATGAAGGCTCACCCTTAAAAAGAAAAAAACAAAAATATTCGGGCACATGAAGGCTCGACGCTATCGAAGGGATTAGCTTGGGGGAGACGCACCCCCGTTATCTTCGCTATTAAGGTATGTTACCACTGCTATTATTACTCTTATTATTATTACTATTATTATTATTATTAGCCTTTATATATCTATTAGTCTTTATATTATATATTAGAGTGTGTGTTTAATATTAGAGTCAATAAAAAGAACAATGATGATCTAGAATAAAAGTTTGCCCTGAAATAATTGAGCTCTAGGATGATAAAATTTGGATGGAAATGATGAATAGTTGCTCTGCCGTAATTCTTTTCAAGTGCCTAGTGTTCAGTCTTAAATTTTCCCGAGTTTTGGATGAGATTGTTTTAACATGAGAATTTACTTTGAATCTGAGACTTGTGGGTTGCAAAAGTTTTAACTTAAGTCTAGGAGTTTGACAAGTATGATACAAAAAAGTTAAACTGCTATTTATCTTGTTCCTAGTGATACTAGAGTTTTGGAGATTTATCTTTTGAAAACTTAAAAATGCTACATGATGAGATCCTCTATGATGAGTGTTTGAAATTCCTACCATAACCTGATATACATGCCTGTACTAATTGCTAAACATTATTGCACTAATTGATGTAGTCTATGACCTATAGTTAGAACCATGTTAGGAAGTTAATCTATCTCTTTCTAGTTTTGTCTACATCCGACCTTGGGTGAGAATGCTCTGTTGGAACTCTTTTATATGGTTTACTCTGTTCTATTACATTTATCTTATTTATCATTCTTGATTGATTCCTGTGTTGAGTATAGATCTAGTGGAACTCTTATCATAATCATACATGTGTGTGTCGTAGTTGTAGATGTTTATCTCCTGTCATTCAATTGACTAACGATATGCATTGCTCCATTATAAATAAACGACCTTGGAAACTCTTTCCTTGGTGAAATGTTATAACAGATGTATTTTATCTGTGCGCTTGCGGATAATCCCATTTCATATTTTATAAGGGCAAGATCATAAATACCATCCACGTCTCTAGTGTTGCTGCTAGTGGTGACAGCCTAGCGTTAAAGGTAATGTTGTTAGATTTGTGTACCTGCATTTCTAGCGCCGTTATCTGAAGTGATGCTAAGAGATATCAACAGTATTCCCCTTCGAGAGAGTTATCCTTGTGGCAGCCATGGTGCACGACAGCGAGCAGCGAGAGTGTTGGGGCTGGCCACACGATGTATGAGAGAAGCAAAGCATGGCGGTATCCACGTAATGTTGGTGAGCTTGATGCATGTATGGTAGACTGCATGCATGCTGGTGAGCAACAAGGCACGAGAACAGTGTCGCAAACAAGTTTGTTGTCTTCTAGCTTCCCTTTATCTTTTGTTGTTACACGCCTCTATATGATTTGGTGTATGTGTGTGCATGATGAAGAAGATTGGGACTGAGAGGAGAGAGGAACTTTCATGGAAATCAAACACTAAACAAAACACCTGGACATCGAAATCGTTGGTTTCATCCTTTCTTCCACTAATCGGTTTCTATCATCTAAAACCAAAAATTTTATGCACTGATGAAACCGAACCAAACATATGGGTTAACCCAAAGCCCAGCCCTATGAGTGGCATTGGCTTCATCAAGAGTGAACGCATCTTGGCCCCTAGTGGGTTTCGGTGATTGGATGAAACACAAGATTACTATGACTAACATGTGTTTTGCAGAAACAGGGATGAGTTAGGTCACGGTAATGGCGACGATACAGGCATATGTAGTACATGTCCCCTGGCGATGGAAATCGTTTCGGTTTTCAAAGGACAGACGACGAAGAAGGTGGTAGCCTAGGCTAAGTGTCATATGGTGTTGGAGGACACTTATGTAGTCTTAGGTCTTTGTTTTTCCTTTGGCCATACTATAAAGGGGAGCGTGAATCAGTAGCTTGACCTATATGAGTTTATTGAGGTAGGTGTGGTGCACACTTGTTATTTCATAGCCCTAGGTAGCTCAGAGAGAGCTCTTATGTTGTAAGGATGAAAAGTCGTTAAGGCCGCGTTGCGATCCGAGTTGGTTTTGCCCTTGAAAAGGGCATCGAACGCTGGCCTAGTGGGCATCAGACGCGCGTCCGGTGCTCACTAGACTTGAGAGTCTCTGGTGCGTGGCATCGGATGCTCTGATGCTGTCACATCAGACGCGCATGTGCCACTGTTCACTTGCATGTGAACTGAGGGATGCATCGGACGCTGAGGGCCAGTGTCTGATGTTCATGCAGAGAGGTTCCAAAGAGGGTAAATTCACATCGGACGCGTCCTGTGTGAAGGCCGATGCTCCTTTAACCAGTCTGACAGAAAGTATAGTTGACCGTTGGGTCAAGGGCATTGGAGCGTCCGATGCCCCCGAAATCTGTGATGTTCAGTGCTCTTTTGGATGGCCGGTTGGGGGGAGTATTTATACTCCTCCCCTTCGTCCATTAGAGTGTTCTTGCCTATGCATTCTGCTGAAAAACACCTTGAGAGAGCAAGGGAGAGCAAGAGCCCTAGTGAGGTTGAGAGATTTCCTAATTGTGAGAATTAGTGACCTCATTAGTGAAAGAGAGTAGCAAGTGTGCATCCATCCATCTCTTTGGCCTTGGCTTGGTCAAGTGAGAGTTCTAGCTTGTTACTCTTGGTGATCGGCATCACCTAGATGGCTTGGTGTTGATCGTGAAGCTTGGAGAGCATCCAGAGGCTTTGTGGATGACCCAAGCAAGATTGTGACCGGTAGTGAGCGATTCACCGGGCCGAAGTGGCGAAGAATCAGCTCATAGTGAGCACTTGATCCTTGTGCGGATCAAGGGGGAGCGATACCCTTGCGCGGGTGCTCCAACGAGGACTAGGGGGTGTGCCGACACCTCGATACCTCAGCAAAAAGATCGTCGAGTCATTTCTACTCCCTTTACATACGCATTTACATTTGAGCAATTCAATTCCACAATTTACTTGTTGTTCATTCATAATTGAATTGCCTTGCTAGAGTAGGAATGGAATAGGTATAGTCTTTTGTGCGGTAGAGTTTAGTGAAACACACTTGTAAGCACAAAGGGATTAATTGGGCTTGATAGATTTTTAATTGTCGCAAGAAATTTTAGAAAAGCCCAATTCACCCCCCCTCCTCTTGGGCATCTTGATCCTTTCAATTGGTATCGGAGCCTCGTGCTCTCGATTTAGGCTTAACCGCCTAGAGTAAAGATGTCCGGAGGTGATGAACCACCTCCCATGTTCGAGGGAGACGACTTTCCATATTGGAAAATCCGTATGGAGTCATATCTAGAGGCGGTCGATGTAAAATTCCGCCAAGTCGCGATAACCGGGTTTGCCAAACCCAAGGAGGGCACAAGTCTCACTCCTAATGAGGAGGAAAATGAGAAGTGGAATGCAAAAGCCAAAAACATCATATTTAGAGGCATTTGCAAGAATGTGTTTAACCGCGTCCGAAACCACAAAGACGCCCATGAGTTATGGGATAATATTTACGCGCTCCATGATGGAACAAAAAGTGAGCGTGAGGAACGATATCATCTTGTCATGCAAAAGCTTAATTCCTTTGATATGCATGCAAATGAAAGTGCAAATGAAATGTACTCACGCTTGAATGTTCTTGTAGAAGAGTTGAATGGTCTTGGCCTCACACAAATGCAACCATCCGATGTTGTAAGGAAGATTCTTTGTGTCCTCCCAATTGACAAATATGGACACATTGTGTCCATGCTTCATCCAAGTGATCTTTCCACCGCTACACCAACTCAAATCTTGGGAAAGATCAATGCTCATGAGATGTACATGCACATCACACCAAGTGGTGGTCCTTCCACCAAAAAGAAGAAGGATTTGGCCTTCAAAGCAAGCCATGACAAGAAGGGCAAGGCCAAAGTAATTGAGGTGCATCATGAGAGCACAAGTGATGATGAAGATGACTCCAACATTTCTCTCATGGTGAGAAAGACCACCAAGATGTTGAAGAAGCTTCAAAAGAATGGAATCAACTTTGACTCAAGAAAGAAGAAGTTCTTCACTAGTAGCAAGAGAAGGCCATTATCCGAAATGGATTGCTACAATTGCGGTGATCTTGGCCATCTTGCTCACCAATGCACCAAGCCCAAGAAGGAAAGCTACAAGAACAAGAACAAGGGTAAGAAATATGACTCATCAAGTGAAGATGAGAAGAGAAGTGAGAAGCCCTACAAGAAGGATGGCAAGAAGAAGAAGCAATACCACAAGAAAGGTGGCAAGGCTTATATTGTTGGTGATTGGCTCACCGACATTGACTCCTCCGGTGGCTCATCCAACGTAGATAGTGAGGATGAGAAGGAGAAGGTGGCCGCTCTAGTAATTGGGACCTCTACACCACCACCACCACCATCACCATCATCCTCTACACACCTATGTCTCGTGGCAAAGGTTGACCGGAAGGTACAAAGCGATGATGACTCTAGTGATGATGAGAGTGATGGAGAGTTCCAAGATCCTTCTTATGATGAACTTGTTGAATTGCTAAACAACTACTCTAAAATCATAAGAAAGACTAGAGTAAAAATGAAAGGCTTGTTCGTGACAATGAATCTCTTGTTGACAAGTATAACCATGCTACACATGCTAGTGATGAGTTACAAAATGAACTTGCTACTATGTCATCTTCGATCAAGGAGCTCAAGTCCTCTAACAAGGAGCTCAAAGCTAAAAATGAAAAACTTGATAAGATGCATAGTGACCTCAACACTAGTTATGCTTTGCTCAAGGAACAATATACTCAAGTTAAAGTTGATCATGATACACTTGTTGTTGCTTATGATATACTTTCCCATGAGACACTTGATGCTCCTAACCATGTTGTTAAGTGTGATATAGCAACAACTTGTGAGGACTTGGTTAGTGAGCATGATGAGCAAAGAGCTAGTAGCAAGGGCTAGTATCAAGAATGGGAATGCAAAGCTCAAAATTGATCTAGAGAAGATAGCAATCACCAAGCAAGTTGTCATTGAAACTATTGATGAAGATCATAGCATGGCACATAAGCTTGACATGTTGAAGGAAGAGAACAAGAGATTGAAGATGGATAGGGATTACAAGATGACACCATCCCAGTTGGAACTCCAACAAGAGAATGACAAGCTAAAGAAAGAAAAAGAGCACCTAGCCACCGGGTTGAGGAACTTCACCAAGGGTCAATGCCTTCAAAGTGAGCTTCTCATTAACACCATAATGAAGACCAATAGAAATGGTATTGGCTATCTTGAAGAGAGGTTGAAGCAACGCAAGAGCATCACAAAGACAAAGAAGAAGAAGTTGGGAAGATGCTTTGAGTGTGGAAAAGGACACTTTGCACACAATTGTGAAGAACCAAAGCCAACACCCTTGCCCAAGCATGCTAGGCCCTTTGCTTTCAATGCTCACTACATGCTTAGAGAAGATTCTAGTGGCAAAATGAAAGTCATGTTCATGGGGCCTCCAAACAAGAATAGGCCAAAGCAAATTTGGGTTGCAAAGTCTTTAGTAGAGAAGGTTCAGGGGCCTCAACAAGTTTTGGTCCCGAAAGCTCAAGCTTGATTTCTTGTGTGTGTAGGTGAACTACAAGACCGGTGGATCTCATTAGGTGATTGATAGTGGTTGCACACAACATATGGCCGGTGATCCCCGGATGTTCACCTCACTTGAAGAGAATGTCAATGACCAAGAAAAGATTGCATTTGGTGACAATTCAAAGGGCAATGTCAAGGGTTTGGGCAAAGTGGCAATATCAAATGATCATACCATATCCAATGTGCTTCAAGTTGCTTCATTGAGCTTCAACTAGCTATCCATTGGGCAACTATGTGATCTTGGCTTTCAATGTTTATTCACCAAGAAAGAAGTGGTTGTGACAAAGAAGGATGATTCTCAAGTGATATTCCAAGGCTTTATATACAACAATCTCTATCTAGTGGATTTCTCCTCCGAAGATGCCAACTTGAAGACATGTTTGTTCATTAAGCAATCTCTTGGTTGGTTATGGCATAGAAGATTGGCACATGTTGGAATGAACACCCTCAACAAGCTATTTAAGAAGGATTTGATTAGAGGCTCGAAGGATGTCAAATTTGAGAAGGACAAATTGTGTAGTGCATGTCAAGCCGGCAAGCAAGTTGCAAATACTGATCCAACCAAAGCCTTCATATCAACATCAAGAGAGTCGGAGCTACTACACATGGATTTATTTGGGCCACCAACATATGCTAGCTTGGGTGGAAATCTCTATTGCCTAGTGATTGTGGATGACTATTCTAGATACACTTGGGTATTCTTTCTTCATGACAAATCCGAAGCAACCCATTCATTCAAGAAATTTGCCAAGAGAGCCCAAAATGAATTTGACTTGAAGATCAAGAAAATTAGAAGTGATAATGGAAAGGAATTTGACAACACCCACATTGAGCAATATTGTGATGAAGTTGGGATCAAGCATGAAGTCTTCGCAACATATACACCACAACAAAATGGGGTAGTTGAGAGGAAGAACCGGAAACTAATCACCCTAGCAAGAACAATGTTAGATGAGTACTCTACACCAGAAAGATTTTGGGCGGAAGCAATCAACACCGCTTGATATGCATCCAACTGATTGTTCCCCCATCGTCTCCTTAGCAAGACACCCTATGAGCTACTCAACAACAAGAAGCCGGATGTATCTTTCTTTAGAGTGTTTGGGTGCAAATGCTACATCTACAAGAAGCGCCAACACCTAGGGAAGTTTCAACGCCGATGTGATATTGGTTTTCTTGTTTGTTACTCATTGAAGTCCAAAGCATATAGAGTATTCAACCATGCCACCGGGATGGTAGAAGAAACATATGATGTGGAATTTGATGAATCTAATGGCTCTCAAGGAGAGCATGAGAATCTTGATGATGTAGGTGATGAACCATTGAGGGAAACAATGAAGAACATGCCGGTTGGAGCCATCAAGCCTAAAGATGATGATGATGATGATGTGCAAGTCATTGACAAGCCATCTTCACTAAATGTACCACTTGATGTTGACAAAGATGGGAGAGATCCAAATGAAGATACTCATGTCTCTCATGATCAAATGGTGGTACAAACTCAAGATGTTGGTGCTTCACAAGCGGCCCCTCAAGTGGTTGATCGAAGGACTACTCCTCTACTACAAGCTCATCCTCAAGATCTCATCATAGGGAGTCCAACAAGGGGTGTAATGACTCTATCTCAAAACTTGCATTATTTATGGAACATCACTCCTTTGTTTCTCTTGTTAAGCCTACCATTGTAGATGATGCTCTAAAGGATCCGGATTGGGTGAATGCTATGCATGAAGAATTGAACAACTTCACCCGCAATCCAGTTTGGACCCTTGAAGAGCGACCTAAAGGCGCAAGAGTCATTGCAACCAAATGGGTATTTAGGAACAAGCAAGATGATCAAGGCAAGGTTGTTAGGAACAAGGCAAGGCTAGTTGCAAAGGGTTTCTCTCAAGTTGAAGGCTTAGATTTTGGAGAGACCTTTGCATCGGTTGCAAGACTTGAAACCATTCGTATCCTCCTTGCATATGCATCACATCATGACATTAAATTATATCAAATGGATGTGAAAAGTGCATTTTTAAATGGCTTCATAAATGAACTAGTCTATGTTGATAAACCTCCCGGGTTTGAAGACCCAAGATATCCTAATCATGTTTATAGGTTGTCCAAGGCGCTATATGGGCTCAAGCAAGCCCCTAGAGCGTGGTACGAGCGCCTCCGGGACTTCCTCATTGAGAAGGGCTTCATCATTGGGAAGGTCAACACCACACTATTCACTAAGAAGCTTGATGGAGAGATCTTCATTTGTCAAGTCGACGTTGATGATATCATCTTTGGGTTAACAAATGAAGCATATTGCAAGGAATTTGGTGACTTGATATCGAAGGAGTTCGAAATGTCCATGATTGGCGAGCTCACATTCTTCTTAGGCTTCCAAGTCAAGCAATTGAAGGAGGGGACTTTTATATCTCAAGAGAAGTACACAAAAGACCTCCTCAAGCGCTTCAATATGGATGATTGCAAGCCTATCAAGAATCCAATGCCAACAAATGGACATCTCGACCTAGATGAGGGAGGTAACTCGGTTGATCAAACTCTCTACCGTTCTATGATAGGTAGCTTTTTATATTTGACCGCATCTAGGCCCGATATCATGTTTAGTGTGTGCATGTGTGCTAGATTTCAAGCCGATCCTAAGGAATCACATCCCATGGTCGTAAAAAGAATGCTTAGGTACCTAAAGCACACCCCAAACATTGGCCTTTGGTATCCCAAAGGAGCTAACTTCCAACTCATTGGGTATTCTTATTCGGATTACGCGGGTTGCAAAGTAGATAGAAAAAGCACATCCGGAGGGTGCCATTTGCTTGGGAGATTACTAGTTTCATGGAGTTCGAAAAAGCAAAATAGTGTGGCCTTGTCTACCGCCGAGGCGGAATACATAGTCACGGGTGCTTGTTGTGCACAGATCCTTTACATGAAACAAACCCTTTTAAACTATAGTGTAGTTCTAGAAAGGGTACCTTTGTTGTGTGACAATGAGAGCGCGATTAAACTTGCTAACAACCCAGTTCAACAATCTCGCACAAAACACATTGATAATCGCCATCACTTTCTAAGATACCATGTTTCAAAGAAAGATATATCTCTAGAAGGAGTTAGAACCGAAGATCAATTGGCGGATATCTTCACAAAACCCCTAGATGAGAGTACCCTTTGTAGATTGCGAAGTGAGCTTAATGTGCTTGATCTAAGTAACTTTGTCAAAAGGTGAAAGGGGGTTGTCTTTGCATTCCATTGTATCATATGCCATGTTTAAATCAGGTTATGCACCTAGGCTTGTCAGACGTGGTTAAGATAACCGCCCTAAAAAGCGTGTGAAGAAGCTTACCCATGAGCAAACTTGACAAGCAACCTAGATTCAAATTCCGTATTGCATTGCATATGCATGTGTGTTGTTTGTCGTTTCTCTTCGGTTAAACTTGAGCAACCGCTGTGTTCGTTCATCGCTAGGGGGAGCATTTGAGACTCCTAATGGTTAAGACCCCTAGCTTTGGTGGCCACATGTTGTCTCCTCGGGATTTATTGTCTATTTTCTCTAAAAAGGATATGTAGCCTACGGCAAAATATATATAAAATTGAGGGTTTATGCGAGGATGCTCATACTAGGTTCCAACTGGTGTTTATTTGCTTCTTATTTGAGTTGGAACTTGGTTGGGAGAGAGAGCCGCAACAGAAATCTTCAAATTTGCCCAAAATGCGGCATCGGACGCTGCATCGGACGCTGGCCCTAGCGTCCGATGCTCCCACTGTACACAGCCCCGGCTGGGACAGTGTTGGCGTCGCGTCCGATGTGTCCTCATCGGTGCGTCCGAGGCCCCATCATCCAATGCCAAGGCAAAGGACACGGCCGATGTCATTTTGGCATTTCTGGAGCTCTCTGAGTGGACATCAGTGTGGCGGAACCGTCCAAATTATAAGAGCTCAAGTACCGTCTTAGTCAGATTAAGCTGACTCCGACCCAAACTTGAACCCATATAACTCCGGTAGTACGGAAACCTCGAAGGATTTCAAACAACTTACAACATACAGGATCGCATCGTTCAAGTACCACATTCGCGAGGATACAACAGTTGATAACCGATACCACATGCTTGAGTCTCTCTTCTTCCTTCTTCAACTTGAGCTTCTCCTTGTTGGGGCAAGCATTTGCAAGATGTCCCATCTCATGACACCGATAGCACATGAAATGAGATAGCTTCTCTTGTTCTTGCTTCTTCATCTCTCTTTCATACTTCTTCTTTCCCCATCTTTTGTCTTTGATCTTGCTCTTGTTGAAGCCAATGCCACTCTTGTCACCATAGCTCTTTTGATTCTTCAACATGTGCTCAAAGGTGACTTTGGAGTTGTAGCACCTCTCTAACTTGTTGCTCAAATTCTTCACTTCACTTTTGAGCTCATTGTTCTCCTTTAAAATGTTAGTCTCACAAGACATAGAAGTAGAACAAGCATCTATATGTGAAGAACATGGCATAGATAATAAATCATCACAAGAGGTGGATACATGCTTCTTCTCTACATCACATGGGTTAGCACAAATATGTGATTGATCATTTGACCCAAATGATGAGCTCTCACTAGTTTTAGTTTCTTCATTAGAAAGCTTCTTAGTGAGAAAAGCATGGTCTTGTACCAAGTTGTCATGAGCAACACTAAGTTCCTCATGAGTCAATTTAAGCTCATCATGTGAACAAGTAGTAACATAAAGTAGATGCTTTTGTTGTTCACATGCATTCTTTAGAAATGAGTTTTCTTTTGTCAATTTTATTGTTTTAGCCATCTCATTTTCTAAAGCCTTAGTGAGTCTACGTACAAGCTCAAAGTTTGAATCATCACAATCAACTACCACATTAGCAATTGATACCTTAGTGTCACCATGTGACATGAAGCAATGTGGTGTAGTAGAAGAGCTTGAAGAGACATCACTCTCATAGCCGTCATCATCATCATCATCAAGTGTGCATGGAATGGCGTCATCATTTGCTCTACTTGAGCTTCGGCTATGGTCACCGTCATCTTTGTCAAGTGATCTTGTGGATTGATCATCATCATCATCACTTGACCATGAGGTGGAGCAATCCTTCACAACCACCATGTTGCGGTCATGCTCAACATCCTCATGTACCATCTCTATGTGATCCTTCTCCTTGAATTTGCCATCATCCCAAATAGAGAAATCACCATAGAGATATTTGAGTGCCATCCACATATCATGCGCACTCACCGAAGTCATCACCCTGCCAAATATCTCATCTTGCAAAGCATTTGTTAGAAAACATTGGGCTTGTGCATCGAGTGTTAGGCAATCCTCTTGCGCTTGGGTTTGATTACTCTCATCCAAGGCATGAGTAAAACCAACAACAACGATCCACCAAAACTTCGGACCAAAAGCACGAAAATGATCAAGCATATGAAGTTTCCACCGTGCATAGTGTGTGCCATCAAAAATATGTGTGTCACACTCAACATCTAGCCAACTAGTCGCCATCCTCTCGGGTCGGTAAAGACCACAAATGAGAGACCTAGCTCTGATACCACTTAAAGGGTCGAGATGGCGGACTAGAGGGGGGGTGAATAGTCTTTTCTAAAATTAATCTCACCGGCTAACCGAAACAAATGCGGAATTAAAACTATCGGTCTAGCCAAGACTACACCCCTCTACCTATTAACTTTAGCACCTTACAAAAGATCCTAAACAAAGCAAACAAGGTGCTAGGCTAGCTAGAGCTCACCTAATCAATCTAGCTTGCAAGGTCACACAAACCTATGCAACTAGTACTCTAATCAAACCGGGGAGCTCCTAATCAATCTAGTGATGCAAAGCGCATAAAGCCTAAGCTCACTAGCAATGCTCAATAACAAGGCTATACAAGCCAAATTAGAGAGCTCACAAAACTTAGCTACACAAACTAAGAAATGTGACTAACAAGGCTACTCAAGCCAATTAGTCATGCAAGAGATCTACTTCTAAGCTACACAAGCAAAGAAGGTAACTAGCAAGCTACACAAGCTAACTAATTACAAGAGCAACTATTTAAGCTACACAAGCTAGATAGCTACACAAGAGCAACAACTAAACACTAGCACAAGTATGAGTATGGAAATACAAGCTAGTGAATGGAGATAGCAAACCACCGAGAAGATGAAGACAATGTTGACACGGTGATTTTATCCCAAGGTTCACTTGGTTGCCACCAAGCTAGTCCCCGTTGAGACAAGCTCAAGTTTGTCGCCGGTCCTCTTGCTAGTGGTGACTACACTAGTCACACTCTCCCCAAGGAGTGCTTACCACAAGCTCTGGCACTCGACCCGGCCGAACCACTTGACGCTCTTCACGTCTCTCTTTTACTAGAGTTGCTCTTCACGATCTCCCGCGGGGTGAGCACAATACCCCTCACAAAGCGGTCGCTTCCGGAGCACCACTCAATCTCCGAGCGTGCTACCACGGAGCACACACAAGCCTCCAAGCCGTCTAGGAGGTGGCAACCTCCAAGAGTAACAAGCACCACCGGCTTGCAACTCGATCACCTAGTGCCACAATTGCAATCTCTCATGCACCGCACTAGAATCGCTCTCTCACTTAGCGGATATGGTTAGCACTAATCCCAAGTGAGTTGGAGGGCTCCCAAGCACTCTCACACAAGGACACTAAGTCGCCAAGGTGCCCAACATGTCAAATGGCCGGCCACCACCTCTATTTATAGAGGGAAGCCTCAAACTAGCCGTTTGAAATCGTGCTGAAATTTCAACTGCGGACAGTCCGCCCTTATAGCCCCGGACAGTCCGCCCTTATAACGAAACTAGCCGTTAGGAGCTGCAACGGTCACCCCGGACAGTCCGCCCCTTTGGCCCGGACAGTCCGCCGTTGAAAATCGACAGCCTACATAGAACCTGTCCAGCAACCTTGTTCTCCGAAAAATTAGTCGGCGGACAGTCCGCCCTTATAGGCCCGGACAGTCCGCCGTTCACTTGTCAACCCGAGAACAGTGCGACCGTCGCGTCCGATGCATCCCCATCGGTGCGTTCGAGGCCCGCGGACAGTCCACCACTAAAATGGCAGACAGTTCGCCACCCTCCAGAAAGCCTCCCACGAGAACGGCCATAACTCTTAGCTCCCAACTCGGAATTCGATGATCTTGGACATTTTGGAAAGCTTATTCAGAGGGCTACACAACCCACATGAACTCATGATCCAAAGCACAAAGGATCAATACAGTTTTCTAATCCAAGAACTATCACTTCTCTTTTTCAACCAAAGTTTTCTCTAAAACTTCTCCAACTTCTTCTCCTTTGCAAATGTGCCAACACCACCAAGTGTATACAACCTTGTGCATGTGTGTTAGCATTTTCACAATCATTTTTCAAAGGATTTTCACTTGCACTCACCACGCCACTCGATCCTAGTAACAACGCAATGTTAGATCGCTCAAGTGGCACTAGATGACCGATATGCAAACAAGTTTGCTCCTCTTGATAGTACGGCCATCTATCCTAAACCCAGTCATAATCTTCTCTACACACCTATGACCGGTGAAATGAAATGCCCTATACATATACCTTTGCCTTGCGCATTCCATTCCATCTCCTCCATTTGTTGATGCAACACATGCACCAACCTCTCATCAAATGATATGATCCACTTCATATCATCACATGGCCTCCATGGTCCATTGATCTTGACATCATTTGCTCTTCACCATTGCTTCGGTCCTTCGGCACCAAGTCTTCCTTAAGCCTCCCGACACTCGGTACCAACGGCTTCAAAGCCTCCAACTTGCCCTTCACCTTCACAACCGGTCCATCAAGCCAAGTCTTGCCTTGATCGTCACCATCTTAGCCATATGACCACATGTCATGTCACATATGCAATAAGTTCATTATTCATCACATGTATGAGCATTACAACATCCTTCAAGCCATTATACCTCTATGACATATGTTGCTCATACATGATCACCTGTGGACTTATCACTTGTGTATCTCACATAAACACAATTAGTCCACCTAAAGTTGTCACTCAATTACCAAAACCAAACTAGGACCTTTCAAGCACGGACCGCCCAATTGGAACCTGGCGATAGCCATTCCGAGGCAGATCACATTTCCATAATAGAGGGCACGACTCGGGTTGAATCCGGCTCGAACAGCTTCTAACCGGCTTCGGGGTTGGGAATACATCACCAACACCCTATGTAAAAGGGCGCTTTCAAAAATGAACGAGGGCCAACATCGATACAAACCTACACGATTCAACGGACGAACTGCCCCCAAGTTCCAACTTGGTGCCTTGCCTTCCAGTTGACCGTATTTCATTACTACACAGGTTCTTTTTCATGATAGCAAATATAGCCAATCGTGATCCGGTAAATACCCACCAGGGGTATTACGGGAACATTCTTTATTACTACTTTTATTAAGCAGACTAAGCAATTTTATATTATAATAAATAAACAGGGTCACAAGGCAGGTATAGCCAATAATTCAAGGAATGGTAATACAACAATTAGGACCCAATCAACTCCTATACCTAATGCATCACAATATAAAATACTCAATTGAATTAATTGTAAATAATGAGAGACTTAGAATGCTCTGAGGCTTGCCTTGGGAGAAGACCGAGGCCTCGTGAGAGAGGCACTCGGGCAGGTTAGTTTCTGTTGCGGGTTCGGCCTCCTCGCTTCGGGGCACCTTCTGGATCTCCGGATCGACGTTTGCTTCTTGCTCCTAATCGTTCCCCGGGACTATCGATCTTATTTGCAATGCGGTAAAAGTAATTAAATAATGCACAATGCACTTATGATGGTATGTAAAGTAAACATTTTTTGCAAACCAACAAAACCAACTTGTTGAACCACTTTTGACATTGAGGAAAAACACTTATTTACTGTATTAAATAAAACCATTAATTCAACTATTTTCTATTTATTAATTCAAAAGAAACATAGGTTTAAACAGCAAGTACTATTTTCTATACTCTGAAAAATCCACAAAAAATACAGTAGGCAATATATATGTACTGGACTTTATTGCACAAATTTCAGCAAGAAATAAAATTCTAAACAACAAATACAAAAAGATTAAATAAACTTGTCAAAAGGTGCTTTGAACTAGCTTTACTCTTGAAAAGTGTCAAACATGAGATTTCACATTTTTTTTCTGCCTTCATCTACTCATAACATCCTTACTGCAGAAAAATTACTGCTAGAGCATAAACATATAAATCTACACAAATTTCCAAAGTTTAAGCCAGATTAAATCCTTTGAACTACAATCCTTCTGGAAAAGGGTGCAACATCCAGTTTTATATTTTCCCCAGATTCTACTCCACATTTCATATTTATCAAGAAAGTTCTATGAATAGTAACTTTATATTATTTTCTGCATAAATTTTCTAAGAAAAACTCAGAAAAGCACACTTGTACTACAACTCCTTATTCTTCCATACAACAACCCATACTTAACACTTTTTCAGCTTTAACAAGACACACAGAGACTACATAAATTTTCCCACATTTTATTTCCACATATATTTCTCTCAACGATTATTTTAAGAAAACAGCTAAAAACACATTTAAATATAAACAGACACTTTTTCCACAGGAACAGACCCTCATATATTTTTCACAGACACTTTATATGATAAAAAGCATGCACAAATTTTGCCACGAATTAATTCAACCAGAAAACATGTAAACACATTTATTTAACAATTTGCACACAAACTAAAATAAATAAAAACAGTACAACAAACTTCCATCAAAAATACTTTCATATTTTTTCCTGATAGATCTACTCATGAACAAATTTACAAAACTGAAAGTACTTCATTTGAATAAATAAAACATGCTACACAAAATAAACAAGTTTTCCCTGAAAATAAACAGAAAAAGGAAAAACATTTTGAATCCCGGCTGGGCCTTCGTGGACTCGGCCCATGGACCAGGTGCGGCTGACGCGCGGGGCCAGCTGGGTCAACAGGACCACCCGTCGGTGAAGACAGAGCAGGGGAGCGCTTTGACCGCGCGGTTCTCACCGACGGCGAGGTTGCCGGCGGTGAGAGCTAGCTTGATGTGTTCGTCTCGACGAGGCGCGTCGGGTGGTGGTGTTGGTTTGGCTAGTGGGTGGCCGTAGCTCGCCGGCGATGAGCTATGGCGGACGACGACGGCGGTGTGGCTCGGCTACGCCATCTCCGGCGGTCGCTGGTGAAATTGATGAGCGCGCAAGTGCTAGTGAACCCTAGGGAAGCTAACTGGTGGGTTGGTTTGGCCGATGAAGCTCCGGAGGAGCTTGACCTCGTGCACATGCTGCGGCGGCGGCCATGGCGCTCGGTCGAGGTGGGGAGTTGTTCGCACACGAACACGTCACGTGTGCCCCCGGCGACGAGCGCGATGCGCAAGACACGTCGCAAGGGGAGTCTCGTCAGGAGCACGATACGCAAGACACGCCGGCGAGAGCTCTTGGAACCTGACACCCCACGCTCCCGGGAGGGACCCGTCAGGGAGAACGGCGGCGATGGGTTGTCCTAGGTCGGCCTGACCGCCCCTAAAACCTTGTGCTCGCTGTCGCAACAAAGTAGACGGCAACGAAGAACAAGAAGCAAAAACTAGAGCGGAGAGAAAATAGTAGATGCAAAATAAAGTAGTAGATTGATTTGTGCGATTGTTGTCAATCGGCATCACCCTTTATATTTATAGGGCGGCTGGTCTTTCCTGTCTATAAAAATTCTAGGTACTTTCCTTGCTCACGTTGAAACAAATAGAGTCCGAGCAGAACTATTTTTTCTACTCACAACCGGTCAATCGTGTGACACATTTCCTATTCAAATACAGGTATGTACAGGCCGATCAAAGTATCCTTCTTCGACTCCATCTCGTTCTTTCCTCTAATCACCGTATCCATGCAAATACCAGCTTTGCAATCTGATCAAAACTCCAAATCAATGTTTCCCTTCTTTTCTAAATATATGCCTTGCCGCTTGCTGTCACGTATCAATACAAGACTCCACGCAGATGGCCTACTCCCGTAGCTCCGAAAGCGCAGACAACAAGTCAGCCAAAATATTTTGTCTACCTTATACAGGGACTCAGTATATATGTATCTGCTTGACAAAAATTGTTGGTCCCAGATATGCATGATGTCAATTTTTGACCAACACATGCTCCCCTGTTTTTTTGGCAAAGCTTGCATGCCAAAAAAAAATATATATATATTTTTTCTTTTACCAAGACTAAGGACGATGTCAACACATCCATCGACCATGATTATTTCGTTCTAAGGACGATAATTAAATATCGGCCATATTTAGTCTAAGGACGATAACTAAGTATCGGCCATATGCGCTTAAGCTTCTTGCCATATGCTTGGATAAAACTTCTTCAAATATTTGCCATTGAGAGCACGGGGTAACAAAGTACCTTGCAATGACTCCACCAAATATGAATTTCCGGGAACCACTCTTGCAGTTTTGAAAGGACCTTCCCAACTTGGAGACCACTTCCCAAACTTATTATCTTTCGAGCCAATTGGTAGAATCACCTTCCACACTAGATCACCAACTTGAAAACTTTTTAACTTGACCTTCTTGTTATGCGCTCTTGCCACTCATAGCTTGTCCCTCTCAATAGCTTTCAATGCTTCTAGTCTCTTATCTGCAACCTCATCGATATTATCCATCATTAAATTATAAAAATCAACTGCCGATAAATCATTCTGCTTGGCTAATCTCAAGGCGTCCAGATTTACCTCCACGGGCAAAACGGCCTTTTGCCCATATACAAGCTCGTATGGAGTTACTTTGGTTGCACCATGCCTTGAGATCCTATGCGCCCAAAGAGCCTCAGACAGTACTTCATGCCATCTTCTAGGATTATCTTCAATCTTCTTCTTGATGAGCTTGATCAATATTTTATTTGTAGACTCCGCTTGTCCGTTGGCTTGGGCATAATATGGAGATGAGTTGAGCAACTTTATCTTATACTACCTCCGGTCCCTTTTATAAGGCGCGATAAAGAATGACACGGTCTTCTAAATTACACTTTGACCATTCATTTACTTTATATTATATTATTTATGTTTATGAACTTATGATTGTCGGATAGTACAATTGTTTACGGATCTAACCATATTAAATTTATATTATAATAGTTAAATATTATTAACTAAATCATTGGTCAAAGTTTTTAAAGTTTGAATCTTGACTCTGTGTGTACGCCTTATAAAAGGGACCGGAGGTAGTATGATTCAGCAAAATCTCAGACTTGTGATGATATAAAAGAAGACCCTTGATCCGAAGTTAATGTTTGAGGAATGCCGAATCTATGGATAATGTGCTCAGTTATGAATTGAATTACCTCCACATGTGTCATATTTTTGAGAGGTACTGCTTCAGACCACTTGGTGAAATAATCAGTGGCAACTAGCACAAACTGATGCCCCTTTGATGATGGATGATGAATTTGCCCAATAAAATCTAATCCCCAACCTCTGAACGGCCACGGCTTGACAATAGGATGCAACATAGCAGCGGGAGCCAGCTGAATATTACCAAACTTTTGACAAGCTTCACACCCCTTATAATAGCTGAAGCAATCATTAATCATCGTCGGCCAATAGAAACCCGCACGTCGTAACAACCATTTCATCTTGTGTGCCGACTGATGTGTACCACATATGCCTTCATGTACCTCTCCCATAGCAACTCTCGCTTGGTCCTCATCCAAGCACTTCAAAAGAATACCATCAACAGTTCGGCGATAAAGATTATTATCAATCAATGTATATTTGAAAGTCATCCGCCGAACCGTTTTTTCCACCCTCTTACTAGGATCTTGCAAGTAATTAACAATAGGCTTCCTCCAATCTTTGTCCTCACCTGCATAAGATTCAAAATTAGTGTCCGAATCGGTGGATTGCGGTTCAGCCTTGCCTATGTTAGCAACACAAGACATCGACTCTTGAGAGATGTGAAACACGCCGCGATGAACGTGATAGCCGGATGCTTGTTGTGCCAACTCATTTGCTCTGCAATTTTCTTGTCTAGATATATGAGCAATACTAAAGGAATCCAAGGTAGCAATAATATCTAGACATGTATCAAGATAGACATTAAGTGATTCGTCGAAACATTGAAAGACCTTGGATATTTGCTGCACTACTAACAACGAATCACCAAAAGCCTCAATATGTGTAGCCCCTATAGCAACCAACAGCTCTAGTCCGAATAGCAAAGCTTCATATTCGACTTGATTATTTGTGCAAAAGAATTCTAACCGACATGAGGCTTCAAAAACAGCACCATATGGAGAAATATAAACAACACCAACACCTTGGCCATTGCTACAAACTGAACCATCAAAATATAATCTCCATGGTACTAAAGAAACAAGGTTCAAATCAGCACTATGTCTATCATCAATCCGATGCTCAACAATAAAATCAGCAACAATTTGGCCTTTCATTGCTTTCAAAGATTCATAAGCCAAATCATATTCAATTAAAGTATAAGCCAACTTACCAATCCTACCACTAAGAATTGGTCTATGCAACATATATTTAATGACATCGGTTTGACATGCTACTATGCAAGCACTAGATAATAAATAATGTCTCAACTTTGTGCAAGCATAATATAGCGAAAGACATAATTTTTCAATAAAAGTGTACCTTGTTTCAGCATCCAATAAACGTCGGCTCAAGTATGTGATAGCATGTTCCTTTCCTTCGGTTTCTTGTGTCAAAACATCACCAATTACTCTATCTTCCACTGCAATATAAAGTCTAAATGGTTGTCCATGTTTGGGTGCCTTCAATACCGGTGGAGTAATCAAATAGTGCTTGATCTTTTCAAATGCTTCTTCCTGTTTTGCCCCCCAAGTAAAATCAGTGTCGTTCTTCAACTGAAGGATAGGCGTAAAAGCATCAACTTTCCCCGACAAGTTAACTATGAATCTCCTCAAATAATTGATTTTGCCAAGGAACTTTTGCATATCTCTCTTGCATTCAGGAATCTGAATTTTCTTGATGGACTCAATTCTATTAGGATCTATCTCTATGCCATGCTCATGAATAATGAAGCCCAAAAACTTCCCAGCTGATACACCAAATCCACACTTTAAAGGATTCATCTTCAGTTTATACTTTCTCATTCTATCAAAAGCTAAACGCAAATCGGCCAAATGTGGTTCAATGGCGTTCGATTTGACAACAATATCATCAATATAAACCTCTAAGATGACTCCAAGCAAATCATGAAAGATTAAATTCATATCTCTTTGATATGTAGCACCAGCGTTCTTTAAACCAAAGGTCATTACAACCCACTCAAATAATCCAAGAAATCCGGGGCAGCAAAAAGCCATTTTATACATATCCTCTTCGGCCATAAAAATTTGATTGCACCCCGCATTACCATCAAGAAAGCTAATGACCTTATGTCCGGAAGCATCATTAATAAGGATATCGGCTATAGGCATAGGATACTCATCTTTAGGTGTAGCCCTATTCAAGTCTCTCAAGTCAATGCACACCCTCAATTTGTCGGATCCTTTCTTCTCCACGGGCACAATATTGGAAATCCAATCAGCATACCTGCAAGGCCTAATAAAATTAGCTTTAAGCAACTGATCAATCTCCTCTTTGATCTGGTCATACATCTTGGGATTGAACCTTCTAGTCGGCTGTTTGAAAGGTCTAAAACCACTCTTGATGGGCAGACGATGTTCAACTAACTCTCGACTCAAGCCAGGCATCTCATGGTACTCCCAAGCAAAGATATCGACATATTCTTTTAATAGCTCGATTAACTTTAACTTGTAATCGGCTTTCATATTTTTGTTTACAAAAGTCGGTCTAGGAATTGATCCATCACCAATGTCTATCTCCTCTAATGGACCGGCTGATGTAAAACCTTGTCCTAGCTTATCCATATTTTCTAGCTCTTCTATGGATTCATGCATATCGTTCTCTTGAGACCGATAATTTTCAAGATGCTTTTGCAACCAATCTAAACTAGTATCCATCTATCATAATATATTTTTGAGCCGATCACCACCTATCGGCTTTAACATGACGGACACAAAACCATTATTTGTAGCACTAAGAAAATCAAACTCCGGAAGATCATTGCGTCCCGTCAAACAAGTGGCTTCAGGATGTTGCCAATCCACCATAGCATCGGCCAAGGCAACACAAGTCGATGTGTCTGCATAAATTATCTCCACCTCGTCCTCAACCCATTGGATCAAAAATTGGTGCATGGTAGATGGCACACATTGATTAGCATGTACCCAGTCACGGCCTAAAATCACATTATAATTACCTTGCACCTCGGCGACAAAGAACGCAGCGGGCAGAGTCTTGGTTCCAACCGTGAGCTCCACATAAATAACCCCTTTGGCCTCTGTCCGTTCTTTGCCTTCAAAGCCATTGAGCACCATATTGGTCTTCTTCAAGTCTTCATCTCGCAGCCCCAATTTTTTGAAAACTAAATATGGCATAAGGTTGATCACAGCTCCACCATCAACAAGCATTCTAGCAACCGGTGATCCATTAATGTGACCCTTGATGTACAGCGGCTTCAAGTGTTTCACCGGCTCTTTAGGCTTCTCGAAGATGGCATTCTTGGGGCCAAAATCTAACTGGGAGACTTCTCCTTCTTCATCAACAACACGATACTCAGCAGGTAAGTAATAAACCATATTAATATCCATACCTTCCCTGCTAGGTGTCGGCTCGAAATCCACCATCTCTTCGTCATCTCCCAAGGTGAATACTGGTGTATGTGATGAAGGAGGTGTTGTAGGTGACATGGGTGAGGTGGGAACAACCTTTGGAGCCTCCTGAGCTGATGTAACAGCTGCTGAAACAAGTGGAGATGTTGCTGTTTTTTCATTAACTTTAGGCTTCCACACTTGTTTCGTATTGATGACGGGCCGAATTTGGTTGAAAAATTCATCTCTTTGCTTCTCTCTCTTTTCCTCCTCCTTTTGTTGATTTCTCATGCGCTGCAACCTTCTCTTCTTAGTCTTGGACAAGCCGGGAGGACACCACATTGGCTGGGTATATCTTGGATCTATTTTCTTTGTGCCGCTGGTACTAGCTTCATGATCATTCGCTGCTGTACCTGGCTGGACAGCAACTGTAGCAGCATTAAACTTGGCCGAATTACCAATAATAATCGGCTTTTTATCCAGCTCTTTGACCTCTACATCATTAGTGCCAATTTTGATGATGTTGCAACCTGTGGATCCCCCTTCTTGCTTGCTTGCTGGTTCTGAAATTTCAGCACTTGGGGACTTAGGACGCCATTCTTGCTTCATGGTCTTTTTATTTGGAGAGGCTTGTGACAGCCGATTAGTACCACCATCCAAACGGCCCTTTGTAGAACGAGTTAGCCTCTCAAACACGGATCTTCTAGGTGCTGCCCACCCAGGATGAAAAGCATATGGAGCCATCGGGGGCTGTTCCCATCCTCCATAGTAATCTCTTCCATAATATGGTGTGTAGGGAGGTGGCGCCATCCATGGTGCAGGAGCCCATGGTCCATATGGACCATGTTGATGTTGAAATTGGTGTCGCGAAGGTGACCTTGGACGCTTCAATTGTAATGGCCGATTAAAGCTAGAACCGGCCGCTTGTTTGGCATATTTAGACAATAGCATATCAAATGTTGGCCTGACCCTTTTTTGCTGCATTTTTGCCTCATTCACCCTCCACTTGCCAACCTCTGGATTTTTGGGCTTGATGAATTTTGCATGACCTCCTTGCTGCGCTTGCCCCCCCCCCCAGGTACAGAAGTTCTCGTAGTTATTTTTAATGTCTCCTTGCCATTGGGGGCTTTTTCAAGCACAACCTCTCTTCCCAAGACTTTGTCATCGGCAGTTATCACCCTAGGTTCGCCGATAACCACACTTGATTCCCCTTTAGCAGCTTCGGCTTGTTCAGGCCGAAGTAACACCTTCTTGCCCTCCAAATCTAAAGTGTTCATGGGGAAGGGAATCTTGTCAACTTGCATTTCAGCAAAACTCAATCGTTCATCATTGATAGCCGATTGGATCTGTCGCCGAAAAACATTACAATCGTTAGTAGCATGAGAAAAAGAATTATGATACTTGCAATAAGCTCGCCGTTTTAGCTCCTCAAACGGCGGTGAAGTATGTGAAATCTTAATGAACTTGTCTTGCAGCAAAGCATCAAAAATCTTATCACATTTAGCAATATCAAAAGTAAATTCCATCTCTTCTTCACGATTCTTGCGAATCGGCTTAAGAGCATTACAAGCATACGGTTTGGCCTTTGAGGGCCAACAAATTCAGCAGCATAGATATCAACGTCATCATCCGAATTATAATTATAATCAATGACATGCATGCGAGAACGATCAGTTTTAGTCTTATAACTTTCTGTAACATCTTTACTTCGACTTTCTTGAGCCAAATCACATTGTAAAACTTGATTAACACTTAAAAACTCATAGCCTTCTAATTTCTCTTTAATGTGAGTTTTCAAACCATTAAGGACAAGATCAGCTAAGTCTCTTTCACCTATCACAAGACTATAGCATCGGTTTTTAACATCTCTAAATCTTTTGACATAATCTGAAACTGATTCATCATGCTTTTGTTTAACCGATGTAAGATGTGATAGCTTAAGCTCATTATCGCCACTGTAAAAATGATCATGAAGTTTTTGTTCTAGCTGCGACCATGTAGTAATAGAACCAGGAGACAAAGCAGAAAACCATGAAAAAGTTGTACCAGTCAAACATAAAGAAAATAAACGAACTTTCAGCTCATCCATAGAACTCGCTTCACCTAATTGAGCAAGATATTGACTAACGTGCTCCCATGTGGTTTTGCTATCCTCACCATTAAATTTAGAAAATTCAGGAACTTTATAACCTTGAGGATAAGTAATAGCATCAAAGTAGGATGGGTATGGTTTTTGATAGGTACGTCCTCTAACCTTCGGCTCAATTCCGAAAGACTCGACAAACATCTTATGTAGATCATCTTTCATCTTTGCTAAGGCTTCTTCCATATTAACCGAAGCTACATATGGTGGTGGTGAGGGAACTGCAGGGTTGCCAGTTACTGTTGTAGTCTGTAATTGCGGCATCGGCGACGAAACAAATTGTGGCAGGGACCTTGGTATGCTTGTGTTTGTTGCCGATGTTCCAAAAGGTGGTACGCTCATGATAGGATTAGAACATGTAGGCACTACCAACAGCTCGCCCCTAGGTTTAGTTTGTTGTCCAGGAAAGAAATTCAATGGCATGCCAAATTGGGGTTGTGTTGTTGGCGTTTCGATTGCCGATGAATTAATTGGCGTTGTCGTCTTAGGATTTTCTACACTAGCAGATGTACCAATATGACCAATAGATGATGTAGGTGTATTATTTTTAGCATGTAATGTTTCTGAAAAATATTGGCATACAAGTTTATTTCCTTTAGTGATATGATAATTAAGAATAGCTATTTGTTCAGGAGTAAAAGGTTCACTTACAGAGATGTTGCTTACCTTTTCCTTGCTGTGTAGAGGAGGGAACATGATCTCGCCAACCGGTATGATATTCCCTTGACGATCTTTGTTGAAGTTGGCAAGGAAATTGTTCATCTCTTCCTCTTCATGTTTCTTTCGGTATGCCTCGTAAGCTTGGCGATGCTCTTCGGATAGTTCATCAAAGCTAGGCTTGACGATGTTGTCCTTGCTGATATCTCCGGGCTTCGGGATCTTGCTGCCCGTCATGATGAACGGCGGCGTAGATGTACTTTGATCTTCCTTGTTCCCCAGCGGAGTCGCCAAAAAGTGTGTTCGCACACGAACACGTCACATGTGCCCCCGGCGACGAGCGCGATGCGCAAGACACATCGCAAGGGGAGTCTCGTCGGGAGCGCGATACGCAAGACACGCCGGTGAGAGCTCTTGGAACCCGACACCCCATGCTCCCGGGAGGGACCCCGTCAGGGAGAACGGCGGCGATGGGCTGTCCTAGGTCGGCCTGACCGCCCCTAAGACCTTGTGCTCGCTGTCGCAACAAGGTAGACGGCAACGAAGAACAAGAAGCAAAAACTAGAGCTGAGAGAAAATAGTAGATGCAAAATAAAGTAGTAGATTGATTTGTGTGATTGTGTGTTGTCAATCGGCCATCACCCTTTATATTTATAGGGCGGCTGGTCTTTCCTGTCTATAAAAATTCCTAGGTACTTTCCTTGCTCACGTTGAAACAAATAGAGTCCGAGCAGAACTATTTTTCCTACTCACAACCGGTCAATCGTGTGACACATTTCCTATTCAAATACAGGTATGTACAGGCCGATCAAAGTATCCTTCTTCGACTCCATCTCGTTCTTTCCTCTAATCACCGTATCCATGCAAATACCAGCTTTGCAATCTGATCAAAACTCCAAATCAATGTTTCCCTTCTTTTCTAAATATGCCTTGCCGCTTGCTGTCACGTATCAATACAAGACTCCACGCAGATGGCCTACTCCCGTAGCTCCGAAAGCGCAGACAACAAGTCAGCCAAAATATTTTGTCTACCTTATACAGGGACTCAGTATATATGTATCTGCTTGACAAAAATTGTTGGTCCCAGATATGCATGATGTCAATTTTTGACCATCAACAGGAGTGAGCTACGGGGCGGTAGAGACCTAGAAGTGGGGCGTTCTCACCTTGCCTTGGTGCAGTGACAGGCGTCGGGGAAGACAGGGCTTGGCGGAGGTTGGGTCGATGCGGAACGGCGGCGTGCACTCCCGGGCGTCAGTGGCGGCCGAAAGGGGCACGGTGTGCTCCGGCGTTGGTGTAGCTCGGCTGGCAGTGCAGTTGCGCGCTCCGGTGCAAGGAATCGGACGCGGATGGTCTGGTGGGGTCGGAACGGCGGTGGCGTCTGTGCGGTGGCGGGCGGAGGCGAGCAGGGCGCTCGGCTTGCGTTCGCTCGGGGAAGAAGAGAGGGAGGCGAGAGCAGGCGAGGCTTGCAAATGAAGGATGGGAGAGAGAGGACGTGAGCTAGGCGGTTTTGCCTCCTCGGCTGGCCGGCCGATGGTCGTGGCGGGGGCCACGGCGGCTAACAGTGAGAGGTGGGGTGCAGTCTGCGAGGCGGCTCTACAGGCGAGGCGGCGAGGGAGAGGGCGAGCACGATCTTGCCGTGCAACAGACGGAAGCGATCTTGCAGCGAGTGAGCGAGAGGGATTCGAGTCAGGCGCTTGCGGCCACACGGCAGCGTCGTAGGTACAGCGCGGCCGCGGGTCGGGGCGCGCGCGGCGCGACGCAGGCGGGCGCGCGGGAGCGGGCAAGGACGCGCGCGGGGGCTGGGCCGAAAGGCCGTGTGGGCCGGAAGGTTGGCGCTTGGAAAAACGTTTTCCTTTTTCTTTTTCCGGAAATTTTCCAAAGTTTGACCATTTCAAAACATTTTCAAAAACTCAAAACTAGGGTTTGACTCAAATATAAAAGTTGTTCAAAATAATTTTCCCTACAACTTTCATATAGGATATATTTTCTGAAAATCATTTCTTTAGCCTCCACATAATTAAAGCTAATTTTTGAGCTATAAATCATTTTTTCCACATTTTTAATTATAAAACCATACTGAATTAAGACAAGGTGTCTACGTAAAAAGTGTTACACTCCATATTCTTTATTTTATAAAATTATTTACCAAGACAGAAATTCATTTAAACAAACAAGTCCTATTGAAATCAATATTTCAAATAATCAAACAAAAAGGCAAAAAGCACTTCTATGCACATGAGGTGATGCAATGCAATGCTCATGTTAATTAGTAGCTAATGTTGTTCCTAATGCAATGCTTGACACTAGGGTGTCACAATCAGAGCGTCCGATGTGATCACATCGGCGCGTCCGATGTCCCTTTAAGCGGCGTAGTCAATCTCTTTAGCTGACACGATGGTCCCACACGTCATACCTCCTTGTCTCTGTCCTCATCGTGCCCAAGTCCGAGCAATCGTCGTCGTCGCTCCTTCAAATCCTAGCCTAGCGCTGATCCTCGTCTGCGCTCCGCTGGCCGCCGCACCGCACCGCTTCCCGTCGTGCACGCCTGCTCCTCCGCCGCCAGTCTCTCTCGCACGCGCACCCGCAAGCTCCTCGCCGAGCCTGAGTCGCTTCGCTCGCCGGCCATCGTGGACCTCTCACCGGAGTCCGCCTCCGCCCTCGCCGGAGCTCATCCTTGTCGTCCCCGAGCTCGTCTCCATCTCCATCGTGATCTCTCCGGCCGACTGACCCAACACAGTGAGCATCCACCCCCATCCATAACCTATGCTTGCCACATGTTCGATAGAATGTCCCAATGGTCATTCCAACTATTTCTGACCCCATTTTCGCCTAAATCTCATGCAGTCCCCCTTGGCGTGTCGTGTGGGTGCCAGAACGTCAGTGTCTTATCTCATCTTGGCTAGGTTTGTCGATCGTCAGGTAGCAAAGCCCCGTTTCCATATCTTCCCTAAAATGCTTTGCTTCCGTTAGGTCATTTTCGTCTCTAGAATATGTGTGTGCTTATATATACTCCCATCTATTCCTACAACAAGTCAGTGGCTTGGTCAATTGACAGTTTGGCAGTGTCAGAGAACCCGGGGCTAAGCCCGCGGGTAAGGATCAAGGCCAAGCCTCGCGAGTGACAGTGGCAGCTGGTCAGTGAGACAGGGGGGTTTCTTTTTTGTCAGTGCTTCTTGTCAGTTGGACTTATCCGGGGCTTTCAGTTGGCAGTTTGTCTTTGAGTGGCAGTCCAGTCTTCTCCAATGACAATGGTTCTTTGTTCTTGTCAGCTATGCGCTGCAAGAACGTTGGTGGTGCCTCAGGGGATTCTCCTCCTTGTCCTCCTTCTTCCAGTGCAACGAAGGGGAAGGCGAAGCCGATCACGCGCAAGAAGCGCTCCAGGGCTCAGAGGGAGGCCGAGCAGACACATGCTATTGCAGACGCCGCAGAGCGTGCTGAGAGGGGAGGCCGCAGTGGCAGTTTGAGGATCGAGGACACTCTTACCCCTGACCAGAGGAGTGCTATTGAGGAGATCGAGCGTCGGCATGGATCACCGTCAGGGTCTCTTATGGCTGTCGGTCGCTGGACTACCTTCACCGCTCCAGTGGACGAGCCGCGGGGCTCCGGACAGGGCCAGGCAGAGGCCGAGGTAGCTGAGACAATAGAGCCAGAGCCAGAGGCAGAGGCAGAGGAGGAGGTGCCAGAGGCGCAGCCTAGGCTTCGATCGTCACGTCGCAAGACCGAGGTGCCACCCTGGCCCGAGGTCCCTCTACGTGGTGCACATGCTCTGTCGAGGCGTGCGCCCCCGCAGATTCCTCCACTTGATCTCCATGCGGCCACTTGCTCTCAGATCCAGACACTTAGGCTCGTGCCAGTCGTGTAGTGGTTTCCCAGGGAGAGGCAGCAGTAGGCCAGCCCAGAGTTCTACACAGTCCTTCAGGAGGACTTCTACCAGGGATATATGAACGACGGGATCTGTTTGCGTTCATAGAGGGTCTGCCCCTAGAGTCAGTGGTTGCAGCAGCTGGAGAGCAGATTTGCCCCATTCTCACTTTTCTACCTGGTCTGGCACACCTGTTGGGGCGGTGAAAGTCCTTGTTTGGTTTTGGATAATTGATGTCACCTAGAGTACTAACCTTGTCATGAAGTGTTTATGAGCTAGGTTGGTACACACCAAGTACGGGAGCTAAATGATGATCATGGTATTGGTGGTGATGACCAAAAGATGGATCAAGTGCTCCACATTTGGAAAGAGAAGAAGAGAAAAGCAAAACCCCTACGGAGATCAAGGCAAAGGTATAAATAGGGTTTTTGTTTTGGCACTCAAGCCACCATAGAGGGTGTGAGTGTGCTTAGGATAGATAGCCGTACTATTAAGAGGGGACTATCTCGGTGATTGCGGTTATCAAGTGCCACTAGGTGTTTTCATACATGCATATGCATTAGTGTGGCAGAACCGTCCAATTTAACTTAATCTCAAGTACACTCGTCAACCATTTGACACTACGTGTACTTAAGACCAAGTCAAATCCGGTAGTCTGTCGAGCACACCCAACGGGAGAACTCGAAAAATCCACATTTCTTCCAGAATCACAATTGAGGACCAAGCATCCAAACTCAAAAAAAAACATTTCTTTTATTACAAGATTACATCATCAGAAATATTACAACAGTTTAATATGCAGCAAGAATTAACATTATTAGAGAAAACAGATAATATACATATGATCAAAGTTAATGCGGAAGTAAATAATGATACCATAATTCTAGGAGTTCATTATAAAGACAGGTTATAACCATTTGTAAATCTTTTCCTTTGTAAAAATCTTTTGCAGAATGTTATAAATAAATACTATGGTCGCAGCGATAAAAGGAAATCCTCTCTGAGCCCACCAGGAGGAATCCACACACAAGGGTTAGCTCCAAAATTCACCTGCTACCTGCAACAATGGAAATCAAACCCTGAGTACTCAATTGTACTCGCAAGTCTTACCCGAATGGGAAAATATAGATCCCGACTCACAAGGATTATGAAATGCTATGTGGCTCTGGTTTTCCTTTGTTTGCAAAAGAGCTTTTTTTTAATAAAAGGTTGTAACATGTTATTTAGCCATATTAGTTGTTACTCCTATCTTCTATGTAAGCACCTATTCTATTACCAAGCAAGAGGTAAGCAATACAGTATAGTTCTTCATCCTTAGTTCCAGTTGTTAAACTACGCTGTCGGGCGATTGCCATACCGGTACCATTTAAACAACGGCGATTCGTGAATCAATGTAGCCCAGCTGGGTACCCCAAAACACACGCCCCGTTTGTACCAAGGCACAACCGAGACCAACTTGCCAACTCCTGCCAAGGGGTCCAGTATCCGCATCCAGGACCGGGACTCCCAGCCCCCACTCACCGGCCCGGCCGTGAGTGGTGCAAGGACCTCCTCCTACCAAAAATCTAACGGTCGGATCACATAGAGCCGGAAACCGAGGCAAGAGTCAGCTAGCCTTCCTGCTCCCATAAGCAAGTATGTGTTCGGGATAAGAGGATCTGTGACATAGCTCACACCCACAACAACGAACAGTCCCTAAGCGACACAGACAGGGAAACAGTGCAACCGAAGCTAAGCCCGTGGCCGCGGGACATAACTCGTCACACCCACCAGAACCAAACCACATCCCTGCCCGGTCTCAGATTCTTTCCATCATCATCAGTTTAAAGTAGAGCACCTACTTTGTGAGCAACGACAGGTCGCCCACGCTACCGTACATCCTAAGCATAGCGCTACTCGAACCTATACTAGTAGGACTCATGGGATATGTATATATATGCAGGTGGGTTTCATATAACTCCTGAAAACATAAATGCACAACATACATATATTCATTTAGAGATATTCAAAAAATATAGGTTATGAACCAGGGCTTGCCTGGGTAAAAGATTTCAGAAAGTTAGTATTCCATCTCCATGCCAACGATCATCATTGCACCATCTTTTGGTTAAACACCACGTCCTTCAGGTTCTCGTGACCAAAAGTAACGTACCTAAATGAGATGCAATGCATATGTATGAACATAAAGAATACACACACGATTCTCTACAAAAGATATACTAGCAAACTCATAAGTATAGCAAAGTGACACAAACAAAACTCAGAATCGGGACAACAACATAGCAGTTACTTATTTTAATCATAACTGAAGATATAAGTATCCAAATAAGGTGATCCAAGATTTTCTGGAAAGCTTATTAAATTGTCTATAACTTTCTTATAATCATCTAAAAGGAATTCAACAGATATTAAGGTCAAACAACACAAAGAAGCAAATCTGTCCAGACTTGGACAGATTCTGACAATCAAATTCAAACACTCATAACTAGAGTTCTAGACCACCAAAATATATGATCTAGGACATTTTGGAAAGCTTAGAAAAAGTACTACAACTCTTGTATTAACCTCAGCAGGTGATTCCGAATTTATATCAGTTAAATAATACCATTTTTCAGATCTACCCAGAGAGATTGCAAAACCTGACATTGAACTTGTAAAATCTACAACTCCTCAACCATTAGGCCTAAAATCATAAAATTTGACGACAAGCAAGATATGGGAGTTACCTACAACTTTTGTATTCACCACTCTTACAGAAAACATAATTTTAATTTCGATGTTAACTCAACAACAGGAACTGCTCTGCCAGCCATTTTCAGCGCACATAAAGACATTGATCTTTTATTTGTTTCTCTAATCAAAGGCATACACATATATCATTTAAAGGGTTCTAACAACAGCAATACAACTTATTCATACTTTATCAAAGATATTGTAAGCAAAACATCATCACAAGACTCATCTACATGTATCTCATATTAAACTTTCCATATTTCTCATATAATAAAAGATATATACATTATTTTAGGTGGTGTTGCAAACATGTAGTTTGGAGCTTAGATTTTTATGAGTGGTAAGGAATGACAAAACATGACTATTGTTAAAATATTTCAAGCTCAGGTCTCATAAATTAATTACTATAGGTAAAACAATTTTTAATTATAAAAATACACGTGAGAGCAAGATAAATCTAAAAATCAATATTTTCTACAACATATGACCATATTAAAATTTCTTAGGCTACAACAACATCATACAAGACCAGTGGAGCCATATTTTCTATTTTTACATACGAGTATTATCTATAAATCGTTTATTTGCATTTACTAAGCTATAGCAGGTTAAATCAATAACTCAGTCCTACTTGCATAACTAAATCCGAAATTTTTATCATAGCATCTACATGATATAAGTAGTCTACCATAAAAATTTCACCTCAAATGGAGCAATAAAATAACAGATATCGATTTATCTAGTTTCAGGAGCACTTTTACCACTTAAAAGGAAAACCCTATAAAAAGTTCTCAAACAGCAAAACTTTATCTACCAAACTTGTAGACCACAGAGAAAGGAAGCTAACAAAATTAGTTTCACTAGTTTTAGACTTTCCTAGCTCGAGTTATGAATTTATCCCTAGAAAAAGCCTATTTATAAAGATAAATAAAAACAGCAGAAACTTTCAACAAAAGCACGTCATATTATATAACCACTGCGTAGATCCACTCACAAGGATTCTAAAAAGTCAACATTTGTTATCATACGATTTATCTACGATTTACTAAGCATTTTAGAAGTTTCAGCCATTTAACGCATAAAAGAAAAACGAAAAAGGAAAACAGCTTTACATCTAGAACCCTGGAGTACACAGAAAGTAACTAAGCCCATATACGTAAATATATGAGTCAAAGCATATATGCAAAGTGAACCCGCTAAACATTACTAATCAGTTTTGAGTCCTTCTCTTTCCTAATATACGTACATCAGACAGAGAGGGCGGTGTCGGACTGCAGGCCGGCCGAGGACGGCGGGCGAGCGCTGGTGTGGCTGAACAACCTGCTGGAGAGTGCCTGGCGCGTTGGGCAGGCTGCTGGGGCGGCCACAGTCAGCCCTGGTGGCTGGCGGCCAACCTTGACCCGCCCTGGCTGGCAGCGGCCAGCAGACAGTCTAGCGGCGCAACCAGCGGCCAACGACGGCCTGGCGGCACGGCCGACGGCCAGCGTGAGCACGTGGCACGGCCGGCACGGCGAGAAACAGCGACGGCCAGCGCAGTAGAGGACCGCGGCGGCGGCGGCGAGCTCCGTGCTCGGCCATGGCCATGGCCATGGCTTCCGCATGCCAAAGCGAGGGAGAGGGCGAGGGAAGGTGAGCACGGCGCAGCAGCAGCTTGGCCTGGCCTTAAAGCATGTGGAACACGCGGCGACAAGGGCGGTTGGCGAGCACATGTGCACGGCAGCAAGCAACAGGGTCGGCCGCAGAGCACAGCGCCATAGCAGCAGCTCACATGGGCGCGGTCGGCCGTTCGGTCATAACGTCGAACAGTTGGCGTGCACGTGTTCGAGCTCAGTTTTGGAGGCTTTCTGGTTCGAATGAGTCCAAGTGCCTTTAAGCAAAGCTGCTCCAATCATAAAGGCCTAGAACGTTGATTAAAAGATCATGGCCATATCTGTCACGGTTTAGTGGTAATTAGCACTAAACTTTGTAGTGTCAACGCTAATCGCGGTTTAGGGAAAACAGTGATAACGGTGTCAAGATTGTATCAAACCTCAACACCACTACCACTGACCTCTAGAGCATGGAGAAAACTACAACTTTTATTAAAGGGTTGAGGTCGTATGATCAAAGGATTAATGGGAACGCGGCATGCCACTCGGTCGACAAGGTTCGGACTACAGACTTAGGATTTGGCTAAGTCTGGGCTGAAACCTTATGCTGATTCGATTTCTAAGCTTTGAAACAAAAGATCAAACCATCATGAAACAGCAACCAAGGACACCACAGAGAAGTACTAAACTTCTACTACAACTTTTATATTGGCAAAACTTTATGTGTTCAAGCAAATTATTAATTAAACTGACCCAAAGAGTCAAACAAGCAATTAAAGGCAGAATTAGTATATAGCATTTTCGGAGCACTTTCTCCACAAGAGTTGTACATGACACCTTCATGAAAGTTATTCACAAAGTTAATTAGGATCTAATGGTATCATAGTTGACCTTTGGTCATACATAAAACATAGAGTTTAATTATTGAGCATGTTTAAAACCTAAAGGTGATTATCATTTCATGTGAGCTAAACTTGAGGATAAGAACTTGTATCGATCCACTAAGAGTCATTGAAAAGTTTTTGTTCAACTCAAATTTTAGTTTCTTTTCACACTAACTTATTCATAAATCGTTATTAACAAGTTGATAGCAACATGTTTTATTATTAAAAGCCGTTCGTAACACCAGGGGTGTTACAACCCTACCCCCTTAAAAGAAATCTCGTCCCGAGATTTAGGACGAAATACTTCTAAGGGAATGGAGTGGCTTCAAAACAAGCACAAACTAACTTCTTTCCGAAGGTACAACTCCATCGACTTACTGTGGATTTCCCGCCAGAACACAAAAATATAGATTTTAAAGGAGAAAGGTTTTTGAGGGAAAACAAGCGACACAGTAGTGTAACTTGATAACGGTACTGTGTAACATCTACGATACCAGCGCGTGCCGAGCAGCGCACCATGTGGCAGCTGTTCCACAGGAGACCCTCGGTTTCGTCGCGGCTCCATAAATTGTCACTCAGCCTATTACCAATTTACACGCAACAAAAAGGCACTGGGGTCATAGACCACAGAAGTAGAGAGCAATGCGAGGGAAAGTTTTTAAACACAAGGATTCCTTTCAAGGAGCAAGGAACGAGAAATTCAAAACCCACAACGGTTTTGATCAAATAAATTTTAAGTGTTCTGTTGGGACAACCACAACTAATTGATTTAGTGTACCCCACCATTTTACCTTAACTAGCATGTTTACTTCTTCCTGGAGTTATCATCAAGTTTTTTTTAACATAAACTAAGATAACTATGAGACAAACACCAGAGGAGCAATTCATTCATAAGTCCAACCAGGGCATCACAACAACAACTCGACAACAAACACACCACACCAGAGCAAAAGGTACAGCTCCTGGGAAACAACTAATCTACATCGTCGAGGCAGAGGGCCCCATGGTTGGTCTCCGGAGGGTCTTCGGCAGGACGGGGCTGCGTGCAGGAGAGGGGAGATTCAACCCCAGAAGCTCCCACGGGAGTGGATGGCGGTGCGGCGGGTGGTGCCACACTGCTCCCCCGTCCCCGGGGAGGAATGGGAATCCCTTCCAGAAAAAGAGATCGTTGCCCTTCTAAGGCAGACGTTCCCCGGCGGTCCCGGTTGATGAGGTAGGCTTCCCTGAGCTTCTTGGTGTAGCGGTCTCCGGCCTCACGCAGGGCCTCGACGGTGAAAGTCTCACGACTTTCGGCGGTGACAGCTTGGGCACGAGATGCAGCGAGGCTGACATGGAGCTTCCGGATGATAAGCTCGGCCTCCTCGGCCCGGGTGATACACTCCCTCAACTCGGAGGCCAACTGGTCGTGGCGCTCATCCAAGGCCAGCAGGTACGTGGCTAGGGATACCACGGTGGGGTCGACTGCTTGCATGGGACGCCCTTGCAGAGCCTCCATGCGGGTCTTCCAGAACGGAGCTGTTCGGTCCGTGGGTGGAAAGAACCTCATGGGGGCACGGCTAAGGTGACCCGCGTAGATTTGGCATAGGAGTCGGAGGGCTTTACGGGCTACTTCTTGATAGGTGTCGGGGAAACGAAACCCGGTGGTGGTGACACTCCAGCCATCCACATCAGGGAAGCTCTCACTCTTCCCGATGTAGACGGTGACCTCACACCTCTCAGTGCTACGCTCTTCGTACTCACGACCTTCATACACGGGGCGCTCCTTGATTCCCAACCACTGCGTGGTGGTGTACAACAGCTTGGGAAAACCCTCTACGCCTTGGCACACGCTGCTAGTCCAGACCCCCTCAGCTAGCATTTCAGGTAGGCTAGGTGGGTTAGTGGGTAAGAGGCAAGGGCATAGTGGCTCTTGTGAGGCCATGGTTGTTGCTCAAGGATGGAGAAGACTGGGGCGAAGTGGCTATCCAGCAGGGGATGCGATTGAATGCAACGGGGTGGCATCTCTTTTATAGACGCCCCAGGCAAGGCTTCTCCGAGAAGCTTGGTCAAAACTACAGTCTGGGTGTACTGGAAAGAGGAGACACGTTGGGTGGCTACAGGAGGACGAGTTGACTGGTGGGTCCAGCAACAGGGTTTTGCTTGAGTCGAGGAAGAAAAGGTGATAGGAGAGAACCTCGATTCCAAAGCTGGGTGGCTTCTCTTGGAAGACTAGGGTCCTTTAAAGTTGAATTCAAGGGACCCAGATAAACTTGTGCTCAAACTCAGGGTGGTGTATAGGGTAACGGGCGATGCACAAGGATGCACAACAATATTGACCCCACAAGGAAGGGGAGTAAGAAAGCGAAGATGGTGATGGTGAACTCCTCTTCACTTATACACATCCTGGAAGGTTTTATTCACTCCCAGGCAGGGTTTAAGCGGGGTGGCTTGCAGTGGAAAGCAACCGGGGGTGGCGCTTTATAGGCGACGATGGCCGGGTTGGGCTCGGCAGCCCCGGCATCGGCGGCCTTGGTGACGGAGTGCGTGGCATCGCACCCGAGAGAGGGGGAAACAATCGTACAGCAGCTGCACCGAGGTGCGCGTGGGTGGCAGTGGACGGTGTGGCCGGTAGTGCACGCGAGTGCGCCGAGGGGACAACGGATGGGACAACACCAGCTGACGCTCGCGCGACGCACGCGGGAACCGCTAGCGTGCACGCCATCGACAACTTTTGCCAAAGTTCCACTGCTCCTCCTTCGGGTTGCATGGTTTCGGTGAGGTTCATACTAGCTACAGAGTTCCTGGTGTTTCCAAAACCCTTACTAGTTTAGGGAACACAAACAAGCATTCACTCTTTCATCTAGGAAAACCATCAAACCATGTTAACTACTGGCATAGACTAGACAGAGAGACATAGTTTAGAGAAGCAAGAAATGCACAAATATATATATGCATGCATGCACGACCTATTCGTTTTCACCTCACAGCCAGCATGTAGGGCAACATTTTCATTTTGGCACAACGTTCCCTCCCTGTACTAGTCGATCACTATCGTACTAACCCACTTGAGAGTCAGTGTACCTGCAGAAAATCTAATTAGTCCTCTCCAGTCAGCAAGGTGCCATCTGTCCTAAATACATAACCATAGTAATAGGGCTTATATAATATTCATAACAACGCGTCCTAAAATTTTAAAAGCTTTTGGGTTATCAAGTTTTAGTTTAGAAAGTCATTTAGATGCTTAAATCCCTCAATTATGCTCTGATACCACCTGTGGCGTCCCGCCTCCTCGAGGCCGGGCCCGCTTACATCAGGCAGCTTTCATAGGACATAGACTTCCCTCACAGACCAACACCAGTCTTTTCTGCGCACTTTGTCCTCACTCGTGCGCACCCGGGAAGAACTTCCCGGTCGGTCACCCATCGCTCCAAGCCAAGCACGCTTAACTTTGGAGTTTTTAGGAGATGGGCTTCCGGAAAAGAAGTTGCAACTTATTGGTATGAGTATCCTATTATTCCTATTAAGCCATGGGCCGGGATGTTACATCCTCACCCCCTTAAGAGATCGACGTCCTCGTCGATCAATCCCAGGCCAGGAACGTCCTCTCTTGGCCACGTCCGTATGCCCAATGCCAGCGCATATGCCATGCTGTGTGACCACTCCGGATCCACACCAGCCATGCGCACTATGCCTGCGCAACTGCGACACACGCGCCCGTGAAACCGCGAGAGTCGGCTCTGATACCACCTGTGGCAGAACCGTCCAATTTAACTTAATCTCAAGTACACTCGTCAACCATTTGACACTACGTGTACTTAAGACCAAGTCAAATCCGGTAGTCTGTCGAGCACACCCAACGGGAGAACTCGAAAAATCCACATTTCTTCCAGAATCACAATTGAGGACCAAGCATCCAAACTCAAAAAAAAACATTTCTTTTATTACAAGATTACATCATCAGAAATATTACAACAGTTTAATATGCAGCAAGAATTAACATTATTAGAGAAAACAGATAATATACATATGATCAAAGTTAATGCGGAAGTAAATAATGATACCATAATTCTAGGAGTTCATTATAAAGACAGGTTATAACCATTTGTAAATCTTTTCCTTTGTAAAAATCTTTTGCAGAATGTTATAAATAAATACTATGGTCGCAGCGATAAAAGGAAATCCTCTCTGAGCCCACCAGGAGGAATCCACACACAAGGGTTAGCTCCAAAATTCACCTGCTACCTGCAACAATGGAAATCAAACCCTGAGTACTCAATTGTACTCGCAAGTCTTACCCGAATGGGAAAATATAGATCCCGACTCACAAGGATTATGAAATGCTATGTGGCTCTGGTTTTCCTTTGTTTGCAAAAGAGCTTTTTTTTTAATAAAAGGTTGTAACATGTTATTTAGCCATATTAGTTGTTACTCCTATCTTCTATGTAAGCACCTATTCTATTACCAAGCAAGAGGTAAGCAATACAGTATAGTTCTTCATCCTTAGTTCCAGTTGTTAAACTACGCTGTCGGGCGATTGCCATACCGGTACCATTTAAACAACGGCGATTCGCGAATCAATGTAGCCCAGCTGGGTACCCCAAAACACACGCCCCGTTTGTACCAAGGCACAACCGAGACCAACTTGCCAACTCCTGCCAAGGGGTCCAGTATCCGCATCCAGGACCGGGACTCCCAGCCCCCACTCACCGGCCCGGCCGTGAGTGGTGCAAGGACCTCCTCCTACCAAAAATCTAACGGTCGGATCACATAGAGCCGGAAACCGAGGCAAGAGTCAGCTAGCCTTCCTGCTCCCATAAGCAAGTATGTGTTCGGGACAAGAGGATCTGTGACATAGCTCACACCCACAACAACGAACAGTCCCTAAGCGACACAGACAGGGAAACAGTGCAACCGAAGCTAAGCCCGTGGCCGCGGGACATAACTCGTCACACCCACCAGAACCAAACCACATCCCTGCCCGGTCTCAGATTCTTTCCATCATCATCTGTTTAAAGTAGAGCACCTACTTTGTGAGCAACGACAGGTCGCCCACGCTACCGTACATCCTAAGCATAGCGCTACTCGAACCTATACTAGTAGGACTCATGGGATATGTATATATATGCAGGTGGGTTTCATATAACTCCTGAAAACATAAATGCACAACATACATATATTCATTTAGAGATATTCAAAAAATATAGGTTATGAACCGGGGCTTGCCTGGGTAAAAGATTTCAGAAAGTTAGTATTCCATCTCCATGCCAACGATCATCATTGCACCATCTTTTGGTTAAACACCACGTCCTTCAGGTTCTCGTGACCAAAAGTAACGTACCTAAATGAGATGCAATGCATATGTATGAACATAAAGAATACACACACGATTCTCTACAAAAGATATACTAGCAAACTCATAAGTATAGCAAAGTGACACAAACAAAACTCAGAATCGGGACAACAACATAGCAGTTACTTATTTTAATCATAACTGAAGATATAAGTATCCAAATAAGGTGATCCAAGATTTTCTGGAAAGCTTATTAAATTGTCTATAACTTTCTTATAATCATCTAAAAGGAATTCAACAGATATTAAGGTCAAACAACACAAAGAAGCAAATCTGTCCAGACTTGGACAGATTCTGACAATCAAATTCAAACACTCATAACTAGAGTTCTAGACCACCAAAATATATGATCTAGGACATTTTGGAAAGCTTAGAAAAAGTACTACAACTCTTGTATTAACCTCAGCAGGTGATTCCGAATTTATATCAGTTAAATAATACCATTTTTCAGATCTACCCAGAGAGATTGCAAAACCTGACATTGAACTTGTAAAATCTACAACTCCTCAACCATTAGGCCTAAAATCATAAAATTTGACGACAAGCAAGATATGGGAGTTACCTACAACTTTTGTATTCACCACTCTTACAGAAAACATAATTTTAATTTCGATGTTAACTCAACAACAGGAACTGCTCTGCCAGCCATTTTCAGCGCACATAAAGACATTGATCTTTTATTTGTTTCTCTAATCAAAGGCATACACATATATCATTTAAAGGGTTCTAACAACAGCAATACAACTTATTCATACTTTATCAAAGATATTGTAAGCAAAACATCATCACAAGACTCATCTACATGTATCTCATATTAAACTTTCCATATTTCTCATATAATAAAAGATATATACATTATTTTAGGTGGTGTTGCAAACATGTAGTTTGGAGCTTAGATTTTTATGAGTGGTAAGGAATGACAAAACATGACTATTGTTAAAATATTTCAAGCTCAGGTCTCATAAATTAATTACTATAGGTAAAACAATTTTTAATTATAAAAATACACGTGAGAGCAAGATAAATCTAAAAATCAATATTTTCTACAACATATGACCATATTAAAATTTCTTAGGCTACAACAACATCATACAAGACCAGTGGAGCCATATTTTCTATTTTTACATACGAGTATTATCTATAAATCGTTTATTTGCATTTACTAAGCTATAGCAGGTTAAATCAATAACTCAGTCCTACTTGCATAACTAAATCCGAAATTTTTATCATAGCATCTACATGATATAAGTAGTCTACCATAAAAATTTCACCTCAAATGGAGCAATAAAATAACAGATATCGATTTATCTAGTTTCAGGAGCACTTTTACCACTTAAAAGGAAAACCCTATAAAAAGTTCTCAAACAGCAAAACTTTATCTACCAAACTTGTAGACCACAGAGAAAGGAAGCTAACAAAATTAGTTTCACTAGTTTTAGACTTTCCTAGCTCGAGTTATGAATTTATCCCTAGAAAAAGCCTATTTATAAAGATAAATAAAAACAGCAGAAACTTTCAACAAAAGCACGTCATATTATATAACCACTGCGTAGATCCACTCACAAGGATTCTAAAAAGTCAACATTTGTTATCATACGATTTATCTACGATTTACTAAGCATTTTAGAAGTTTCAGCCATTTAACGCATAAAAGAAAAACGAAAAAGGAAAACAGCTTTACATCTAGAACCCTGGAGTACACAGAAAGTAACTAAGCCCATATACGTAAATATATGAGTCAAAGCATATATGCAAAGTGAACCCGCTAAACATTACTAATCAGTTTTGAGTCCTTCTCTTTCCTAATATACGTACATCAGACAGAGAGGGCGGTGTCGGACTGCAGGCCGGCCGAGGACGGCGGGCGAGCGCTGGTGTGGCTGAACAACCTGCTGGAGAGTGCCTGGCGCGTTGGGCAGGCTGCTGGGGCGGCCACAGTCAGCCCTGGTGGCTGGCGGCCAACCTTGACCCGCCCTGGCTGGCAGCGGCCAGCAGACAGTCTAGCGGCGCAACCAGCGGCCAACGACGGCCTGGCGGCACGGCCGACGGCCAGCGTGAGCACGTGGCACGGCCGGCACGGCGAGAAACAGCGACGGCCAGCGCAGTAGAGGACCGCGGCGGCGGCGGCGAGCTCCGTGCTCGGCCATGGCCATGGCCATGGCTTCCGCATGCCAAAGCGAGGGAGAGGGCGAGGGAAGGTGAGCACGGCGCAGCAGCAGCTTGGCCTGGCCTTAAAGCATGTGGAACACGCGGCGACAAGGGCGGTTGGCGAGCACATGTGCACGGCAGCAAGCAACAGGGTCGGCCGCAGAGCACAGCGCCATAGCAGCAGCTCACATGGGCGCGGTCGGCCGTTCGGTCATAACGTCGAACAGTTGGCGTGCACGTGTTCGAGCTCAGTTTTGGAGGCTTTCTGGTTCGAATGAGTCCAAGTGCCTTTAAGCAAAGCTGCTCCAATCATAAAGGCCTAGAACGTTGATTAAAAGATCATGGCCATATCTGTCACGGTTTAGTGGTAATTAGCGCTAAACTTTGTAGTGTCAACGCTAATCGCGGTTTAGGGAAAACAGTGATAACGGTGTCAAGATTGTATCAAACCTCAACACCACTACCACTGACCTCTAGAGCATGGAGAAAACTACAACTTTTATTAAAGGGTTGAGGTCGTATGATCAAAGGATTAATGGGAACGCGGCATGCCACTCGGTCGACAAGGTTCGGACTACAGACTTAGGATTTGGCTAAGTCTGGGCTGAAACCTTATGCTGATTCGATTTCTAAGCTTTGAAACAAAAGATCAAACCATCATGAAACAGCAACCAAGGACACCACAGAGAAGTACTAAACTTCTACTACAACTTTTATATTGGCAAAACTTTATGTGTTCAAGCAAATTATTAATTAAACTGACCCAAAGAGTCAAACAAGCAATTAAAGGCAGAATTAGTATATAGCATTTTCGGAGCACTTTCTCCACAAGAGTTGTACATGACACCTTCATGAAAGTTATTCACAAAGTTAATTAGGATCTAATGGTATCATAGTTGACCTTTGGTCATACATAAAACATAGAGTTTAATTATTGAGCATGTTTAAAACCTAAAGGTGATTATCATTTCATGTGAGCTAAACTTGAGGATAAGAACTTGTATCGATCCACTAAGAGTCATTGAAAAGTTTTTGTTCAACTCAAATTTTAGTTTCTTTTCACACTAACTTATTCATAAATCGTTATTAACAAGTTGATAGCAACATGTTTTATTATTAAAAGCCGTTCGTAACACCAGGGGTGTTACAATTAGGACCTAGCGTGCTAACTTATAATCCTTTGGAAATTTTTTGGAAAATGCTAAGACACATGCACATGATGATGTACACTTGTTGGTGTTAGCACTTTTGCAAAGGAGAAAGGGTTGGAAGTGTTTTGGATCAACACAGAGAAGAAAACAATGTTTTCTGTGTGTGGTCGGTAGTACCGCCCAGGGGGTCGGTAGTACCGCCCAAGGGGGCTGCTTGCAATGCTCTCTGTATTGAGTCCGTTTTGGCCTGGCGGTAGTACCGCCATAACCTCGGTACTACCGCCGGCGGTGGTACCGACCAGAGGGTCGGTGGTACCGTGGCCCTAAAGGGTTTCGCGAGGCTCCCTGTGTAGATTTGAAAATGGCCTGGCGGTAGTACCGCCATAACCTCGGTACTACCGCCCGCGGTGGTACCGACGCAAGGTCGGTAGTAACTTGTTTTTCGCAGAAGCTCTCTGTTTGCGGCCGATTTTGGCCTGGCGGTAGTACCGCCATAACCTCGGTACTACCGACCGTCGGAGGTTCCGACCAGGAGTCGGTTGTTTGTTTTGGTCAACGCTGTGTGCAACGGTCATAAGTTGTGCCGTCGGTTGTACCGGGACTTGTGGTCGGTAGTACCGACCTGGCGTCGGTAGTACCGACCGCAGGCGCAGAAGCTCGGGAAAAAGGGGGAACGACTTGCTGTCTTCTTCCCCCTCTTATAAATAGGTGGTGGCCGGCTAGTGGGGTCTTCTCCTTGACTCTCTAACATCTTGAACATCTTCTTGAGCAAGATCTACTCCCACTCATCTCCTTGCTTGATAGCGCAAATCTAAGTGAGATCGAGTGGATCCAAGTGCATTTGCTTGTGAGTTTGCATCTAGTGGCACTTGGGGATTGTTGCTGCTGCGGGTATTCTCTTTACTCTTGGTGGTTGCCGCCACCTAGACGGCTTGGAGCAGCGGAGGAGTTTTGGCACGAGTGGTGATTGTTCGTGGCCATCTCCCGGCGATTTGTGAGGGGTATTGTGCCTTCCCCGGCGAAGAGCCAAAAGGTAACTCTAGTAAATTGCGCGTGTCATTGAGTTACCTCCATTGTGGGTCGGTTCTTGTGGCGCTCAAGTGTGAGCTAGGTTTGTGAACACCTATTAGCCACCGAACCACCAAGTGGTTGGTCGACACAACGGGGAGTAGCGTGCCGGCAAGCACGTGAACCTCGGGAGAAAATCTTTGTGTCTCTTGCCTCTTTGGACTTCTCCCGAAGTTTCTTGGTTTTCTTATTGTGATTGATTGTCTCTTCCCGGTGTCGGTACATCTCTCTATCCTTGCATTACTTTTGTTATCACTTGTGTAGAGATATTTGTTGCTAGAAGTAGCTCTCTAATTAGAAGTAATTATTTCTTGCTAACTCATTTTTTTTAGAGAGTAGTAACATATCTTTTGTGTGACATAGTGATTATAGGTTACTAGAATTGTTGGATAGGTGGCTTGCAACACTTAGTAGAGCTAGAGCAAAAGGCTTCGCTTTGTAATTGTCTAACTAGTTGCTCTAAGTGTTTTGTAGAATTTTTATTAGGCTATTCACCCCCCCTCTAGCCAATTAGGACCTTTCAAGTGGTATCGGAGCCTTGGTCACTGTTTGCATAAGGCTTAACAACCTTCGGTGTTAAAATGGCTCAAATTGTTTTCAACCATGTTGGGGGCAAACCACCGTTCTTTGATGGCACATCTTTTGATTATTGGAAGAGAAAGATGAAGATGTATTTGGGCTCAATCAATGACAAGGTGTGGGATGTGGTTGAAAATGAGTTTGTGATTCTTGATCCTACCAATCCAACACCAAATGACTCCATCAACAAGCAATGCAACACAATGGCGCTCAACACCATATACAATGCCATTGATCCAAAGGTGTTCGAGCAAATCAAAGATCTTGACAATGCAAGTGAGGTGTGGAAAAGATTAGAAGAAACATATGAGGGCACTTCAACGGTAAAAAGTGCCAAGTTGTACATGCTCAAGGACAAGCTCACCAACTTCAAGATGAAGGATGATGAATCAATTCCGGAAATGTTCTATAGATTGCAAGTCATCATCAATGATCTCAAGTCCCTGGGAGAAAAGGTACAAGATGAAGACTTCACTCACCGGTTCTTGAGTTGCTTGCCCAAGAGGTTCAAGACACTTCGCACCATCATCTTTAGAGGAGGATTGAAGAATGTGACTCCAAATGAGGTGCTTGGTGATGTCATGACCGAGGATCAATACAATGAAGATAGTGAAGAAGTGGTCAAGGAAGAGGACAAGAAGAAGAAAAGTGTGGCATTCAAAGCCACCTCATCTAAGAGCAAGGGCAAGTCCAAGAAGGAAGAATCAAGTGACAATGAAGAAGCTAGTGACATTGATGATGAAGCCTTAGCTCTCTTTGTGCGCAAATTTGGCAAATTCATGAAGAAGAAAGGCTATGGTGCAAGGAAGAGAAGAGATTACAACAAGAACAAAGACTATGTGAGAAGATGCTACAAGTGCAAGAGCAAGGATCACTTTGTAGCGGATTGCCCCTACAATAGTGACAATGATGAAGATGAGAAGAAGAAAGATAAGAAAGAGAAGAAAGAGGAAAAAATGAGCTTCAAGAAGAAAAAGAAGGGTGGCTCATATGTTGTTACATGGGATAGTGATGCATCATCCGATAGTGAAGACTCAAGTGATGATGATAACAAGAAGAGCACTAAGAAGAAGGCACTTGCAAGCATTGCAATCAACAACAAGCCTTCTCTATTTGAGACTTCATCATGCTTCATGGCTAGGCCGACTAAGGTACAATCCGATGATGAGAGTGATAGTGAGAGTGATGAGGATGAGGAGCACTCAAAGGAGGACCTCATGGACATGTTAGAGCAAGCTCACACTTGCTTTGAGATGAAGAGGAAGGAGTGCAAGGATTTGCGCAAGAAGCTTAGTGCTCTTGAACAAACCCTTGATGAGCTCAAGTCTACTCATGAGAGGCTAGAGGTAGCCCATGAGAAGCTTGGCAAGGCTCACACCAAGCTTGAAAAAGCTCACTCCTCCCTCCTTGATCAAGTCAAGGTTGAGGACATTGTTCCAACATGTAACATAGGAGTAACTTGTGATATTCTTGATAAATCTTTTTATACTCCTATTGTTGTTGCTCCCACTAACCCTTCATGTAGCTCATCCACTACTACTTCTACTATGAGTGATGGTTTCACTTGTGATGCCTCACTAATGGTGGAGAATGAGACCTTGAAAAAGGAGGTCAATGAGCTCACTCGTGCCTTAGGCAATGCCTATGGTGGAGATGCCCGCTTGCTTAAGTGCTTGGGTAGCCAACGGTTCTCTCTTAACAAAGAGGGATTGGGCTATACCCCCAAGAATGGCAAGGCGGCCTTTGTGACTCACAAGACTAGTTTTGTGAGAAGCAATAGTCGGTTTTGCAAGAAATGCAAGCAATCCGGGCATATAGAGCAATATTGCAAGAACAAGAATAAAAATGCTAATGTATCCTCAATTCAATTTGATTCTTGTTATTTGCTTACCAAGGGTGTAAATGGTGTGAAGGCTAAGTTTATTGGAGCTCCCATTGTTGGCCCAAAGAAGAAGGCAATTTGGGTGCCCAAGAGCTTAGTGACTAACCTTGGAGGACCCAAGCAAGTTTGGGTACCTAAAAAGAATTGATCTTTTCTTGTAGGTCAATTATAAAGCCGGAGGAAGGCATTGGGTGCTTGATAGTGGGTGCACTCAACACATGACCGGAGATGCAAGAATGTTCAATTCAATCAACAAGAATGATGACAATGGGATTGATAGTATTACATTTGGTGATAATGGCAAAGGCAAGGTCAAGGGGCTTGGTAAGATTGCTATATCGAATGACATGAGCATATCCAATGTATTGCTAGTAGAGAGCTTGAACTTCAATTTGTTATCTGTGGCTCAATTGTGTGATCTTGGATTCAAATGTTTATTTGGAGTTGATGATGTAGAGATCATAAGTGTAGATGGTTCAAACTTGATCTTCAAAGGCTTTAGATATGAAAATCTATACTTGGTTGATTTCAATGCTAGTGAAGCTCAATTGTCAACTTGTTTGTTCACCAAATCTAGCATGGGTTGGCTATGGCATAGAAGACTTGGTCATGTTGGAATGAAACAATTGAATAGATTGATTAAGCATGATCTAGTTAGAGGCTTGAAAGATGTGGTGTTTGAAAAGGATAAACTTTGTAGCTCTTGTCAAGCCGGGAAGCAAGTTGGAAACACTCACCCTAAGAAGAGCATGATGAGCACTAGCAAAGCATTTGAGTTATTGCACATGGATCTATTTGGACCAACAACATACACTAGCATTGGTGGAAACAAATATGGCTTTGTGATAGTGGATGATTTTACAAGATATACATGGGTGTTCTTTCTAAGTGACAAAAGTGATACATTTGCTACATTCAAATCTTTTGTCAAGGGGTGTCACAATGAGTTTGAAACAACCATCAAGAAAGTAAGAAGTGACAATGGTAGTGAGTTTAGAAACACAAGAGTTGATGAGTTATGTGATGAATTTGGAATTAGACATCAATTTTCGGCCAAGTACACTCCACAATCAAATGGTCTTGTTGAAAGGAAGAATAGAACTCTCATTGATATGGCAAGGTCTATGCTTAGTGAGTACAATGTGAGTCATTCATTTTGGGCCGAAGCTATCAACACGGCTTGCTATTGTAGCAACCGCCTCTATTGTCATCCCATGATGGAGAAGACTCCCTATGAGCTATTGAATGGAAGAAAGCCTAACATTGCATACTTTAGAGTCTTTGGTTGCAAATGCTATATCTTGAAGAAAGGCACTAGATTGAGCAAGTTTGAGAAGAAATGTGATGAAGGCTTCCTACTTGGTTACTCCACTATAAGCAAAGCATACAGAGTATGGAACTTGGCAAGTGGTACTCTTGAGGAAGTGCATGATGTTGAATTTGATGAAACAAATGGCTCTCAAGATGAAGAAGAAAATCTAGATGATGTGAGAGGAACTCAATTGGAAAAGGCAATGAAGAGTATGGACATTGGTGATATTCGGCCTAGGGAAGTGATTGATGTTGAAGATGACAAAGATCAAGTGCTCACTTCTCCAGTTGTGCAAGCTAGTGGTTCTCAATTGCAAGATCAACAAGTTGCTAGTTCATCTCAACAAAATGCTCAAGCAAGTACAAGTAATCAAGTTCAAGTGCTCCAACCAACCAATGTTGCAAGAGATCATCCATTAGATCAAATCATTGGTGGAATTCAGAGTGGTGTGCAAACTAGATCAAGATTGGCTTCATTTTGTGAACATTACTCTTTTGTATCATCCATCGAGCCAACCAAGATTGAAGAAGCATTACAAGATGTTGATTGGGTAAATGCCATGCATGAAGAGCTTAACAACTTCACAAGAAATCAAGTATGGGAATTAGTAGAGAGGCCTAAGAACTACAATGTGATTGGCACTAGATGGGTCTTTCGCAACAAGCAAGATCAAGATGGCATTGTGGTGAGAAACAAAGCAAGATTAGTGGCACAAGGTTACACTCAAGTAGAGGGTCTTGACTTTGGTGAAACATATGCACCGGTTGCAAGATTGGAAGCAATAAGAATCCTATTAGCTTATGCTTGCTCCCACAACATCAAGTTATATCAAATGGATGTCAAGAGTGCATTTCTCAATGGATGCATCAATGAGTTAGTATATGTTGAGCAACCACCCGGTTTTGAAGATGACAAGAAGCCCAACCATGTCTACAAGCTCAAGAAGGCACTTTATGGTTTGAAACAAGCACCAAGAGCATGGTACGAGAGGTTAAGAGATTTTCTCCTCTCTAAAGGGTTCAAGATGGGAAAGGTTGATACTACTCTCTTCACCAAGAAGATTGGAAAAGACTTGTTTGTGTTGCAAATCTATGTTGATGATATCATTTTCGGTTCAACCAATCATGATTTTTGTGAAGAGTTTGGTGAATTGATGGCAAATGAGTTTGAAATGTCCATGATTGGAGAGCTTAGCTACTTCCTTGGTCTACAAATCAAGCAATTGAAGGAAGGCACATTTGTTAGTCAAGGCAAATATATAAAGGACATGATCAAGAAGTTTGGATTGCAATATGCAAAAGCCATTAGCACACCTATGGGGACAAATGGACAATTGGATAGTGATGCAAGTGGCAATATGGTGGATCAAAAGTTGTATCGGTCTATGATTGGAAGCCTACTCTATGTGACCGCATCAAGACCGGATGTCATGTTTAGTGTATGCATGTGTGCAAGATTCCAATCCTCACCAAGAGAGAGTCACTTGAAGGCAACTAAGAGAATATTGAGGTACTTGAAGCATACACAAGATGTTGGTTTGTGGTATCCAAAGGGGTCAAACTTTGAGTTGATTGGATATTCGGACTCCGATTATGCGGGTTGCAAGGTTGATAGAAAGAGCACATCGGGCACATGTCAATTGTTGGGAAGATCTCTTGTGTCTTGGTCGTCAAAGAAGCAAAATAGTGTGGCACTTTCAACCGCCGAAGCCGAATACATATCCGCTGGTAGTTGTTGTGCTCAATTACTTTGGATGAAAGCAACTTTGGATGACTTTGGAATCAAATTCAAACAAGTGTCATTGCTATGTGACAATGAGAGTGCGGTGAAGCTCACAAACAACCCCGTGCAACATTCAAGAACAAAGCATATTGATATTAGGCACCACTTCATAAGAGACCATCAACAAAAGGGTGATATTTCAATTGAGAGTGTTGGAACCGATGATCAACTTGCCGACATTTTCACCAAGCCACTTGATGAGAAGAGGTTTTGCAAGCTAAGGAATGAATTGAACATACTTGACTTCTCCAATATGTGTTGATGCACCCCCACTTATATGACATGCCTCTCCTTCGACAAAGCAAGGTAAAAGTTGATTGACATATGCATCCATTCTTTGCTAGGGACATGTTTAGTGCATCTAGTCATTCCTCACAATCATTAGGCTCATTCATGAAAATAAAATGATTTTGATGCTTATATGATGCCACTATTGTTTCTATGCTTGATATGATCTAGTGGTAACATATGACATGTTTATGGGCTTGCAATCCTAGTGTTTAATCTAGAGAATGAGCAATGAAATGTTTAACCAACGTGAGTAAGATAACCATTGCAAGATGTGTGAAGAAGCTTACTCTAGAGCAAACTGTGTTAGATGTTTCATGCAAATGATCTAGATTGAACCAAATATAAAAGAACTAACTCTCTCCTAACCGATTTGAACTTTTTTTTATGCAAACCTTTTATGGAAATAGATGACAAAGGGGGAGAGAAAAGTCACAAAGATCAGGGGATCAAAACTTTGAAAAAGATTTGAGCACACAAGTAGGGGGAGCAAGCTCATGAACTTGGTTGTTGCATTTTATTTGTGCATGTTCATATGCTTGCTTGCATTGCATTGCTTGCATTGCTTGTGTGGTGCATGCTAGAAATAGATTTTGAATGATGATTTGCAAACTAGCATGCATAGGTGGTAGCTAGATGTAATTTGCTCTTACAAGTGGTACTAGAGCCTTTCATATAATGTTGATCTCATGAGGTATCTAGTGTTTTTGTAAAGTCTAGCTAACCATGGTGCTAAGGATGGTATACATTGGCAACTCCGATTGGTATCACGCTTCAAAGGTCCATTCTTTACACCTTAGCATCATTTGATAGTATTACTCTCCCACATTTCATATCTATGCATATGTGCCGAACTTGAACCAAACACTATAGCACATATGTAGGGGGAGCTGATACTAACAAAGTGGTGACTCAAATTTTCAAACATATATCTTTGTGAAAGGTTGTCATCAATTACCAAAAAGGGGGAGATTGAAAGTCCTTGTTTGGTTTTGGATAATTGATGTCACCTAGAGTACTAACCTTATCATGAAGTGTTTATGAGCTAGGTTGGTACACACCAAGTACGGGAGCTAAATGATGATCATGGTATTGGTGGTGATGACCAAAAGATGGATCAAGTGCTCCACATTTGGAAAGAGAAGAAGAGAAAAGCAAAACCCCTACGGAGATCAAGGCAAAGGTATAAATAGGGTTTTTGTTTTGGCACTCAAGACACCATAGAGGGTGTGAGTGTGCTTAGGATAGATAGCCGTACTATTAAGAGGGGACTATCTCGGTGATTGCAGTTATCAAGTGCCACTAGGTGTTTTCATACATGCATATGCATTAGGACCTAGCGTGCTAACTTATAATCCTTTGGAAATTTTTTGGAAAATGCTAACACACATGCACATGATGATGTACACTTGTTGGTGTTAGCACTTTTGCAAAGGAGAAAGGGTTGGAAGTGTTTTGGATCAACACAGAGAAGAAAACAATGTTTTCTGTGTGTGGTCGGTAGTACCGCCCAGGGGGTCGGTAGTACCGCCCAAGGGGGCTGCTTGCAATGCTCTCTGTGTTGAGTCCGTTTTGGCCTGGCGGTAGTACCGCCATAACCTCGGTACTACCGCCGGCGGTGGTACCGACCAGAGGGTCGGTGGTACCGTGGCCCTAAAGGGTTTCGCGAGGCTCCCTGTGTAGATTTGAAAATGGCCTGGCGGTAGTACCGCCATAACCTCGGTACTACCGCCCGCGGTGGTACCGACGCAAGGTCGGTAGTAACTTGTTTTTCGCAGAAGCTCTCTGTTTGCGGCCGATTTTGGCCTGGCGGTAGTACCGCCATAACCTCGGTACTACCGACCGTCGGAGGTACCGACCAGGAGTCGGTTGTTCGTTTTGGTCAACGCTGTGTGCAACGGTCATAAGTTGTGCCGTCGGTTGTACCGGGACTTGTGGTCGGTAGTACCGACCTGGCGTCGGTAGTACCGACCGCAGGCGCAGAAGCTCGGGAAAAAGGGGGAACGACTTGCTGTCTTCTTCCCCCTCTTATAAATAGGTGGTGGCCGGCTAGTGGGGTCTTCTCCTTGACTCTCTAACCTCTTGAACATCTTCTTGAGCAAGATCTACTCCCACTCATCTCCTTGCTTGATAGCGCAAATCTAAGTGAGATCGAGTGGATCCAAGTGCATTTGCTTGTGAGTTTGCATCTAGTGGCACTTGGGGATTGTTGCTGCTGCGGGTATTCTCTTTACTCTTGGTGGTTGCCGCCACCTAGACGGCTTGGAGCAGCGGAGGAGTTTTGGCACGAGTGGTGATTGTTCGTGGCCATCTCCCGGCGATTTGTGAGGGGTATTGTGCCTTCCCCGGCGAAGAGCCAAAAGGTAACTCTAGTAAATTGCGCGTGTCATTGAGTTACCTCCATTGTGGGTCGGTTCTTGTGGCGCTCAAGTGTGAGCTAGGTTTGTGAACACCTATTAGCCACCGAACCACCAAGTGGTTGGTCGACACAACGGGGAGTAGCGTGCCGGCAAGCACGTGAACCTCGGGAGAAAATCTTTGTGTCTCTTGCCTCTTTGGACTTCTCCCGAAGTTTCTTGGTTTTCTTATTGTGATTGATTGTCTCTTCCCGGTGTCGGTACATCTCTCTATCCTTGCATTACTTTTGTTATCACTTGTGTAGAGATATTTGTTGCTAGAAGTAGCTCTCTAATTAGAAGTAATTATTTCTTGCTAACTCATTTTTTAGAGAGTAGTAACATATCTTTTGTGTGACATAGTGATTATAGGTTACTAGAATTGTTGGATAGGTGGCTTGCAACACTTAGTAGAGCTAGAGCAAAAAGCTTCGCTTTGTAATTGTCTAACTAGTTGCTCTAAGTGTTTTGTAGAATTTTTATTAGGCTATTCACCCCCCCCCCCTCTAGCCATTTAGGACCTTTCAGGCGGTCTGGCTCATATATTGAGGACTGGGTAATTCAGTTCTATGCCTCGCTGTGGGTGCACCCGGACAGAGAGACTATAGAGTTGGCCTTCCGAGGGGAGCACTACAGGTTGTTCTCGTCCGAGATCTGGGATTGGTTCGGCCTACATCACTCTCAGACTCGGATTCACGACTTATGTTACGGCAGGACAGAGCCACCCAGACGCCCTCACGGCGGTGAGCAGCCCACTACAAACTTGGTTCGCCTGTGCTTCAGAGAGCCCTTCGGCGAGGGTTCGAGTCGTGCGCCTAAGGATCTTACTCCTTCGACTCGGATCCTCAACGAGGTCTTGCGTCAGACCTTGCTTCCGAGGGTTGGCTTCAAGGAGGGCCTGTCACGTCTTCAGTTGTGGCTTCTTGCATATATGGTTAGGCAGCAGGAGTTTGATATTTGGGATATGATACTTTGTGAGATGGAGGACACCGTGGCAGAGGGCATTAAGGTCCAGAGGCAGCTACCCTACGCGCACTGGATCTCATACATCCTATGGAAGGTCGCTGTCACCACATGGACCGCACCAGGGCAGTCACTCACCAGCTTCGCAACCGTGTTCCCCGTGTACAACATGAGTCAGCTTCTCGGACACGGTCGGGACCGCAGGCAGCAGTAGCAGACAGCTCAGACATCGTCCAGCTCTCGATGACGCCCAGACGTACTCGAGTCCGTACAGGAGCAGGATGAGACAGTTAGAGTCTTTGCAGAGCAGGAGTTAGCCGACCTAGAGGGCGAGGGACAGTTTGTCGCCGAGGACCCCACCGACAGCTCTGACGAGGACTACCAGCTCCCGCCTCAGCCTCGCTCTCACGACACTAAGGTCGGGATGTCTGGTACCTCTGATCCAACACTTCTTGCTATTCTATCTCGGATGGAGCAACAACAAGGACCATGACACAGGATGTCCAGCGGTTGGCACAAGAGCAACAATGACTTGCACAGGCTCAGGCCCTTGCTCAGCAGCAGGCTCAGGAGAGGTCTGACGCTCTTCCAGCAGCAGATGCTTCATCTCCAGCAGCAGACTTTGAGCTTTATGGAGAGGATTATGAGCGGACCCCCCAGTGGCAGTGGCAACAGCCCCCACCCTAGCAGCAACAACTTCAGTGGCCACTTGTCCCGCCCTAGCCACAGCAGTCTAGCCAGCAGCCCCAGTTCTCCGGCCCCGGCCCCTCCCAGATCACTTGCTACACTACTCCACCTGGAGGGGCCCCGCTGTTTAGTCCGCTTTGCACTGGCTTCACTCCATGTCCGACAGACTACCTGTTCACGACTACTACTACTACAGTGACACGAGACTTGTCAGCTAGCTTCAGTGAGCTCACCAGGATGCCCACTCCGGACTTCCCTGTTTCAGTGCAGACGTCGACAACTCTGGTTACTTCTACTACAGAGACCCTTCCGAGCTCAGTTGTGTCTTCAGAGCAGACAGAGCTCGTTCAATCTAAGACTACCACAACAGTGTGTCCTGAGCTATCTACTATTCCAGAGCTTTCGTACTCCGAGGCTCAGGGCAGCACAGCTACCGAGACAGAGACTATCGGGCAGACAGAGCAGTTCAAGCAGCCAGAGCAGACCTGGACCGCTTCTCCGCAGCTTCCAACTCCTAAGGGTCAGCAGGCTACAAGCTCTTCCTCTTTAGACTCTGAGACGCTCCTTCAGCAGTTTGAGTTCACTCAGCGTTCTCCAGACGCTTCAGCTCCTGACTCGTCTGCGCCACCTCCGCCCTCCGACTCTTAGTTTGGTGTTTGATGCCAAAGGGGGAGAGTGGTCGAGTATAGCGATAGGGGGAGCGTTGTGAGAGGGTTTCAGATCTTTTGGTTGTTATGTTCACATACACTCTGCATATCGCATCATGTCTTTTGCTCTATGTTTATTATATATGTGTGATATGGGCCTCATGTCATGTTTGTGCTCACTATGATATTCTTTATGACATGTCATTTCATTTCGCTCGATTACTTGCGCTTAATTCTCACTTGTTATGTATTCGAGCTTTATTACTCTTGCACTTGCTATTCACTCTAACTTGTTAAGTGTAGGATGTTGGCATGATATGTATGAGCTTGCTCCTAATCATTTTCTCTTATTTATCGCAAGTTCATACATGTCATGATATTGAAAACTTCTTCTCTCTATACTCGAGGTTGTGTTGTCATCAATCACCAAAAATGGGGAGATTGAACGCATCTTGGCCCCTAGTGGGTTTCGGTGATTGGATGAAACACAAGATTACTGTGACTAACGTGTGTTTTGCAGAAACATGGATGAGTTAGGTTATGGTAATGGCGATGATACGAGCATATGAAGTTCATGTCCCCTAGCGATGGAAATCATTTCGGTTTTCAAAGGACGGACGATGAAGATGGTGGTAGGCTAGGCTAAGTGTCATATGGTGTTTGAGGACACTTAGATAGTCTTAGGTCTTTGTTTTTCCTTTGGCCGTACTATAAAGGGGAGCGTGAATCAGTAGCTTGACCTAGATGAGTCCATTGAGATAGGTGTGGTGCACACTTGTTATTTCATAGCCCTAGGTAGCTCAGAGAGAGCCCTTATGTCGTAAGGACGAAAAATCGTTAAGGCCACATCGCGATCCGAGTTGGTTTTGCCCTTGAAAAGGGCATCAGACGTTGGCCTGGTGGGCATCGGACGCGCGTCCAATGCTCACTAGACTTGAGAGTCTCTGGTGCGTGGCATCGGACACTCCGATGTTGTCACATCGGACGCGCCTGTGCCACTGTTCACTTGCTTGTGAACTAAGGGATGCATCAGACGCTGGCATCGGACGCTGAGGGCCAGCGTCCGATGTCCATGCAGAGAGGTTCCAGAGAGGGTAAATTCACATCAGACGCGACCTGTGTGAAGGCATCGGACGCAGCGTCCGATGCTTCTTTAACCAGTCTGACAAAAAGTACATTGACCGTTGGGTCGAGGGCATCAGAGCGTCTGATGCCATGCATCAGCGCGTCCGATGCCCCTGAAATATGTGTTGTTCAGTGCTCTTTTGGATGGCCGGTTGGGGGGAGTATTTATACTCCTCCCCCTCCTCCATTAGAGTTTTCTTGCCTATTCATTCTGCTGAAAAACACCTTGAGAGAGCAAGGGGGAGCAAGAGCCCTAGTGAGGTTGAGAGATTTCCTAATTGTGAGAATTAGTGACCTCATTAGTGAAAGAGAGTAGCAAGTGTGCATCCATCCATCACTTTGGTCTTGGCTTGGTCAAGTGAGAGTTCTAGCTTGTTACTCTTGGTGATCGGCATCACCTAGACGGCTTGATGATGATCGTGAAGCTTGGAGAGCATCCGGAGGCTTTGTGGATGACCCAAACAAGATTGTGACCGGTAGTGAGCGATTCACCGGGCCGAAGTGGCGAAGAATCAGCTCATAGTGAGCACTTGATCCTTGCGCGGATCAAGGGGGAGCGATACCCTTGTGCGGGGTGCTCCAAAGAGGACTAGGGGTGTGCCGACACCTCAATACCTCAGCAAAAATATCGTCGAGTCATTTCTACTCCCTTTACATACGCATTTACATTTGAGCAATTCAATTCTGCAATTTACTTGTTGTTCATTCACAATTGAATTGTCTTGCTAGAGTAGGGATGGAATAGGTATAGTCTTTTGTGCGGTAGAGTTTAGTGAAACACACTTGTAAGCACAAAGGTGTTAATTGGGCTTGATAGGTTTTAATTGTCGTAAGAAATTTTAGAAAAGCCCAATTCAACCCCCCCCCCCCCCTCTTGGGCATCTTGATCCTTTCAAAGAGTAAGATGAAAGGTAAAACATGGGGCAAGAAAAGCTATGAAAGAGAGGTGAAAATATAGAAGAAGAGAAGTTCTACCAATTATTGTGCTTCAAGTGCCATGAAATGGGTCATCTTGCCATGACTTGCCCCAACAAAAAATCTTAAGGACAAGAAAGTCTTAAGCATGCCAAGCGATTCAAGTGCTACACATGGGGATACTTAGTCTCAATGTGCCCCAACAGGAAGGTGGTGAATTCTCAAATTGAGCCACAAGTGAAGCCAAAGATGATGCCACAAGGCTCAAGCAAAGATGAGTTAAAGAAGCCCAAGGATAAAGCAAGGATCAACCACAAAGATGGTGATTCAATCCCCTAGATAAAGCAAGGACCAACCATAAACATGATGATTCAATGGGGAAGAAGAAGAAGAGAAGAACAAGACAAGGATGCAGAAGAGCAAGATCATCAAATAAGACCTCACCCAAGTCAAGTATCAAAGTTGTGAAAAAATGAAGCACTTTACCTCGAAGTGTTCCAACAAGCTCGTGGAGAAGGCACACAAGCGTCAAGTGAGAGGAAAATCAGCAAGAAGCAAGAACAAGAATGATCAACATAAAAAAGAATTTGTGTCGCGAGAAGACATATTGTGAAAGATTGTCCCAAAGGTAACACTCCTAAGTCGAGTTCAATCAATAATGGTTATGTTAGTAGTTAGGATTGCAAGGGTACCTCTATAGATGCAATTGCAAATCATTTTGCTATTCATGCTAAGTCCATTTGGGCGTCAAAGCATGTTTTTTAGGGAGCCAAAGCATGTTATTACTAACATGAGGACCCAACACCATTTGGGTACCATGAAGCAGTGGATGGTTCATTTTAGGTACCTAGGTCATTGGAGGTTGAGATACTGATACTCTAGGGGGGGGAATTAGATGTGACTATATTTTTCCTGCATCTACGCAAAGCTAACATCTTTACATGTACTATACAGAATCAACTTCTGAGAACGGTGGTGGCACGTGCCAAGATTATGACTCATAACACCCAACCAACACTAGTACAGAACGATACTGCACAGGTGGTTGTAGATCTATTTGTACAGGCGATTTTCTCAACCGCCTGCGCTGGGGGCCAGTAGAAATAGGACCACAGCACAGGCGGTTGACTTAGCAAACCGCATGTGAAAATGGGCATTTCCACAGGCAGTTGACATAGAGAACCGCCTGTGGAAAAACTTTTTGAAAAAAACCAAAAATAAATAGGGAAAAAATATTTTAATTACGGCGAGGACCTCTCGGCCAAGCGCCGCCCGTCTCCGTTGAAATCGCAAGTCGCGGTATTTTTCGCGCAAAAATCCGCGGCTAGCGCGGCCGGTGGGATTCGAACCCACGACCTCGGCCTGACGCGAAGCCTCCTCTACCACTGCACCACACACTCACATGTGTTCAAATACCCCTTCGGTTCCCCACATATTATACAAACCCGAGTATAATTTGCTTGTTTGAGATCCTAAACAATTTCAAATCAAAAAATTGTCAACTACAAAGTTTAATAACTTTTCGAGACGAACAACTTTTGTATTGGTCATTTTCCCATCCGAGGTCATTTACAAAATTTGAATTTCAAATTTGAGATCATTCAAACATATTTTTCGTTAACAAGATGACTTCAAATTAAAAAGTTGTAATCTACAAAGTTTTATAACTTTTCGAGACGAACAACTTTTATTTTGGGTGTTTTTTCATCCGAGATAGTTTGAAAAAATCAAATTTTAAAAAACACGTGTATTTCTACTGGCGGTTGTCTTACCAAACCGCCTGTATTTATACAGGCGGTGATAGACTTGAGGTCCACCGGTTCATTTCTACAGGCGCGTGGTAACTCAAACCGCCAGTAAAAAAAAATTGAGGCGCTAGCAAAAATCATCTTTCTACTAGTGCAAAACATGCTCGACAAAGTTTATAAGTCCATCAATTAACTTGGTTTACAAGACTCATGAATTATGTACAATTATCAAACATTGACACGCTGTTGAACACTTCTATGAGTTTGCATTCAGATTTTTGCGTGCACGTGCTGGATTATCAACTTTTTTATCAAGAACAATGGCTAGTTTGCATAGGATACGTTGCCTATATATATATATATATATGTGTGTGTTTGTGTGTTGAGAACAAGTAATGTCTCCAGTAGCAACCTGTTATGACCATATCGACCTATTATATCAATATAATAAGTATTTTCACTACTAGAGAGCAGACCTTCAGTCGATATGTCAAATGAGCTTTTGTCTCGATAAAAATTGTGTCCGAGACCAAAGTCTTATAGTCTCGGGATTAAAGGTGTTACCAACCCGTCCCGATTGGTAATACCAACCAGGACCAAAAGGTGACATTTTTAATCCCGGTTGGTGACCCGGAACTAAAGGTCCTCATGGATCAATTCAAAAGAAGAGTGTACATGACTTTGTTGCATGTGGTGTACATCTGAGTTGGTAAGGAGTTTATGCGAAAGGCGAGAGGTATTGAGTTTGAACCTCACACCACAAGATAGGTCTCCCTAGAATTTCATTTTTTTTTCTGAGGTTGGGACTTTTAGTCCTAGATTCTTTGTCATGGTTGAGCAAGGGATCACGTAGCTCCGGTAGATCGAATTGGGGGAGTTAACAAACAGTCGAGTGTGACATGGGCTTGGAATGCGAACCAAATGCCGTTCTTAAGTTCGATCTTAGGATCGGATAATTCTAGACTGATCAATCTAGCAAATCAATATAATGTTCCATCACCTAATATTGGGTTTTAAGTCTCTCTATCGATCATTTCCATTCTTTGTTATTTCTATCTCGAGATTATTATCCCATTTGCCAAACGGAACCTCAAAGGTACAGTGTTTTTTTCTTCTTTCAAACGAGAGCCATCCTCATTTCCATTTAAAGGTGAACGGAAATACAAGAGTCTATTCAGCAGAGAAAGATCTAAGATACGTAAAGACAGTCCTAGCTAACATAACTATGTCTTAGAGCCAGCAAACCAAGTAGAACCAACCCACCAACAGAACACAGTTTAAACCGTACATAAGAAGAGACGCATCCAAAGGTATAGTAGTGTTGACTGACAAGGAAACGTGCTGCGCATTACTTTGAACCTCCCTTCTCTTGACGATAAGATCACATGTTTATAGCAACACAGTATCAGCAATGTGTTGCAGACTTGCAGTGCCAAATTAGTTCATAACAAATTAAAAGGCCTACTCATACACAGAAAGTTGAACGAATACTTCAGCTGAATCGCTTGCGACCTTATTTTGGCTCCGGCCTGGCTCGATCAGAATCGAACGGAATCGTACCTTGCTTACACCTCTTCTATCTTGGCCTGTTTGACCTGCCCCGACCCCGACGTGGTGCTGCCTCCACGCTTCCTGCTGCTCTCACGCGAGATCTCCACCATCTCCTCCATCTTGGGAGTCAGGTACGCGCTAGCGCTACCCTTGCTCGCCGACTGCACGTCTATCCCCGAGGCGCGCTGCTGCGCGTGCGAGCTCATGCCGGCCAGCAGGCACGCGCGCCCCGTCTGCTGGTACTCGGCCCGGTCGCCCACCCGGGCGCTGAGGTCGCGCAGCTCCTCCTTGATCGCCTCGCACGCGGGGTCGTTGCCGGCCGCCCCGGGCACCGACTGCTCCACGGCCTTGAGCCGGGACTCGAGGATCCGCGCGGCGCCGGCGTTCTGTCCGCCGTCCGCGGCCACCCGCGCGGCCGCGATGTCCTCGGCCGCCGCGAGGCGGACGCGCTCCCGCTCCACGTCCAAGGCCGGCGCAGGCAGTGTCGCTGTCGCCAGCTCCAGCGGCCTCTGGACCACGGCGGCGGCCGCCGCGACCTGGCGCGCCTGCCCCGTCGCGGCCTCCCGGTAGGTGCAGCTCGCCTTGACGAGGCGCGTCACCTCCTCCGTCGCCCGGGCTCTCGGCACGTACACGAGCACCAGGAACCGCCGCTCCTCGCCGTCGTAGAGCTCGCCGACGTCGATGGACGCGGCGCGGCCGTCGGTGCCCACGTGGCTGCCGTAGGCGCCGGACTTGACCTCCTGGACCCGGACGCCCCGGTGCAGGCACGCGACGGCGACGCGCGCCTCCTGCGCGGCCACCGAGAGGAGCCCACCGACGCAGCGCGCGAACGAATCCTGGATCGCCGCGTGGTTCCCGACGAAGGAGAAGGTGCCGCCCGTGGCCTCCGCGACGGCGTGCATCGCGGCGGCGTCGTGGTTCGTGCCGAAGCCGAACGTGTGGATCGCGCAGCCCGTGAACGAGGGCGGCACGAGGTTGACGTAGCTCTTGGTGCCGTCGGGCCTGACGCTTGTCCCGCCGCAGTTGTCCTGCCCGTCCGAGAGAAGGATCGTGCCGGCGACGACGTTCTTCTCCCGGCGGCCGGCGAGTACCTGGGCGCCCACACGGAGGCCCTGCCCGATGTTGGTGCTCCCCCCCCCCCCCCCCCCCCCCCCCCCCCTTGACAGCAAGCGACATCACGGCCATCTTCGCCGAGGCCTTCCCCGCGTCCGACATGCGCGCGAGGCGGGTCAGGCGGCTGGCGTCGTCATAGAAGGTGACGATGGAGAGGCGATCGGCAGGGCTGAGCTGGTCGATGACGAAGCACATGGCCTGCACCATCAGCGCTAGCTTCTCGCCCCTCATGCTGTTGCTGACGTCGAGCACGGTGACGAGGTCGAGAGGCGCGCGCGCCACGTTGGTCGGCGCCTTGGCGTGCACGAGCACCGCGAATCTGTCCCGGGACGCGGCCCTCGCGAGCGCCGGGAACTCGCACTGCGTGCTGAGGACCAGCCCGCCGTTGGCTGCCGGAGCCTGCGCCGGGGCGGTCGGGCGCTCCAGCGGCCCGTCGTCTTGGTACAAGACAGGCGGCAGCGCCGCCGCAGGGGGGCGAGGACCCTTGGTGTCCGACATGGCTGTCTCGCTGATGATTGCCTGCTCGTGGGCTATTATATTTTTTTGCCACTCTCTCGGTCGGCTCTCATTCAAATAGCACCGTTCCAAAATTTCTTACAAATTTATCACCGAAGAGATGAGAAATGTTACAGATTTGCCAAAAACGAGCATTTGTGCGTGCGTGGCATGCCCAGTCGAGCTGCCAGCGTGGATGAGGTGGGCGGGAAGACCATGCTGCCCCTGCCCTCAGCGGCAATAAACGGCGCAGGCCGCAGGCCGTTTCCCTCTCCCGTGCCATTCCGTTCGTGGGGATTGGAGCAGGGTCGAGGCTGCGCCGCCTCCGCATCGCCGCCAGCTCGCTGCCGTCGTCCACGCCGCCGCCGGCCCCGTCCTCCACCATCGCGAAGCCGGTGCCACCCTGCAGATGCATGGTACGCCCATGCCCCCTCACCTCAACTCTCCCCTAAATCTCTTCTCATACTAGGGTTCGTGGATTCACTGGCTATGGTTGATTTTGATTCGCAGAATGTCTGGTTGGGGTGAATCTTCTGCGGGACAACGTAGCAGATCACGTGCTTCTGGGCAGGGGAGGTCAGCACCTGCAATGGATGTGCCGCTGGTCCGACTGGTGGGGAAGGAGACCGGGCTGCCTCTGATCAAATGCCCAAAGTGCAACAGGGCTCGGGTGATTGAGCTGATGGCCAAGACAGATTTGAACTTCGGCAAAGTCTTCTTCAAATGCCCCTTCAATATAGAACATGTAAAGTGGTCTGAATTTTTCAATTAAATGGCTTTAAACTGTACATTTGATTTGTGATTTTTGCTTTGTTCTCATGGGCTTCAGAAGGCTGGTAGGTGTCGCTTCTATGAATGGCAGAAGGAGTACATGGACGTGTTGATCAACGAAGGCCATATTGTGATGAATTTTGATGATGTGGAAGAGGCACCACAAGAGGTGATTGAAGAAGTCAATTCTGTTAGGAATCCACATGTTACAAATGACATGGGCCATGAAGGTGTTAGTTCTCGTGTTAGTTGCAGTAGCAGTGGTCGTGTGTGTTAGGAAGTAGGGGGCATGTTATTAGATTCTAAGTGGTGTGTGCTTGTATTGAAGATCAATGTAATCAGTACTGATGAATGGAAATATGTTGGCTTAATGGAATGGTTGGCTTAATGTCTTTACTGATGAAGATCAGATGATTCCCACATACATAACATTCCCATATAACATACCAGGTTCCAATAAGTTTTAGAGACCATTACAATACCATAAGTTTTGTGGCCATACCATCAGGTTCTACATAGCATCAGGGTCTACAGACCATTACAATTCCAGAATATAAATAGCATCGCGTTCTACACTAGCGACATACATAACATAGAACGCCCCATAACAAATGGCCTTTCAGCCCCAAAAGCACATGAGTTTGTAGTTGCCAAAATACAACTAATAGTCGTCTTCACTTCTTAGCAGGAGAGCTCTTCTTAAACTTGGAGGTCAGCTGCTTCTTTCTTGGTGTAATCTTCTTAGCAGGGACCTCAAGGAACTGGGGGTGAGCTTCTGGTGATGACGGCTCAGGTGCAACTGGTATATGTGCTTCTTCAGTTGCTCCTAAGGCCAGTCTCCTCCTGGTCAATGGCCCCGGTGATGCTTGCACTGAAGCTTCACCCTTGGCTGCTGCTGCCTCTTTTTCCTCCCTTGCTGCTGCTGCTCTAGTTCTTGGAGTGTTTGCTGCAGTTGGTTGGCTGCTTGGCCCAGCCTCTGTCTTAGATTTTTTTCTTCCAGGCTTCACATTGGACTTCTTGGTTCTCTTCCTGCAAATTAGACACATGTACCAGTTAGACACATGTACAAGTTAGATAGTTACATTACTAACAGTTGATTGAGTACCTTTTCTTAGTGCCAGTCAATGAGCATCTCCAACTACCACTTCTATGTCCTAGGTCACCACAGCCAGTACATTTCACCTGCCTTGTTAGTTTCCCTGACCTCTCTGTTGCAGGTTTCATCCTATTTTTCCTTTGCCTTCCAGGCCCCTTTTTGGTCTTTTGCACTGGTCGATGAAGCTTGAAACCTTTGTCAACTTCTGGCCACTGTTTTTTGTCAGTGATGCTAGGGATAATCCCTGCATAGGCTTGCTGGAACTTATCAACATAGAATACCATGTCAACGTACTTCTCCATTTTTGGCTGTCTTTCAGTTGTGATGACAGACAGAGCATGAGGACATGGTTTTCCTGTAACCTGCCATTCATTGCAAGTGCAAATATGTTGCTCCAAATACACTACATGCCTTCGAACTTCTTCATCCTTGTATATTTCTGTGACTTCAGCTTGGTCTGGGTGTCCTTTAGTGACCTTCAAATGGCCTAAGCCCCTTGTGGCTGCATTCAGTTGCTGAATTACTGCTGGTAGGATTGTGCCTGTCATTGCTCTAGCAATTCTTCTTCTCTTACCCCATAGAACCAAAGTCTTCTCCCTTATTGCATCAGCTAGGCAGTCCACTGGTAAGTCCTTGTGCTCCTTAATCCAGCTATTCCAACACTCTGCCAAATTGTTGTTAATGTACTCACACTTGATAGAATGATTGAACTTGCTTCTAGCCCATAAGAGGTTGTGATGCTCTTTCAACCACTTGTCCACATCTGGGCTGGCTGTCAATACTTTCTCCATAAAGTAGTTGTGCTTAGCTGCTGTGTAAGCCCTGGCTGCAGGCCACATATATTTAACATACAGACTTCCACGAAACTTCCTCTTCATGTTCTCCATCAAGTGCCTAAAACACTCCCTTTGCTCAGCCCATGGAAAAACCAGCTTCACAGCAGACTCTAATCCTTTACATGCATCAGTACACACAGCCACATTGGGTACTGGACCTATTGCTTTGCCTAAACACTGCATGAACCAAATCCAATTATCTTTGGTTTCTGAATCAAATAGCCCAAATGCTAATGGAAACATCCAATTGTGCCCATCTAGGGCCTGGGCAGAAGGCAAGTGCCCATTCCACTGTCCATTTAGGGCAGTGGAGTCTATACTAATATATGGCCTACAACCTTGCAAAAATCCATCAATTGAAGCCTTGAATGCACAAAAAAACCTACTGAAGTGCACCTTATCTCCAACTTGGACAGTGTCAATCTCAACTATACTCCTAAGGGACCTAGACTCAACCTCTGCCTTGAACCTGTACAACCAGTCAAATGAATCATCCCACTTACCAAACAATTTTGTTGCTGCCCTCTGCCTGCCATTATAAACTGTTTGATAAGGAATTACAATCTTGTATTTGTCTTCCAACTCTTTTTGAAGAGCTTTGGCCCCCATTGAAGGCATCCTCTTGAGATAAGGGATAGCCCTTTCAGCCACCCATGCTTGAGAAGCCATAGTTCCACGAACTCTGCTAGTTGATGCACAATTGTGCTCGTTGTCATTTATCTGTATCTGCAAAATATAAAAGTAGAGCCATAAGAAAACAACAAATAAAAAAACTAGAAGCATAAGGACAGGAGGAGATAAAAAAACAACTTAATGTTAGTACCCTGACACAGCCATCAGCCTGAGTTCTAGCCCTAATGCGCCATGGGCAGCCTTCAGCTGCACAAAACCCCCTGAATCTGCTCTTGTCTGACTTCTCAGTGCCTAACTCAAACTCAATGACAATTGCATGTTGCCTGATTGCCAGCCTAAAGTCATCCATACATGGATATATGATTCCAACTTCCATATCAGGGTTATCTCTGTCCCAATCAATAATTGGCTCATCTACATCTATGTCATCCACAGGAATTTCAGCATCTCTCATTTCAGCCAGCAAGTCAACAGGAGGCACAAAAACTGGTGGTGGATTAGCAGCCCTTTGATCATCTTCCATGAAGCCCATAGCCTCAAATACCTTGTCTTCATCCACCAATGGATCCATGAAACCATCCTCTGGGATAACAGTCAATGTACTCCAGTCCACAAATCCTTCATATGGTTTTGGGGATGTGCAACTATCACCTATCTCAGCAGTTGTAACACCAGAGTTTGCATGACCAGTAGACTGACCAAAAACATTTGATGCAGCGGAATTATGCACTTCAGTACTAACATCTTGGTACCCTTCCTTGGCAACTACTTCAACCACAAGCTTTAACATCCTGACATCAAGTCGACTCTGTATCATCTCAATGAATTGCTCATTTGTGGCCACCTTCCATTCAGTGTCACTGTCAATATCCACTCCCCAAACAAGTATACTCTGACTATCACCCCAGATGATTTTGCTAGCCATATCCTCTCTAAACTTGACCAATGAGTACCCTTTGGAAACATCAAACCATAACTCATGATCTTGATCATCCATATCCATCGGACCATAGTCAAGCAGAGCTCTGTACTTAACAGACCTAACCAAGACTCTAAATCCATTGCCAGGATCGATCCTGGCACAAAGATTGGCAGTGAAAACCAACATATTTGCAGTGAAAACAACACAATATTGGCACTGAAAACAACACATCGCATATCGACTTAGCAGAAACAAACATACCATGGGGGCGGTTCGGATGCCATCGTGATTTCTCAATCCAATAACGTGAATCTACTGGACAATCAACTCTACGAAACAAACACAAAACACACAAATAAAAAACCAACCCTAACTGACCCTACACAGTGAATCAAAATCAACCCTAGGCAGTGAATCCACGAACCCTAGCATGAGAAGAGATTCAGGGGAGAGTTGAGGTGAGGGCGCATTGGCTTACCATGCATCTGCAGGGGGCACCAGCTTCGCGATGGTGGAGGACGGGGCCGGCGGCGGCGTGGACGACGACAGCGAGCTGGCGGCGATGCGGAGGCGGCGCAGCCTCGACCCTGCTCCAATCCCCACGGACGGAATGGCACGGGAGAGGGAAACGGCCTGCGGCCTGCGCCGTTTATTGCCGCTGAGGGCAGGGGCAACATGGTCTTCTCGCCCACCTCATCCACGCTGGCAGCTCGACTGGGCATGCCACGCACGCACAAATGCTCGTTTTTGGCAAATCCGCAACATTTCTCATCTCTTCGGTGGCAAATTTGTAAGAAATTTTGGAACGGTGCTATTTGAATGAGAGCCGACCAAGAGAGTGGCAAAAAATATAATAGCCCCCTGCTCGTAGGGTTCGGCAAGGCAGATGATATAAATCGACACCTCCCTCCGTGGGCCCGGGCCGTGGCATTCCGATGATCCGATCGTCGCTGCCCTTTCCGCTCCCAACGCGCAGTCCCGTAGATTGCGTCCCGGATTTACTCTTGTTTCCATCCAATCTGAGTTACGGTTAACAAGGAGTCAAGGACACTATTAATTTACTACATTTTCATCTCTTGATTTCCATGACAAATAAAATCACCGATGAATATAGTTCAATGCACAGTTTCATATGTTTTGTAGTCTCGTGATCCCTCTTTCTCTCTTCTTTTCCTCTCTCGAGTCGCGCGTGTTGTGTGAGCTCTCAAAGAGGGTTTTACCGTTTTGGAAATAACGCTCAAAGGTTTCGTGGCGATAAAGCGTTTCCCTTCTTTCTACTTCTAGTTTCATGCAAAAAGCTAATGTAACACTCTATTTAATGTGCATAGAATCTCTCCTCCTAGTTTCATGCAAAAAGCTAATGTAACACTCTATTTAATGTGCATAGAACCTCCCATAAAACTCCACTAAGACTGGTCTAAGGGCACGTACAACCCATAGACGGGGGTCGTCTCTAAGTGCATCGAGTCTATCACACAGACAGATATAAAGACAGGTCATTCAACTCATAGTCTATCTCATTGTCTGTGAACTGATTAATGCTTTGTATGTAGATAAGATCAACTATAAATAAATTGTATATACCATTGTGTGGCTATTTGATAGAAAATATATAGTATGAAAGATAATATATTAACATACATGCAGTGGCGGAGCCAGGAATTTTCGAGAGCTTGGACGAGACAATACACTGAGCTAACATTGACAAGCAATACACATGAATGACATGAATATATTATATAACATACATATAGAATTAGAAAACCATGATAGCTTCAAATTAGAATATTAAAAAGATTTTTAGTACATAAGTTCACGACATAGATAATAAAACATAAAAGATAAACCTAGATGCTACTCCCTCCGGCCCGTTTTATCGGGCGTACACCCGTTTTTCAAATTAGCCACAATACCAGGCGGTGCATGTATACCGAGGTATTCGTCATTTACTCCACGCGGTGGTGCATGCAAGCCGAGGCAATGGTCATTTACTCTTCTCCGGCAACGAAACGACACCGCTGCATGCAAAAGCTAGGAGCAGTACTCGTGGCTGGATAAAATGGGCTCGTAGCAGAATCCTAACCGAAAGCAGCATTAAGGGCGTCCGCAATGGTGTTTAAATCGCTAGCTATTTGATCTCTAGAAAAATACTATTGGTTGTCAATGACAACTTATAAATAGTTAGCTAGGTGAGACATATAAATAAATACTATTTTAATGATGCAACTTACAAAAAGTAGTACTCTTATTGGCTATCGAGGAGAGAGATCAAATAGCTAGCTATTGGGAAGTCGCTAGCTATTTGATCTCTCTCCTCGATAGCCAATAAGAATGCTACTTTTTTATTATTTTTATACGTCATCTCGCTAGCTATTTGTAAAGTGCTATTGAGAGCCAATAAAATTCCTCCTAGCTAGCTATTTGACAACCATTGCGGATGGCCTAAGAATGACTCGTGGCCGCCGGCGCGGCGCTCTTCGCGATGTACGTACTTAATACCCTTCGTATATCCCGGCGTACTCCTTGGTATCTGTAAACCGGGCTCTCACGCCGGATAAAATGGGCCGGAGGGAGTAATTGGTAACTATGCATTCACACGAACATGGTTAAAAAGCGCCTCATTCCTAAATAAAAAATGTAAGAAAAACACGTAGCAAAGGTAAGGTCATAGATCATCCATCGAATTTAATCTCTGCATATTGGATAACTAAAATCACTCAAATTACCTGGTTGGCTTAGCCTTCTCCCCTCTGCCATTTAATTTTTTTTCTCAGCACAGCAAGCAGCAGGCGGCGCCCCACCAGATTGGGATTTGTGAGCTTCCTGTTAGTTCGGTGGTTGCAGCAATCGTCGCCCCTGCCTCGCGCCCCTGCCGGACTCCGACCACCGGCCACCGGCCACTGCTAGTTGCTCTCACTAGAAGCAATAGGTTGGGGGAAGTCAATCCATCAGGTTCGATTGGAGATTAGAGGAAGCAGAATGGCAGCGCAGAGATAATATAGGACTAAAGGAGAGTTAGGGCAGTGTCAATGGTTAAAACTAGGCACGACTTCCATAACAGTCAGGTCAACAAGAAATCACATGTAGAAACTAACACACACAATGACTAGTGTCTTCAAGTAATAAATGTTATTGTATTTTATTCTCTCTCCTTCATCCTCTTCTCCCGACCAACTCTCTCTCCTTCATCCTCTTCCCCCCGACTAGCCACAGAAACAACAAAACATGCAGGGACGGACGACGGCGCGGGCAACACGGCCACCTGCCTGCGAGCACGCGACGCAGCCGGCGCTGGCACGGGCGAGCGCCGCAGCCGGGCCACCTGGGAGCCCGCCGCGGTGGCCGGTGACTACATGCATGCATGCTGACCAAAACTGTGCATGCATGGACGCGTCATGGACTCATGGTGCAGATGTCGCCGTGCGTGGGAGAGTCACCGCCGTACGCGACTACATGCATTCCAGTTCCAGTGGCTAACTCGCAGGTGCCGAAGCTGTGGGGTTCTCTGGTCCATGGGGACAAACGGCGTTGGCGACGAGGTCCCGATGCCGCCGTGCGCGGGGGAGACGCTGCAATACGCGGGCGTCAGAGAGCTCCCGTAGGCGCCACCATCACCATGGGCAGGCGAGGGGGATGACCCGCCTCCGTAGGCGCCGCCGCCGCCGCCGTCGGGTGTGGACGGAGACCCACCGTACGCGTCGCCGCCGCCGCTAGGGGTGGACGGAGACCCACCATACGCGCCTCTGCCGCTAGGGGTGGACGGAGACTCGCTATACGCGCGACGGAGACCCGCTGTACGCGGCGCCGCCGTGGGACGGGGAGCCACCGTACGAGCCGCCGCCACCGCCGGTGGAGGGCGACGTCGGAGAGGAGCCAAGCCGCCGTGGGATGGGGAAGGCAGCGTCCCGCCGTGCGACGGCGTGGGCACGCACACGGACGCGGCATGGCTGGCGCGGTCGGACCTGGATTGAAACGGATCGTTTCTTCCCAACGGGGATTTCGCCGTTTCTACGAGCCTCGGGTCCAGAGAAGACTTCGTTTCTCTCCTAAGAAACGATTTCCATGTTTTCCCTTCTCTTTCCTCATTAATTACACTGTCATGTCATCGTTTTGCTTATATGGCATCTTATTTAATAGAGATAGAAATCACCATAAATGTCCCATTGGGACTGCCCTTATGCTTACCTGAGATTTGATTGGGGTAGAGGTTGGCGCGAGCGTCGCTTCGAGCTCCCCGCCATGGAGTAATGGTGTCTCCTCGGACTCCCATCCCGGCCATCACCATCATTGCGCCGCGCCGCAATTCTCTTCGAGCGCTCGCGGCCTCGTGCTCAACGGCTATCGGAAGCCATGGCGCTGCCCCTCTTTCAGACCGAGACTTCTGTACTAGGCCATTGGGCCTCAAGCGCAAGTAGGACAGGAGCCCGGGCAACGACCCAGCGTGGCCGGGCCTTCGCTCCGCCAGTGCATACTCCCTCCATATTGAAAAACTTGACGTTTTAGATAAGGTTTGGGTCAAACATTGGGAATATAAATCATAAATAACTTTTAAATTATTGAGTTTAGAGATGTAAAAATCATATAAATAAATTTGTCTTGAAAAGTACTTTCATAAAAATATGCATACACCACTTTTTAATAAATATTTTTAAAGAAACACGTGGTCAAAGTGATGTTTTGGAGACCGTGTCGCTGTCTGAAACGTCAAGTTTTACGATATAGAGGGAGTACATGGTAACTGACACTAGTGGGTCACCTCTGTAACTCTGTTCGGCTGAGATGGAAATGGAGCAATATGTAGCTGAAACCAGTGGAGCACTACATATTCAGAAAATAGCAGTGTTCACATTCAGATCCATGCGTACAGATTCGCTTTCATAAAACAAAGCATACAAGACATACAGATTCACAGCTACTCCCTTCGTCCCACAGTCGTTTTAGAAGTCTTCACGCATACCAAGACTGAAGGCAAAAGACGCAAATGCCCCTATACTCTGTGCCAAACATCACGGTCATCTCCGCCTTCTCCTCCATGGACGGCCTGTCGTCACCGCCGCCCTCACCATATGGCAAGCAAGATCTGCCGCCATGCCATGAGATTCCTCCGCGTTGAGCACAGCGGACAAGGGCGGGGCCGGATCTCCGGCTCTCCGCCGTCGCGCCATCCACCACACCCTCTGCGTCGAGCGCCATGGATGAGGAACGAGCCGGATCTTGACCGCCAAGCCCAGCAGCTCCACACCGGTGCAGAAGAAGAAAGGGGAGGGGGCACCGACGAAGTAGAAAAAGGGAGCCTGCTCGGGATGCGCCGCCGGATTAGCCTCTCCGTCGAGCGGCTCCACCTCCGCGTTGGCCGCTCCTCCTAGGGGTTGACCGCTCTGCTCTGGTCCGTGCCGGTGCCGGCCCACTCCAGCTCGGCGGCCTCCACCTTAGTGCCGTGTCGCCGCATGCGGAAGAGAAGAGGAAGCCAGGTGCGGTGGTGCTGGTGGGATGGATGCGATGGAGAGAATTTGGGGGGATAGGTGCGGCTGTGGGGGATGGGTGGGAGGATGCGAACGAATAGTTAAGGACGTAGGCCTGCAGGCTTGTGCAGGTGGGGGCCCATGGTCTAAAACGACCACCTTTACGGGACAAAATTTGAACGCCAAAACGACTTGTATTGTGGGACGGAGGGAGTATAGCGGAATGACAAGAACAAACTATAAAATAGCATATTGCAGTTTGTCTGATGTGGGTTCAGATAACACTTAGATTATATACATGTACAAACCTGGCCTTCAATGGTGCTCTTAATATCTAAGTATAGACGTGCTCTTGTCGATGAACAAATCAGCGAAGGAAAAACAACTCCTGGCGCCCCTCTTCTGCTCCCACGATCATACATCTCCGAGTCCCACGCACTCGCCGCATCTACGACCTCACACAGTGTCACTCTTCTGCATCACGTACGGGACCAACTTCTGTCATGGATTACGGCCAAATCGGCCACGCTAGATCTAGCCATCGAGGAAGTTGTCGCTGCCATGACAAATGGGGACGGGTGCAGCCACCTTGCCACCACTACGCCCATGGTGCTGGCGGCCATCGCCACCACCGTGCCCTGCCGCCATCTCGCCACCACCGCGACCATGGTGTTGGCGGCTGTCGTGCCCTTCGTAGTCGAAGCTGACAGATGGGGGAAGAAAGCGAGGACACAAGGGAGTTTGGCGCACAGAGCCATCCTGTGCACGTCCATGCGGGATCCGAACATGTCGTCCACTAGTGAGGACGAGATCGTACAGCGCGGCTCTCTTCGTCGATTCAGCTCGGGAGCATGAGCCTTCGGTGTCACTTCGTGAGACGACGACGAGGCCGTCTACGAGGAGAACGGAGGGGGATTTTGCAAAATCGCATATATAGAGACGGGAAAAAGACGAGCGTTGTACGTGCTCTAATGTCAGTCTGGTTTCATAGTACATAGTATTAAATTAAATTAATAAGCCATCAACTAATATACTCTCTCATGTCCAGATTCATAGCTAAAATTGTGTGTTTTTTAGACAGAGGGAGGAGTACTATGCCAATATGATATATCTATATCTATATTCATATCTCTATCTATAGCCTTGTTTAGACACCACACAAAATAATTTTTGCGTTCTACGATAAATGTTGGAACACTAATTTGGAGTATTAAACGTGAATTAATGATGAAACTCATTCTACAACCCCTGGTAAAATCGCGAGACCTTTCTAATGAGCCTAATTAGACTATGATTAGATAATGTTGTGCTACAGCAAACAGTCTCTAATGACAAATTAATTAGGTTTAATAGATATATCTCGTGATTTCCCGTCCACTAGTGTAATTAGTTTTATATTTAGATCATATTTAGTCCTCCTAATCTTTGATTTACAAATGTTACAGTAAGTTTTGCAAAATTTGAGCAACTAGCAACTAAATAAGGCCTATAGTCTATCACTATATGTCTATATACCTTGGTGCTATTTAACTATGATTTAGGCATACATCCTATGTGAAAGATAATTAGTCATGTTCCAATGTTCTATTTCAATTGTATGCAGAGAGCAAGGATGAGACCGAAGAATTCTTCCAAAGAACAGCAAGTGTGATTTCTTTTTACCCTCTTCCCATTATGTTGTCAATTTTCATGAGCATCATGAACATTAATTTGAACAGTTCATCTACGCTGAGCAAGCTGTCCATGATCTTTTATGCTTACACTTGAAATTGTTCCTCTAAGATACTATTATTCTGTCCATGGAATCCGGACAATTGAATTTTCTTGGCCCCGATGTCATAGTTACTGAGTTACAACTGCAAATGCTCTAAATATATAGCCCGGATCATTTGAACTTCATCAGGCGGCTCTTGCCATCTTCGGCCGGACCATATGGTTCATCACGGTACCATACCGTACACACTTGTGATCGCGATTCGCGAGCAGCCCGTGCTCCGCTCACCGGTCGTCACCACTGATCTTACTCGTGACGTCACCGACCGACCCAAATCCTGGCGCTTGGCCGGACGTACGCAAACCAAATCGAACCTCGAATCCCAAGTTCGCAGCCCAACCCTCTACAGCTCGGCTCTGCCCAATTCGAGCCACCGGGGAAAAGCACTGCGTCGTCATCGGCGGCAGCGGCAGCGGCAGCGGCAGCATGAGCAAGCGGCCCCGTGTCGATCCCTCCTCCTTCGCCTCCGCGCCCAAGCGCCAGCACGGCGCAGGTACTCCTCCCGTCGCCTCGTCCCCCTTCCTCCCCCACCAATCGTCCCGACCAGCGTCGTGTGTGAGGCGAGGCGGAATATACCGTGGTCCGGTGGCCGGTGGGGCGGCTAACTAGAGGTTGGGGCTTTGGGTGGCAGGCGGCGGGTATGGCGGGCAGCAGGAGTACTCGGAGGAGCGGAGCAGCGCGCGGCGGGTGGCGGACCACTACAGCGCGCGATCCAACCAGACGCTCGAGGAGCGCGAGAGCAGCCCCATCATCCACCTCAAGAAGCTCAACAACTGGGTGGGTCACCTCATTTCAACTTACCGCCCTACCACACTCCTCCATCCGTAGATTCCTTCCTTGATGAAATGAGTAGCCACTGATGTTTGTTACATCCTGGTGTTAACATGCTAGCCGAGTAACCGTTTAATCAGTCATCTGTGTGTGTCGGCAGATCAAGAGTGTTCTGATCCAGCTGTATGCTCGCCCGGGCCACTGCGTGCTCGATCTTGCTTGCGGGAAGGTAAGTACGTGGCTAGCTGCGGTTACTGTATAGTAGAAAGAGCTCTGGTTCTCGTGCTTCAAGTTGGTGTTAACTGTTAACCATTGACCTATGCTGATCTGTTTTGTATAACACAGGGAGGTGATTTGATAAAGTGGGATAAAGCCAAGGTTGGCTACTACGTGGGAGTTGATATTGCTGAAGGCTCGGTTAGTTTCTTATCACACCAGGACATTTATTCTGTGTTTATTACAAGTAAACCAGGAGTTGTTGTGTATTACCTGTATATTCAGCTGACCCATTTTTGAGTTGCTATCCTTGATACCTGATGGAATCTCAAGATTTTGATGGCCCTCTGAACATTGATTATTTTTTTTTCTTGGTGCTCTTGTGTGTTTATGTTTCATGCCTCTTAGAGGTCTCAAATTACAAATCAACAGACTCTAACACTTTCTGCTGTAACCTCATCTTATGTGCAATATATTTTGATTATCTGCATCACTTTTGGAGCATGGGCATATAATGGCCTTACACTTTCAGATAAAAGATTGCATGACCCGCTACAATGGTGACACAAATCAACAACGAAGGAGGTTCAGTTTCCCTGCACGACTTCTCTGCACAGATTGTTATGAGGTAAAAGAGAGGAAAATGCTAATTGGTTACCCATGACTAACTTGATGGCTTGCTTTTTTGCACATGCAAACCCACTAATAGACTGAACATGTTACCAGGCATATAACCACAGGCTGTTTAAAACAGCTGATCATATAGTCATGGGTATCTCATAGTTTTGTTGCCTGTGACTTTCTTCTTATATGCTTATTAAGTTGAAAGAGATTGAAGTACAAACAGAGACCAATTTCTTTTCTTTCTTCCATAGGCTCGTTTGGATGAGTATTTATATGAGGATGCTCCTTTTGACATATGTAGCTGTCAGGTGAGGCATCTCGCTTTCTACTTCTAGCCATTGATTTACATTTCTTCATTTATTGTGTGGGTTCAACTTCATACTTTTCTAATTGTCAGTGCACCTTTTTATTCGTCGAAGCTTCTCTAAATCTACATGGCCATGAATGCATTCATGATAGACAGCTACCATGCAAATATTTTTCCATAAGAAGATGTTTCAGCATTTTGAATCATCGTTTTGCACAATAAAAGAAATATTACTACTTTACTATGATGACTAAAATGTTCTTTTAATTGCTCATTTATCGTCAAAACTTGTAAAACTTATAAATAATAGTTGACTAATTGCGTAATAAGGTTAGAAAGAGCTTTCCTGTTGTCAGAACAAGGAATTCTCTTCGATCATACAAACTCTAATGACTCCCGCTCTACAATTTCAGTTTGCTTTACATTATTCGTGGTCAACTGAAGCACGTGCTAGACAAGCCTTGGCAAATGTGTCTGCATTGCTTCGTCCTGGAGGCATTTTTATCGGGACTATGCCTGATGCGGATGTCATTATCAAAAGGCTTCGAGAATGTATGTCTGCAAATGACCATCTGGATCTTATGTTGGCTAACTTTGTCACACCATACTTGCTGTTGCCTTAAGCTGTGTGATAGTATAAAACTCTTTTGGTATGCTCAGCTGAAGGTTTGGAATTTGGGAACAGTGTTTACTGGATTAGTTTTGGTGAAGAGTATGCTAAAAAGGTAAATTCTGCTCCATTATTTTATGACATCTTCCTTATTTTTGTTAGTTACTGATTCAATTGTTTTGATTTGATGATGCCATAGAAATTCCCTGCATCCAAACCTTTTGGTATCAAGTACAAGTTTCACTTAGAGGTAACAGTGGGACAGTTTTTCATTAATTTCTGCATAGTATTCCTTGTAGTTGAATATGCTCCAAAAGGGTAATTAATCCTAACGCCGGTTTCTCTTAATATCGACAACCAAAAAATAGAGAGAGAGAGAGACTGCCTTCCTTTAGAGTTCCTTCTTTGTTCTAAAATTTTTAAGAAGTGCTGTAATAAATTTCTTCTGCAACATGCAGGATGCTGTTGATTGCCCAGAATGGGTTGTTCCATTCCATCTCTTCAAGTTACTAGCAGAGGAGGTATTTATTTGTTCTCTTGCTTCGACAGTGACCAAGTGCTGCCTTTGCTTCAACAGACAGAGGTTACTATCTACTACACATTGTTTTCTTATGCCTTGCAGTATGATCTTGAGCTTGTTTTGATGAAGAACTTCCATGAATTTGTACATGAGTATTTGCAAAAGCCAGAGTTTACTGAACTGATACGGAGGCTGGGTGCCCTTGGTGATGGAAGGCAGGACGAAAGTAATTTCGCACTGAATCTTGGAGACTGGCTACCCTTGAATGCTGTTAGTTTTTCCCCATGTTATAACTGTAAAATGTAAATTGCAGGTACACTGTCACAGGATGAGTTGGAGGTTTCCTATCTGTATCTTGCATTTGTTCTTCGGAAGGTACCGTGCAATCCACATCCAGTTCTGTTAACATTAGAGGTTTGGTAAAGCGTTGTCGTTTTGGAGCGAGAGCAACCGTATCCACAATTTCCAGTTCTGTTAACATTAGATGGTTTGGTAACACATTCTCCTTTTGCAGCGAGGGCAACCGTCTACCCAACAGAGATCGAACAACGCAAACAAAGGGAAGATGTTCCTCACCGAGGGCGATATTGAGTTTCCTGGGATATAAACAGAAGTTTACCCTTATAGAGCTTGCTAACAGCTTGCCGATTCTATGCTCCACATAGCGTGAAAGAAAATTGTAACTTTATTAGTGTCTCACTTCTCACCAGTTACTTATTTCTCCAATTTGTATGTGTTGTATGACTTCACAAAATTAAATGTACAAGTAAAGGGACTCGCAATGCAATTTAGGGAATTCACAAAACCGTCTACAATTAGTGTTGTTTGGCTGGTTAGAATCTATATCTTGAACTCAAAAGAGTGAGTCTGAGAAAAGAACTGAACCCGGTGTTACTGCAACTGATCCTGCCCTTGCTTTAACTTCAGTGAACAAAGCAGCTTACTTAGCTTGCCTGGTTCGCATCTCTATATTGATCCGCGGCGCTTCTATGAAGTTGTTTTCCTTGTTTCCGATTTCAAAGCTGAATGGATGACTGAATCTGTCGAAGCATCATTCGATATTTGCGGATTAGCGTAATGCTATGAGGAGTTAGAGTCTTCCGCGGGAAAGACATTTCTTGTTGAGCCAATTCACTTGAGTGAGACAGAGGAGAGTGGAATTTCGTGTGTAGGGGTGAAATCCGTAGATCTACGAAGGAACGCCAAAAGCGAAGGCAGCTCTCTGGGTCCCTACCGACGCTGGGGTGCGAAAGCATGGGGAGCGAACAGGATTAGATACCCTGGTAGTCCATGCCGTAAACGATGAGTGTTCGGCATAGGCTACTGGAATCCAAATCCACGGTTTGACGGAGAAGAAGGTCTGAGTAGAGCTTGAGAAAGAGCACCTGAGTCTACAAAAAACGAAGAAAGGGAATTCCACACAGAGGGGGGCATGAAGCGAGTAGCTCTTTCGTGATAGAATTTATCTTCTCCATAATGGTGTGACCTTGCTTTCATCCCTTAGGCCATAACCATCTCTTTGTCACGAACTGTCAGCGCCCACTAATCGTACTTGAGTCTTCTTTGTAAGCTCCTTTTCAAGCCTTGTTTCAGCTTAGAACCTTCTAACAGGCTTGGTAAAACAAGGTAAACGACTGCTCCATACTATAGCTAATAGCATTGAAACGATAAAGCTGTATCACGGCTAGAATCCATATTTCCAGGAATATACGAGAACTTCAAAGCAAAGGGAGAATGAAACTCTATAAATGGCTACCACAATTCTAGCGCAACAGGGGTTTCCTACCTGAAGTAAGCTAGACCACAATCTGTGCCTTCTTGTCCTTTGTTGCTCAAGTCTAAGACCTGTTCTTGCCAGGGATGCCTTCATGGTTTATCGATTAGTTCCGCGCTCGCCAAGAAGTATTGGATTCGAGCACAAGATATAAGTGGTTGATTTTTCACAA